>OZ024828.1:24367542-24454783 GCA_964016985.1 Anodontia alba
TGGTGACCATCTTGAAAATCTGTTTTTCGTTTCTTCTCCTGAACTAAAAGGCTAATTGACTTGAAACTTGGTAGGAAGCATCATGGTGACTTATAGATCAATAATAGCTAATATCTTTCATCATCATATCATCATAATCGGATTTTTGATTAACATGCAGGTACAGGGGCAACATCCACATCAGCAGGCCCCCTTCCAGATAGCTGGCTTGCTGCACGCATGGCAGATCTCACACTACATCTCCACATTTCTATCACGAAAATTGATAGCTGAGAGCTTCCACTCAGAAATCGTTCCAATCAGAAATCTAAGATGGCCGCCATGGTCGCTATCTTAAAAATCTATTGTTTGCTTCTTCTCCTGAACCGAAAGCAAAATTGACTTGAAACTTGGTAAGAAGCATCGGAATGACTTGTAGATCAAAAGTGATTAGAATTGTTCTGATTGGAAATCCAAGATGGCAGTCATGGCTGCCGTCTTGAAAATCTGTTTTTGGCTTCTTCTCCTGAAATGAATGGCCAATTGACTCGAAACTTGGTAGGAAGCATCAGGGTGACTTGTAGATCAAAACTAACTTAAATCGTTCTGATCAGAGGTCCAAGATGGCCACCATGGCAGCGATCTTAGAAATCTGTTTTGTACTTCTTCTCCAGAACCAACAGGCCAATTTACTTGAAAGATGATAGGAAGTATCTGGGTGACTTGTAGATCAAAAACAGCTAAATTTGTTTAGATAGGAAATCCAATATGGCCACCACCATTGCCAGCTTGAAAATCTATTTTGAACGTAATTTGAAAAGTAAGGCCAATTGACTCAAAATGATAGGAAGCATCAGGGTGACTTGTAGATAAAAGATATCTAAAATCATTCTGATCGGAAATCCAAGATGGTTGCCTTAGCAGCCATATTGGGAGTCTATTTTTAACTTTTTTATCCTGAACCAAAAGGCCAATTGACTCAAAAAAACGTCATTGGAAGTATCAAGGTGACTTGTAGAACAGAAGTAGCTAAAATCATTCTGATTGGAAATCAAAGATGGCCGCCATCTTGAAAATCCATATTGAACTTCTTCTCTTGAGCTGAAAGGCCAATTGACTCGAAACTTGTCTGGTAATAAGGTGAGCGATACAGGGCCATCTTGGCCCTCTTGTTGTTGGGTCTAGCATATAGTTGGGGCATAATGTTTACAAACGTACATTTATACATTTTGATGGAGCTATGGCCATGTTTCCTCTAAGCATGTTTTCTACTTTGAATTGGTTGACCTAGCGAACTGAGTTCAGGCATATACTGTAACTGTCCTTTCAGCATCACTTGGAAAGATGCTTTCTGCTTGGCGTTTTATTTTAACTCAAAATACTTTCTTATGACTGACTATATCTTATAAGACACCATTTGCCTTTTCTGTTTCTTTATTTTGTTCATATTGTCTAGATTTCTGATGTACATGTAGCTGTGTTTCTTTCTCTTTTTCTTTTCAGGCATTACTTGGATTTAGAAATTTAGATGTAATAGATATGGACACAATAGATATTTCCAACTTAAACAGACAGTTTCTCTTCAGGTAAGCAGGGAAATCAAGTGTTCAATCATAGCTCCTGATAAGGTATACCGTATAGCATAGCAGACACATAGGGATCATATTGTCCGTCCGCAGCTTCGTCACACTTTTTGTTTCCATTTAATAACTTTTGAGTAGGCCCCTGTAGTCTAGTGGATAGGAGAGTTGACTCTTAATCCATTAGGTTTCTAACCACTGTGGTTCGAGCCTTGCTTCGGTCGGGTGTGAAAGCCTAGTTCTGCTTACGGATGGTCAGGTGGTTTTTTCCCAGGTTCTCCAGTTTTTGCCCACCTTTGATGAATGATAGGCTAGATATAAGTGAAATATTCTTGAAAGGGCCGTAAAACCCAAATGAAAAAAAAAAAGTTTTGAAGGGATGTATTGATTTCATTCAGCCTTTGCAGAACTTTATATACCTATAAAATACAGGTCAAGTTCATTATTGGTAATCATCCTCCAAATTTTGGCTGAGTTGTTCGACTTTGTTTTTGTTGATAGTTTCTGCTCAATAACTTTTGAAAGGAAGCGTTGATTTCATTCAAATTTTGAAGAACTTTATATCACTGTAAAATACAGGTCAGGGGGTGGTTGGGTGGTGCGAAGGTGTCATGTATCTTATGTCACCGGGACATCCAGCTGATATTGGCTTACAGTTGGGCAAGGCCTGCTATCCTTGTAGCAGGTAAGGGTAGGGAGGTGATGTTTTTATTTCTTCTGTTTCTTCACTTTCATTCCTGTTCCTCTTTCTTCCCTGTCCCTCTCTTTCATCTCTTCTGCTATCTCTTCTGTCTCTTTTCCCCCTTTCTCTGGGAGACGACACAAAATGACACACAAGGGTTGATGTGTCGTTAAACCCCAACACAATCAATCAAAATACAGGTCAAGTTGGATATTGGTAATCATCTGCAAAACAGCAGACTTCTGGCCCTTTTTTGTTTAGTTTTTGTTGGTATATTGATATTGGATTCCACTCAATAACTTTTGCAGGGATGCATTGATTTTATTGAAAGTTTGCAGAAGGATACATCATTGTAAAAGACAGGTCAAGATTGATATTGGTAATCATCTGCAAAATTTTGCCCGAGTTACTGCCTTTGTTAGACTTAATTTTTGTTGTTATGTTGATAAAATTGGTTTCTACTCTATACCTTTTGCAGGGATGCATTGATTACATTAATATTGTCAGTTTGCAGAATGATATATCCTTAAAACAGACAGGTCAAGTTTGATATTTGTAATCATCAGCAAAATTTTGGCAGAGTTATGGCCCTTTTCGGACTTAGTTTTTGTTGTTGTATTGATATTGCTTTCTGCTCTCTAACTTTTGCAGGAATGCATTGATTTCATTAGAGGTTTGCAGAAGGATATATATTATTGTAAAATACAGGTAAAGTTTGATATTGGTAATCATTCGCAAAATTTTGGCCAAGTTATGGCCCTTTTTATATCCCCCACCATAGGGGGGGGACATATTGTTTTTAGTGCGGATCCTGTCGGCATCGGCGTATCCTCCTGTCTGCACTCTATCTTTTTAATGAATGGATGGATTTTGGCCAAACTTACACAAATTTATCATTGGATGGAGAAAAATACTGATTAGATTTTGATGACCTTGACCCCATTTTCAAGGTCACAAGAGGACTTAGATTATTGGAAAAAGCTAGAAAATTGCTTGTCCACACCCTATCTCCTGAATTTAACAAAAACATTTCAACCATACCTGAACATCTAGATTGCTGAGACATGTAAAAGAACTGATTAGATTTTGGTGACCTTGACCCCATTTTCAAGGTCACATGATGGCGTAGATGCTTGGAAAATGGTTTGTCTGCACCCCATTTCCTGAATGGATGAATGAATTTATACCAAACTTGTACATCTATATTTTGGAGACATGGAAAAGAACTGCTTATATTTTGGTGACCTTGACCCCATTTTCAAGGTCACAGGAGGGCTCATATTGTTGGAAAATGGCTTGTCTGCACCCTATCTCTTGAAGGAATGGATGGATTTTGACCAAACTTGCACAACTATATTGCTGTGACATAAGAAAGAACTGATTAGATTTTGGTGACCTTTATTTCATTTTCAAGGTCACACTAGGGCTTAGATTGTTGGAAAATGGCTTGCCTGCACCCTATCTCATGAAGGAATGGATGGATTTTTACCAAACTTGCACAACTATATTTGTTGTGACATGAAAAAGAACTGCTTAGATTTTGGTGACCTTGACCCCATTTTCAAGGTCACAGGAGGGCTCAGATTGTTGGAAAATGGCTTTTCTGTACCTAATCTCCAGAATGATGGATGGATTTTGACCAAACTTGTACAGCTATATTGTTGAGAAAGGGACAAGAACTGTTTAGATTTTTGTGACCTTGACCCAATTTTTAAGGTCGTAGAGGGGCTCAGATTGTTGGAAAATGGCTTGGCTGCACCCGATCTCCAGAATGAATGGAAGGATTTTGACTAAACTTGTACATCTATATTGTTGTGACATGGCAAAGAACTGATTAGATTTTGGTGACCATGACCCCATTTTCAAGGTTACACAAGGGCTTAGATTGTTAAAAAAAAATGGCTTGTCTGCATCCTTTCATGAAGAAATGGATGGATTTTGACCAAACTTGCACAAATATATTGTTGTGACATGGAAAAGAACTGATCAGATTTTGGTGATCTTGACCCAATTTTTAGCTCGCCTGTACGAAGTACAAGGAGAGCTATTGTAGTCACCCCGGTCGTCCACGTTTGCGTTTGCGTTTGCGTTTGCGTTCCCGTTCCCGTCACACTGTGTTAAAGTTTTTCAAATGCTTATATCTCAACAGTCACTCCTCACAGAGGCATCAAATTTGGAACTTAGGTACCTTGGAGGGTCTTCTGAGATTCCAAGAGAATAAACCCCTGGGTTCATGCCCCTGGGTGGGGCTAGGGGTCAGAATCTAGGACACCTTTGTAATACTGTGTTAAAGTTTTTCAAATTCTTATATCTTGACTTTCACTCCTCATAGAGCATTCATATTTAGAATTTGGGTACCTGGACGAGTCTTCTGAGATTCCAAAAGAACATACCCCTGGGTTCATACCTCAGGGTGGGCCTTGGGGTGGGGCTAGGGGTCAAAATCTAGGACACATTTGTAAAATGTTATATGCCTACAGGTTATAGACACAACTGGTTATACATCAGCTAACTATGTGACATCAGTTTAAGTGTAAGAGAGTGAAGGTCATGGTGACCTACATTTTACGGTCAAGGTCACCTAGATTTCACGGTCCAGTGATTTTGCCTTATATCTTGAATACTATTTGTTGGATAAATGTCACACCTGGGATATTACTTCCATGTGACCCAATGAATGACCACTTACTATATCTAGGTCATTGTGACCTATATTTCATGGTTCAGTGATTTTGCCTTATATCTTGAATACTTTTTGTTGGTTAAATGTCACACCTGGGATATTACTTCCATGTGACCCAATGAATGACCACTTACTATATCTAGGTCATTGTGACCTATATTTCATGGTTCAGTGATTTTGCCTTATATCTTGAATACTATTTGTTGGATAAATGTCACACCTGGGATATTAGTTCCATGTGACCCAATGAATGACCACTTACTATATCTAGGTCATTGTGACCTATATTTCATGGTTCAGTGATTTTGCCTTATACCTTGAATACTATTTGTTGGATAAATGTCACACCTGGGATATTAGTTCCATGTGACCCAATGAATGACCACTTACTATATCTAGGTCATTGTGACCTATATTTCATGGTTCAGTGATTTTGCCTTATATCTTGAATACTATTTGTTGGATAAATGTCACACCTGGGATATTAGTTCCATGTGACCCAATGAATGACCACTTACTATATCTAGGTCATTGTGACCTATATTTCATGGTTCAGTGATTTTGCCTTATAGCTTGAATACTATTTGTTGGATAAATGTCACACCTGGAATATTAGTTCCTTGTGACCCGATTATTGACGTCAAAATATATCTCTGTTGGTGTGACCTATATTTCATGGTTCAGTGATTTTGCCTTATATCTTGAATACTATTTGTTGGATAAATGTCACACCTGGGATATTACTTCCATGTGACCCAATGAATGACCACTTACTATATCTAGGTCATTGTGACCTATATTTCATGGTTCAGTGATTTTGCCTTATATCTTGAATACTATTTGTTGGATAAATGTCACACCTGGGATATTAGTTCCTTGTGACCCGATTATTGACGTCAAAATATATCTCTGTTGGTGTGACCTATATTTCATGGTTCAGTGATTTTGCCTTATATCTTGAATACTATTTGTTGGATAAATGTCACACCTGGGATATTAGTTCCTTGTGACCCGATTATTGACGTCAAAATATATCTCTGTTGGTGTGACCTATATTTCATGGTTCAGTGATTTTGCCTTATATCTTGAATACTATTTGTTGGATAAATGTCACACCTGGGATATTACTTCCATGTGACCCAATGAATGACCACTTACTATATCTAGGTCATTGTGACCTATATTTCATGGTTCAGTGATTTTGCCTTATATCTTGAAAACTATTTGTTGGATAAATGTCACACCTGGGATATTAGTTCCTTGTGACCCGATTATTGACGTCAAAATACATCTCTGTTGGTGTGACCTATATTTCATGGTTCAGTGATTTTGCCTTATATCTTGAATATTTGTTGGATAAATGTCACACCTGGCGTATTAGTTCATGTGACCCAATGAATGACCACTTACTATATCTAGGTCATTGTGACCTATATTTCATGCGTCAGTGATTTTGCCTTTTATTTTTATTACTATTTCATGGAGAATTGTCATACCTGGATTATTATATCTAAGTGACAAAATGATTTACATACAAATACATCTAGGTCAGTGTGACCTATATTATATGGCTTAATGATAAAAATGTTACAATATAAAATGTACCCAGCAGGCGAGCTCGCTGTCCTCCGACAGCTCTTGTTAAGGTCATAGGAGGGCTCAGATTGTTGGAAAATGGCATTTCTGCACCCTATCTCCAGAATGAATGGAAAGATATTGACAAAACTTGTACATCAATATTGTTGTGATATGGAAAAGAACTGATTGGATTTTGGTGACCTGGATCCCATTTTCAAGGTCACACAAGGGCTTAGGTTGTTGAAAAATGGCTTGTCTGCATCCTATCATGAAGGAATGGATGGATTTTGACCAAATTGGCACAAATATATTGTTGTGACATGAAAAAGAACTGATCAGATTTTGGTGATCTTGACCCAATTTTTAAGGTCATAGGAGGGCTCAGATTGTTGGAAAATGGCTTTTCTGCACCCTATCTCCAGAATGAATGGAAGGATATGGATGAAAAATGACTTGTCTGCATCATATCATGAAGGAATGGATGGATTTTGACCAAACTTGCACAACTATATTGTTGTGACATGAAAAAGAAGTGGTCAGATTTTGGTGACCTTCCCATTTTTAAGGTCACAGGAGGGCTAAGATTGTTGGAAAATGACTTTTCTGCACACTATCTCAAGAATGAGTGGATGAATTTTGACCAAACTTGTACAGCTATATTGTTGAGACAGGAACAAGAACTTTTTAGATTTTGGTGACCTTGATCCCATTAGATTTTGGTGACCTTGACCCCCTTTTCAAGGTCACACTAGGGCTTAGATTTTGGAAAATGGCCCCCATCGACCACATACACACACAAAAAAAAGATAAATTTAGATACAACCATTTTCAACGATAGAGCTGTCTGATAGGTGGGGGACAAACGTTTTCCTCCAAAAACGCTGTTCTAGTTTGACTTAGTTTTTGTTTTTGGGGTAAAATACAAGGTAAAGATATTGTTTCCCCTCAGTAACTTTTGAAGGGATGCATGGATTTCATTAGAAATTTGCAGAATGGTATAGAAGTCAAGTTTGATTTTGGTAATCATCCTAAAAATTTGTAATTTTTTTTCATTTTATGTCTCTATGAAAACATGTTGTGGGTACTCGATGAGGCACTTCTAATGAGTACCCACAATGTATGTTTTTGTGGAGAAATAAGAAAAAAATATTGTGCTTATACCCCTCTTATCTGGAGATATGGTGCAGTGCAATCTGTCTACAACACACACATTTGGACAGACATCACACATCTTGTAGAGAGGCAGCTATTGTAGAGAGATTGAATATAAGAGCCATGTCATGGGAAAAGAGAAATGAAATCATATGCAAACAGAAAAAGTTCATATGAACCTGTGATTTATCTGATGCCAAGTCTTCAGCATAGATTCAGATATTTTAAAAAAATACAGAATGATTGTTTGGTTAGCATAGAAGCTTCTTAACTCAATCACTGAAACATCACAGAAAAACTGTGTAATTGCCTATGTCCTGTAGCTTAACCCTTGAACTAGTCACAACAATTGTTGTCTGCTTTGTCGTCTGCTTGTGATTTTAAAATTTATTTTGCAAACAGTGTGGACCCAGATCAGACTGCTCCTCTAGGAGCTGTCTGATCAGGGTTCACACTGTTTACCTGTATGCAAAAATAGGTTTGAAAAGTTTGCAAGAATATTCAGCAGATGACATAAACAGACAACATTTTCAGATGCAGGTTTTCTTGGTATTTTAAGGGTTAAATCTAATTTTAGTAGTTTACTCTGTCCACCTGACCTATATTGCAGAATTAAACTTCGATGGTCTAGGCTTACCAGATTTTATGAATGGGTATGTCTATTGAAGACTGTGCATTATTGTGTAACAAAGGTAGGTCTCTGTGACCTGTATGTTGATTTGTGATCTACTTGCCAGATGCATATCTATCATAGCTCCAGGTAGAAGGGAGTATCAGGAACAGTTCCCAAGATAAGGTTTTAAGCAATTGGGTATTTTGGACTATTTTTACCCATCAATTTCTCATTGAATTAGGTATTGGGATTTTTCCTTTGGGTACCCTGATATATAAATGAGTGCAAGAATTACTGATAATTGGGTATTTACCCCATAGATTTAATTCTGATTGCTTTTTTTTTTCAAGATTTAAATTGGGTAAATACCCCAAAAAGCAGCTTATTTAAGGTACATGCAGGACAATATTTTTAGTATTTCTGCTTAAAACTGTACTCATAAGAAGCACCTCACAACATGTTTTCGTGGAGAAATAAGAAAAATATCAACAAATTTTGTTTAAAAAAACACCGCGCAAAAAGACCCAATCTGACTATAACCTGTACTTATTATACCCTGCCACAGGATAGTGGCAGGGTATTATAGTTTCACATTGGTCATCCGTGTGTCCATCTGTCTGTCCATCCCTTTGTCATACAGCCATCCATCAGTTATACATCAATCGGTCTATCATCCGTCTGTCCGTCTGTTCTTAGTTTGGTTTCCAGACGCTAACAAAGGATTTTCACCAAACGGTTTGTGCATTGATATTGTGGAGACCTGGGCCCACTTGTTCAAAGCATCATTAGCTTTACAATTTGGTTAATGAAAAATTTGTTAACTGTTGTGGCAAAGATGATTTCAAATATATCAATATTTTTGCTGCAAAAATGAGAGTAGCTTATGCAATGCAAAAGCTGCTCACTTTTTTTTTTTTTTTTTTTTTTTCAGAAAAAAATATCAATATATTTGGCATATTTCGAGACAGAAATTTTAACGACAAATTAGCTAAGTTAAGTTTCCATAAGTTTTGAACACCTTGGCCCTGGTTTGGGATTGCTAATAGGCAAGCTTCTGCCTAAACACAATGGAGGTGGGTATTATCGTTTCACATTTTTATTGACATATGCTGACAAAATTTGATGTATTGGTATCTAGTTAAGATCACTTTCATGTATAAATGTCAGCACAAATGGATACATTTTTCATTACTCCAGGTAAATGGGGATATCAGAAAAATATTTTAACCCTTGTCATGCTGAATAAATTAAGATGCCATGCCCACTTCTTATTTCCAGCCAATCAGATTACTTGATCCGTGTTTTTGATAGAAAATCACATATTTAATGACAAACAGTGCAGACCCAGATCAGTTGGCTTCTTCAGAAGCCAACTGATCTGGATCTACACTGTTTGCTAAGACAGGGCATGTTGTGTTCA
This sequence comes from Anodontia alba, assembly GCA_964016985.1. NCBI lineage: Eukaryota > Metazoa > Mollusca > Bivalvia > Lucinida > Lucinidae > Anodontia > Anodontia alba. Next base: position 24,377,230 of record OZ024828.1, read on the forward strand.
GCAGTGAAGGGTTAAGGGGAATTGAAATGTTTATCTGGATATTCCTTTTATCTGGCACTTTGACTGATCAGACTTGGCAGAATTTGGATGGGTGCCAGAGGAGTTGTTGACGAGGAGTACTTGGTGATAATTCTCAGATAATTTGATTTAATTCTCCATAAAAACATATGTTGTGGGTACTCATTAGAAGTGCCTCACTGAGGCACTTCTAATGAGTACCCACAACATATGTTTTTATGGAGAACTGGAGAAAATTATCCCATAATTATCACTAAATACATCTCATCAGTTCCTCTGGGCACTTATTGTAAGATAGATTTTCTTAAATCCCAGCCTGTGTACCATGTTGCTTTTATGGGCTACAGTAAAACCTGTGTAAGACAGCCACCTTTGAAATTGACCTTAGTGGTTGATGTGGAAAGGTGGTTGTCTTATAAAGGTACATATCATGTAATTTTGCTAGCAAAATTACATGACATGTACCTTTATAAGACAGACAACTTTTTCCACATCAACCACTATTTAAAGTCAGTCTCGAAGGTGGCTCTCTTACACAGGTTTACTGTACTTTATTCTTTATGCCACAGAATGAAAGATGTTTGGTCTTTGATGGATTCTTGTCATAAGAGAGTTTCTCACCTTGTAGCCAGTGTACCATTTAAATTATTTAACTAGTTGTTCTTTATGTCACAGAATGAAAGATGTTGGGAGACCTAAAGCTGAAGTTGCGGCAGATTATGTTAACTCTAGAATACCAGGGACAAAAGTCACACCATATCCTTTGATTAATTCTTGATGAAATTTATCACAGACAAGACAAAATATTTAGATGTAAACGTCTAAGTACCGGCGCAAATTTTGTTCATGTTTACATAGAGATATGGGACAATGTATACTAAAGCTTAATAAATTTTCAATGCAACAGGTAAAAAAGAACAACAATGTGATTATTTAATGTTTGCTTTTATTGAGTTTTATGGAATTTCTTGATTGAAATGAAAATAAAATAGACATTAATCTGCTTATAAAACAGTTTGTTTTAAGATTTTATATTTGTCGGGACCGTCAGAGACCGATATCCCGGCAAATATAAAACGTCTTTAGTGTGCTAATCGAAAAGTCTTACCATATGTAAAAATCCAAAGCTATAATAAGAGACCAGCACGATATGCGCACCGGTCAGTAAGCTTAACTTGAATGGATATGCTTGAATCCTTTTGTGCCATTTTGGAAAAGGAGATACTTTTTGCAGACAAGCAGTTGCGGCCATAGTATTTATTTTAAACCATTCAAAATTAGGGGCTACTTTTAAATGGAAGAATTTGCTCCCAAAAGTAGCCTCCGGTGAGAAGGGAGGTAACTTTTCCTGTAGGTGTTATTTCCCCTTAGAAGTGTATTCACTCCCCTTAAGATTATTGCATATCAGCTATATTAATTCAAGAAGAGCAGTTGTCAGTTTCTGGGAAAAGAATATGCACAATACTGGTTAACTGCTTATAGGACTAAGCCTGTCCAGTAAAGTGTGGTTGGGTAAATTGACCGTGCTTGACATGACCCAAATGGATTGACTGGGCAGTAAAACCTCAACATAAACAAATAAGTACATTGTATAACAACAGTCCATATAAGTGAATACCAAAATGTGTACTTTTCTGCTTATACATGTATATTTTCAACATTAACATTATGGTGCCAGTCACAGCTGTGGCACATGATATATTTGGAAAAAAGTAATGGACCAGAGCATACAATGTTGGCGCTATTGTCTGTCTAGGAAAAAAAAAAAAAATGCCAAAATAGAACTCGGACAATCTGGAGAAAGAATGTGCACAAAACTGGTTAACTGCCTAGAGGACTCAGCCTGCCAAGAAAAAGTGTGATTAGGTAAACTGGCTGTGCTCGACATGACCCAATCGAGTTAACCGGACTGTCAAACCTCAACACAAACAATCAATTTAAATAAATGTATAGTGTAGCATATATCTGAAAGGATGAATGAGCTAAAATTAAAATGTGAGAATAAGCCTTTCCCATCAACTTTTTTATTCCATATGATGGCAACAAACAAAAAGGGCCCTTATATACAACTTGCAGACAACACCGGCCCTGATTAGCTTGCCAATAAGGCCTTCATTGTCCGCGTACATAATCAGTGGATACTGTAGTATATGTCGACAAACAGAGAATGTCCATTTCAGATTGTACTGATGCGCAAGCTCATCTGGACATTTGCTTTTCACATATGGCATAAGGGCCTTTTTTTCCCACGTTGCACATCATATTTGTTATACAATAGGTTTCTTCAATTTCTTTGCAGCAGTTCCCTCATCCTTCTCTATTTCTGACTTTTCTCTACTAGCTCTTCAGCCCCTTTTTTTCCCTTTCTCTAAGGTGCTAACACAAAATGACCTACAAGGGTCGACATATAAATAAGAATAAGAACAAACAAACAGACTCACTAAATCATTTCAAATTTGTCAGGCTCCATGGGATCACAAGTTCGAATCCCAGCTCAGCCACATAATGTTAACAATGGAACTTCAATGGCTCGAACATCTTTGGGGCCATGAAAATTCTTTCGAGACATGGGTAGTTAGAGCCACTGAGGGTAGTCATGGCACCAGTTCAGGAAACAAATAGCGATAATTTAGGGAAATCTTTTAGATTTTCAACACAATGATTGTATGTTGAGTGTACTCATTAGAATTGCCTTGATGAGGCAGTTTTTCTAATGAGTACATACAACATGCAATTACATGATAAAATAAGAAAAAAAATCCCTAAATATTTGTTTTCTTGAGCTATTGGAAGAATTTTTAGGGACTGAAAAAAGAGTTTGAATCACCTGCGGTAAATGAGCCATCCGGGTTCGAGCCATTGAGTTTATACTGTATTTAGATCAATTATGAAATTATTTCAACAGTCATTCTTCCTCTTTCACTGATTCAGTTACTATCAAAAGTCACAAAAGTTATCCTATTTGACAGAAGTGATGGTAAATCTACATGTACCTAGTATATCAACTATCAAGTCCCCTTAACCCATTGTACATCAAACAGACTCTGCCACACTATATATTGGAAGAGTTCATTTTCAATTTTAGGTACGTCTGGCTATGAGATTAAATATTCCTAGAGAAAAATGGATATTTGCAAACAGTAGAGACCCTGATCAGATGCAGCATTTTGCAACATCTAATCAGGGTCTGCACTGTTTGCTAGTTACTCTTTTAGGGGTCTTCAGACTACAATGGGTTAAACGGGACTCACCTACACTGTGTCTAACCCACCCCCAAATCTACCAGTAGAGCTACTGTCTGTTCCTTTCAGAACGCTTGTCATATAAATTTGGAAAGAAGGCTTTCTCTTGAAGCCATCACAACTCAAGTTTTATCCTTAACTTTTGACAGTCATTTTAAAATGATACAAGACTATGATGAATCGTTTTATAGACGTGAGTATTTACCATTTACAATAAGAATGTATAGATTATATAGAAAAAAAGTGACCATGACTGGTCATTTTTCTATATTATCTGTTCATTTTTGTTTCATACAACAAGTGTTGTGATACAACAAGAATTGTATCTATACAAAAATGTATTGATTATATAGAAAAATGACCATAAATGGTCATTTTTCTATATAATCTATACATTTTTGTTAGATACAACACAGTTGTTTAGCTAACACAGTTTTTGCTTTGGATCCAAGCAATAGTGTTATAAAGAGCTTGTGGTGTCTTAGTATGTACATATAAAACCACAGTCACTTGGCCAAGGTTTGTCGAGCACATATGGTTCAGATTTGATCTCTTGCATTGTTTTATCCTCCATTTGATTGATTTTTTCCAAACGTTCTTGTATGCACCATAACTCAGTAACAATTAGGGATATCTTCATGCAACTTTATAGGAATATGTATTAGGTCATGACAATGTTTCACACATAAGAATGATTGTTGCCACTATCTCATTTTCCAAGTTATGCCCCTTTGATCAATTTTTCCAAACGTTCTTGTACACTCCATAATTCAGTAACAGTTCAGAATATCTTCATGCAATTTTACAGGAATATGTATTGGGTCAGGACGATGTGTCGTGCACAAGAATGATTGTTCCCCCTTTCTCAGTTTATAACTTATACCCCTTTGATTATTTTTGTTCCAGAATTGTCAGTCAACATTATTGTATGCTCCATAACTCAGTAACCATTAGGATATCTTCATGCAATTTTATAGGAATATGTATTAGGTCAGGACGATGTGTGGCGCACAAGAATGATTATTCCCCCTTTCTTAGTTTCCAAGCTATGCCCCCTTTGATAAACTTTTTCCAAACATTCTTGTACGCACCATAACTCAGTAACCGTTATGGATATCTTCATGCAACTTTATAGGAACAGTATTACGTCACAACAATGTATCACGCACAAGAATGATTGTTACCCCTTTCTTATTTTCCAAGTTATGCCCCTTTGATTAATTTTTCCAAACATTCCTGTATGCTCCATAATTAAGTAACAGTTCAGAATGTCTTCATGCAAGTTTATAGGAATATGTTTTAGGTCAGGACGACGTGTTATGCACAAGAATGATTGTTCCTCTTTTCTTAGTTTCCAAGTTATGCACCTTTGATTAATTTTTCCAAACATTCTTGTATGCCCCATAACTCAGTAACCATAAGGGATATCTTCATGCAACTTTATAAAAATATGTATTAGGTCACGATGACATGTCACGTGCAAGAATGATTGTTCTCCCTTTCTTAGTTCCCAAGATATGCCCCTTTGATTATTTTTTCAAACATTCTTGTATGCGCCATAACTCAGTAACTTGTACCCTCCATAATTCAGTAACAGGTCAGAATATCTTCATGCAGTTTTATAGGAATATGTATTAGCTCAGGACAACATGTCGCATACAAAGTCCTCCACCTTTCTAGTTACCAGTGGTAATTTTTTTTGAATGTATATACGAGGGTGAGTCAATAAGTAACCAGCCTAACTTATTTCCGGTTGAGATCCACCTCTTCTTTTTCGATGTAATTGCCCTCTAGTGATGCACTTAGACCAACGGTGTTCAAGTGCCATCAGGCCAGAACTGAGTAAAAAAAATCTATATTGTACAAATAATTGCAACTACTAAGCTCCAGAAGTATTTACTTTCACAAAAAGCTTGGTCTATGCTTAGCATACAATGTTTTTTTGTGAAAGCTAATTCTTGGTTATGTAATGGAATATAGCATTGGATCAGTCCATGACCTTTCATGGGCATAGACAACAGCACCAAGTGTACTTCATTGTCACCAAGCTTCATAAGTGCTATTTGAACAACCTTTCAGGGGTTGTCTCGGTAGCACAACTGGTAAAAATAACAAGACGGCAGATATTAAAGTGCTAGACAATATCACCACATCGGTCAGAGCCCACAGCTTGTGGGTTTGAACCCAAGCAAAAGTACTAAACCATTTGGACCAAACTAGACACCATGATTAGACTGCATTTTTGCAGTCTGATCAGGACCTTTGTTATCTGCTTTCAGAATCCTGTAGTCAAATACTGTACAGTACCATATTTGCCCTAAGTGTTGGGACAGTGTAGACTCAGATTAGACACTGCACAATGCAGTCTCTGATCAGGGTAGCCATTGTTTGCCTCTCATCTAGCTGCTTTTAGACACATGAACAGAGACATAGGTCTAGATAAAAGTGAGTATCAGGTAAATGTTTTTCTTATTTCTCCACTAAAACATGTGTTGTGTGTACTCAATGAGTACCTACAACATATGTTTTTGCGGAGAAATACGGAAAATATCAAATGGTTTGGATTGAAAAAAGCATTATCAAGAGCTGTGAGATAGTAAAATTGACTTGTTTATATTTTAGGACAAGTATGGTAAGAAGTTAACCCAGCAAACACACAACGTCGCAGCAACGTCGTGACATTGCAGCGATGTTGTAACCACGTTGTGTGTTTGCTGGGTAAGGTATCCCAATAGTAAGGGTAAATGCAGTTCAGTGAAACCTGTGTTATCAAGCTTCAAAAGGAAAGCAAAAAAAAAAAATGGTTGCTAAAGAAAGATGCTTGCTTAATACAGGAAAATTTAAACTTATTTGCCTCTTATGGGACCTGAAGAACTGGCCTTTATATTTAGGCTATTGCTTGATACAGGTGGTCTTTAAGACAGATTTAATTGTATCAATGAAGATATGGCTCTGGCTCTTTGTTGGGGGCACATTTGTAAATGTCATTTTCTCTTGTTGCAGCTAATATTCTTAACATAAAATCTCACCACATTTTTATAACCCATCGCACGATAGTGGCGGGGTATTATGGTTTCACATTGGATGTCCGTGTATCCGTCCGTCCATCAGTCGTCTGTCCCTCGGTATTTCGTTTCCGGATGATAACTTGAGTAAACACCAATGGATTTTCACCAAATTTGGTATGTGCATTGAAATTGTGGAGATCTGGTTTGGGACAGCTAATGGGCAAATTTCGTCAAATTTGATTGAGAAATCTGCCCAAGACATGCCCATATTTTTGTTTCCGGATGATAACTTGTGTAAATGTCAAGGGATTTTAACTAACTTTGTATAGTAAATCAACACCAACACGAAATAATCTTTATCATGTATTAACATCAACGAATGGCCATCACGGCTTCTTCAGGATGTTATAAACAATAGACATAGATGATGTCACAAATGAAAACGCAATGTGATGCAGTGTGTCACACCAGCTACCTCACAAAAATGACGGCAATGTACAATAAAGCAAGTTACCCAGGGGCACAGCAATTCCTACAGTACACAAGTATGCGACAAGCTAAGACCAAGATCTGCCTACACATCCCTGCTGCCAGATAAAGTCTTCACCGGCCGCATAAAGGATATGTAGGACCTCAGTCTTCCATAGAGCGCACAGTGGACCCAGATCAGACAGCTCAAATGCGCAAGCTGATCCAAGCCAGCCGGGCACGTATGCAAAATTAACGAACAGCCACGTAACCGATAAAATACCACAGGCCCAGGCACAGCAAACCTCCAGGAGGAAGTAAAACCGGCCAGCAAAATAAAAAAGTCATATTTTTTTTTTTTTTTTTTTTTTTAAGGCATTTTATTTGCATTAATATTAAAGAGATCTGGTTTGGGATTGCTAATGGGCAAATTTTGTCAATGTTTGAAAGAGTTATCTGCATGCAACACGATAATGGCAGGGTATTACAGTTTAGCGTTTTTATTAGTGCTTAGCATGCTGGGTAAAAATTTCAACAGACAACGTTTTGAAATATTGTTTTTATCTTTCACAGAAAATAGACTTAGACATTTCATGCAAATAATTTGCATGAAATGTCAAAGCCTAATTTCTTGGAAAATAAGAAAATGATATCATTTTGTTTTCTGCTAAATTTACTCAGAGAGTGGTAATAGTTAATATGGATATTATCAAGCAGGCACACAACATTGAAGTTGAATCAACATTGAATCGACATTGTTTCAACGTTGTGTGCCCGCTGGCCATGGGTGGCTGTATTTACCCCACAAATTTGGTCACCATAGAGCCTTAACATAATTGTTCTAAAAATTTAACACGCTTGTTGATGTTCACAAAACTGGAGGATGTGTGGCAAACAGTGTAGACCCTGATCAGATGCCACAGTATGTAGCATTTGGTCTTGGTCTACACTGTTTTCTCAGGTCTCTCTGTCTGAATGCTTATGGTAAATATCACCCTTGGTAACCCAGGTGTGAGCCATCACATTAAACTTCATTTCATCATGAATGTTGTTAACGAAATGAAGTGCACCTGGGTCACCAAATTGGGTAAAAATAGTAAAAAAAATGACAAAGACATTACTAACTACATGTACTTCCAAATCTTTCATTCTTTTCCATGTAGAATTCCATATAGTAGTGTGTGGCTTAGACTCTATTGTGGCCAGACGATGGATCAATGGAATGTTGGTAAGTGTTGGAGTATATAAACATTATATTCCTGAGAGGGTGATAGTTAGAATGTTCACTCCGAGGAAATGATTCTTGAACAAGGAAAAATGTCATTATTGACAGTTCATATCTACAGGCCTATTTCATCGCTGGCCTCAGTGGCTCAGTTGGATGCGCATCTGGAGATTGCGGGTTCGACCCCCGCTGGGTCGGCAACATTCTTTCATGGAGATTTGATCATGAAATATTTTCTACCGTCATTCTGTCAATTCTGCTGATTCAAGAAGGGCAGTTGTCAGTTTATTGCGAAAGAATGTTCACGATATTGGTTAACCGCTTAAAGGACTAAGCCTGCCCAATAAAAGTGTGGTTAGGTAAACTGACCGCGCTCGACACGACCCCATTGGGTTGACTTGGCAGTAAAACCTCAACGCAAACAAACCATCCTATTTCATATTTGTTCTAATATGCCCTGAACAGTGATTTATTCCTTAAGTTTATGATTTTTGATCTACAATGGTCCCTTCACAGTTAATCTTGGTCTAATGTCTATTCAGCTTTTGTATAAAAGGAAAAAATTTAATGAGCAAAAAAAATATGTGCATCATTGGTGCAGATTTGATTGTCAAAATTATTGCAGGGTGATAGTAAAAAATATCAATCAGAGGAATTTTTAAGGAGGATTCGGTGATAATTCTGGAATAATTTTTTATGCCTCCGCCATTTTCAATGGGTAGGTGGGGGGGTGAGGGGAGCATATAGTATCACCGCTGTCCGTATGTACGTCCATCCCATCTGTCCCGTACGTATCACTTTTCGTTTCCGTGCGATATCTTTTGATCGGATTGGTGTATTAGATTGAAATTTTATACACAGGTATATAATCATAAAATGTAGGCCAAGTTCGATTTAGGGTAAAGTCCACCAATTATTTTGGGAGTTATGGCCCTTTTCAATAAGAAAAATTTTCAAATTTGAAAAATGGTTTCCGTGTGATATCTATAAAAGGATTGGTGTATTGGATTGAACACAGGTATATAATCATAAAATGTAGGTCAAGTTCCATTTAGAGTAAAATCCATCTATTATTTTGGGAGTTATGGCCCTTTTTCAACTTTGTAAAATGGTTTCTGTTCTTTAACTTTTGAAAAGATTAGTGTATTGGATTCATATTTTATACACAAGCATATAATTATAAAATATAGGTCAAGTTCAATTTAGGGTAAAATCCACCAATTATTTTTGGAGTTACGGCCCTTTATCAATGTTGAAAAATAGTTGAAAAATGGTTTCCGTTCGATATCTTTGAAAAGATTAGTGTATTGGATTCAAATCATAAAATGTAGGTCAAGTACGATTTAGGGTAAAATCCACCAATTATTTTCGACTTATGGCCCTTTTTCAACTTTGAAAAATGGTTTCAGTTCCATAACATTTGAAAAGATTAGTGAATTGGATTCATATTTTATACACATGCATATAATTATAAAATGTAGGTCAAGTTTGATTTAGGGTAAAATTCACCAATTATTTTTGGAGTTACGGCCCTTTATCAATGTTGAAAAATGTTGAAAAAAATGGTTTCCGTTCGATATCTTTTGAAAAGATTAGTGTAGTGGATTCAAATTTTATACACAGGTATATAATCATAAAATGTATGTCAAGTTGGATGTAGAGTAAAATCTACTAATTATTTTTGGAGTTATGGCCCTTTTTCAACTTCGAAAAATGATTTCCGTTCCATAACTTTTGAAAAGATTAGTGAATTGGATTCATATTTTATACACAAGCATATAATTATAAAATATAGGTCAAGTTTGATTTAGGGTAAAATCCACCAATTATATTTGGTGTTATAGCCCATTTTCAACATTGAAAAATAGTTTAAGTTTGATGTGTTTTGAAAACATTAGTGTATTGAAGTCAAATTTAATACACAGGTATATAATCATAAAATAGAGGTCAAGTTCCAAGTAGGGTAAAATCAAATTATTATAGGAGTTATGGCCCTTTTTCACCTTCAAAAGATGTTTTGCTTCCATTATTTTTTTTAAAAAAAAGATTGATTAGTGTATTGGATTCATATTTTATACCCAGGTATATAATCATAAAATATGGTCAAGTTTGATTTAGGGTAAAATCTGCCAATTATTATGATAGTTATGGCCCTTTTTTCAACTTCATTTTTTTTGCAAAATACCTGCGTGTGGTTGAGGATGGCCCTGGGTGGGGGCATCTGTTTCATACTGACACATTTCTAGTCTTATTTCTCCAGGGGGTGGTTGTGTGTGGTGAAGGTGTCACCGGGGCATCCAACTGATATTGGCTAACAGTTGGGCAAGGCCTGCTATCCTTATAGCAGATTAGGGTAAAGGAGGATGTTTTTATTCTTTCTGTTTCTTCACTTACATTCCTGTTCCTCTTTCTTCCCTGTCCCTTTCTTTCATCTCCTCTACTCTCTCTTCTTTTTTCTCCCTTTCTCTGGGAGACAACACAAAATGACCCACAAGGGTTGACGTGTTGTTTAACCCCAGCACAATCAAACCTTATTTCTCCATAAAAATATATGTTGTGGGTATTCATTAGAGTATATGCTGTGGATGGCATTAGAAACGCCTCACCGACAACACGTTTTTGTATGGGGAAGTGGAGAAAATTATCCCATAATTATCACCAAATACTGCCCCTTACCACAACAATTCCTCTGATCAACTGATGATCTGTGGGCATTTTAAATTGAAAGGTAATTACCAATGTACACATTTTGCATTTTTTTCAGAATTAGCCCTTGCATTGTTTGCTTTTGGCAGGAACATTATTGAAAGTTCTTGCCTCAGTGAAAGTATGTTCAAGGTTTGAGCCTTTTTATACCCCCAACATACGAAGTATGTGGGGGTATATAGTTTTCGCTTTTCCGTCCGTTCGTTCGTTCGTAGGGTCGTTCATTCGTTCGTCTTTCCGTCACAGGGTCCAAGTTTTTGCGTTAAAGTTTATAAGACCTCATATTTTGAAGACCCTTTGATGGATTTCGTTCATATTTGGCATGATGGTAGATATAGGTCTAAAGATTTTATCAGCACCATTCCCACCCGGGGGGGGCGGGGGTGACCTTGGGATCAAGGTCAAGGACTTAGAATTTTCATAAAAAAGTCACAGGGTCAAAGTTTTTGTGTTAAAGTTTATAAGACCTCATATTTTGAAGACCCTTTGATTTGGCATGATCCCCACCCTGGATGTGACCGAGGTCAAGGTCACGAACTTTTCATATAAAAGTAAAAATTTTTTGCGTTTTAAGTTTATATAGCCATATCATCAAGACCTTTTATTAAATTTCATTATCCCCTAACTGAAAGGTTGAGCTGATGTAGCTATCAGCAAGGAATCTGTTTGTCTATCCGACAGTCCGTTGAAGTATTATTCATTTATACTTTATTTTTGTCTTAGGGTCAAACTTTTTGCGTTAAAGTTTATAAGGCCTCATATTTTGAAGACCCTTTGATGGATTTCATTCATGTTTGGTATGATGGTAGATATAGGTCTTAAGTTTTTATCAGCACCATCTCCACCCCGGGAGTGACCTTGGGGTCAAGGTCACGGACTTAGAATTTTCATAAAAAAGTCAAAGTTTTTTGTATTTAAGTTTATATAGCCATATTATCAAGACCCTTGAGGAATTTCATTTATATTTGACATGTTAGTAGATATCGGCCTAGTGTCTTACTCCGCATGATCCCCACACGGGTGTGACTGAGGTCAAGGTCACGAACTTAGAATTTTCATATAAAAGTAAAAATTTTTGCGTTTAAGTTTAGATAACCACATCATCAAGACCTTTTATTAAATTTCATTATCCTCTAACTGAATGGTTGAGCAGATATAGCTATAGCTATCAGCAAGAAATCTGTTTGTCTGTCCATCCGTCCTTTAAAGCATTATTTGTTCATACTTTATTTTTGTCTTTGGGCCAAAGTTTTTGCGTTAAAGTTTATAAGACCTCATATTTTGAAGACCCTTTGATGGATTTCATTCATATTTGGCATGATGGTAGATATAGGTCTAAAGTTTTTATCAGCACCATCCCCACCCCGGGGGTAACCTTGGGGTCAAGGTCACGGACTTAGAATTTTAATAAAAAAGTCAAAGTTTTTTGTGTTTAAGTTTATATAGCTATACCATCAAGACCCTTTGAGGAATTACATCTATATTTGACATGTTGGTAGATATAGGTCTAGAGTTTTACTCAGCATCATCCCCATCCCGGGGTATGACCTTGAGGTCAAGGTCACAGAAATTTCATATGAAAGTAAAAAAAATTTCATCTAAGTTTATATACCTATACCATCAAGACCTTTTGTTGAATTTCGTTATCATCCTACCGAGAGGTTTAGGGGATATAGCTATCAGCATGGAATTCATCCATTCATCCATCCATCCGTCTGTCTGTCCATAAATGCATTATTGTGCACCCCATAACTCCTAACTACCCTTTGAGCTATTTTCAGGAAACTGTCAGGTTGTAGAGGGCATTTAGTTGGATGTCAGGTACAAAAAAGACAACTCTAACTGACTTGGTCCATGAGTTATCTCCCCTTGTCTCCAGAATTGTAAAAAATTTGTGCAAACCATAACTTTAAAACATGATAAGATATTTTCATGATTCTTCACCAGTATGTATAGGACATTGACATTCAAGAATGGCTTTCGGACTCCATTCTGCAGTTTTCTCCCTTGGTTATTTAAATCTTGTGCGGGCAATAACTCTAAAAATTCTTGTGATACTTTTTGTGATACTTTACCGATATGTAGAGGGCATTGAGTAGGCAGGTGACCTTAAAATTTTCATTAAAATTTATAAAGCTATATTATGAAGACGCTTTTGTTGGTTTCATTAATATTAAGCATGATGGTATATATAGGTCTAAAGTTTTTCTCGGCACCATCCCCAAGCTGGGGCATGGCTTTTAAGTCAAGGTCACAGACTTTTCTTACAAATGTCACATTTGCTTATATTATAAAGACTGATTGATTTCCTAGTATATGGTGATAGTTATAGGGCTAAAGTTTTATTAAGCTCAATCCCTGCACCTGTGCCTGATCTTTGAGGTCAAGGGCTTCATATTATGTGTGATTGAAGTTTTTCAATGTTATAACATAAAGCATATAACTGCCATCTCCAGAGTCAAAGCTACATACTTTGTGCTCTTTAAAAACTGGCAGTAGCGCTGGTCGGGGGTATACGTGCCCGACTGGGCACTTTGTCTAGTTAGTTCACCTGCACAAAAGGTAGGCAGGTTTGTGGAATTATCAAATTTTATAACTTGTCCAGGAACAAGTTGATGATCAAATCCATTTGTCCAACCAAAATTTACTTGTCCAGAAATTGACATTTTACTTATTTCCCAAAGAAAACACATGAGGAGCACCTCAGTTTCTATTGAGTACCCACAACATATATTCTCTTCAAGAAAGAAGAAAAAATATATACTCAGGATACTCTTCTTAGCTGGTGCTATGAAGTCCTTTTCCCAGGATAAGTAAATTGAAATTTCTTGCTTGTCCTTAAGGAAATTGGACAAGTCAGGCATGTTGTTTCCACAGCTCTGGTTCAGGTACTGCTGTTGAACTGCCTCCCCACTGGCATTGACAGCATTGTAAAGCACTATGAGACAACTTCCAGAACATATGAACTGTAACTATGGTTTGCCTACTTTTGGAGTTGCTGCTCTTTGAACATTGAATAAAACCAAAATGAACACATGTACCTGCATCAATCATGATCATATTTAAGGAAAGACTAATGCACCTTCCCTTTGATTTTATTTTAGACAGAGTTATGCCACTAAGTCTTGCTTAATGTAAGTGCAGTGTCAGAGCATGGTGCGGTGCTTGCAGCGCTTTTTATTAAGAAAGCATATCATCCTGGCCCTTTGGAGGATTTATTTAATGTTTGGCATTCTGATACCAAATTTTATACACTGCACTAGCTTCTGCCTGTGACCTAGAGGCCATGTTCAAGAACATAAAATTTTCATAATTATGCAAATTTTGAATTTAGCTCTCCAAGCACCTTCTGGTCCTGTAGAAAGACTATTCTCAATTGGAGGGAAAATTGTTCGCGTAGAGAGGTGTCTTCTCAGTGGTAATTACTTTGAAGCCCTGATATTTCTGAATTGTAATATTGTCATATAACTTAAAGTTATAGTGTTAAATTGATTATACGAGGGCGAGTCAATAAAAAAACAGCCTAACTTATTTCTGGGTGAGATCGATCTCTTCTTTTTCGATGTAATTGCCCTCTAGAATGATGCACTTGGACCAACGGTGTTCCAGTGCCATCAGCCCAGAACTGAAGAAGCCAGGGTCCTTGTCTCTGACCCACTCCTGAACTGCCGTCACGACTTCTTCATTGGACCGGAAATGACATACACGGATATCCTTTTTCAAATTTGGGAATAGGAAATAGTCACTAGGAGCTAAGTCCAGAGAATAGGTGGGGTGCGGTATTAACTTGTACCCATTCCGCTCAACAGCATCCATTGCAATTTTGCAAGTGTGGACTCTCGCATTGTCCTGTTGGAGCAGAATCCCTTAGGAGAGTTTACCTCGCATTTTTCACGGATCACAGTTCTCAGTTGGTCGAGCAAATTTGAATAATACGCAACTGTCATTGTACTTTTCTTTGCTAGAAAGTCCAACATAATAACGTCTTGTGCACCCCAAAATACAGTTGCCATCACCTTGCCAGCAGAGGGTTGCGTTTTGAACTTCTTTGGCCTCGGAGACACCGGCCCTACACTCTGGCGACTTGGAGCTTTATTCTCTGGCTCATAATAATGGACCCAGGTCTCATCTACAGTCACCAGATGTGAAAGGAAATCATCTTCCTTTGACCTAAACCACTTCAACAATGCGCTGTATACTGATGCTCTGGTTGCCATTTGCTCTCGCTAAGGGATTTTGGGACCCAACGGGCTGTTAGCTTGTGCATACCCAAGCGATCATGTAAAGTTGTTGAAACGCTACCATGTGAAATGTGTTATGCATTCGCTATTTCTTCCACCTTAATTCGCCTATCAGAGTACACCAGATCCTGTACTTTGTTACACATTTCTTCATCGGTGGCATCTGATGGGCGTCCAGACCTGGTTTCGTCTTCTAAAGACGTTCTACTCCGTTTGAATTCCCCAACCCAGAATTTAACTTGTGCATACGATGGTGCAGAAGACCCATAAACATTGGTCAACTCCCAATGTATTTCCTGACCTGTTTTCCCTTTCAAATTTAAGTACCGAATTACAGCACGGTACTCAACTTTTGACGAAAAGCTTACTTTTGCATTGCTAGCCATGTTTGACATTCATATCTTATGAGTGAATGACACAATAAGGGTGCAATTTTGCCCTCAGGCCTAAAACATGTTTTGAAACAGGGCATGAAAATCTTGGGTGTCTCGGTCAATTGGAAATGGGATAGGCTGGTTACTTATTGACTTGCCCGCTGAAGAAACTCTGAAAGGCACAGAATAGTTCTACTCAGATTGTTTTTTGATTTAAAAAAAAAAGACGCTAAGTTTAACTTCTACTTCAAATTGTATGATGATTTAAGCAGTATTGATGTTTTTAGAATGGCTTGAAATATGAAATCATATTTTTAATTAAGTTATTTTAGAGTACCAAAATAAGGTTCTCTGTTCCCCATGTATCTTTGGTCAGGACGGATGAAAAATAAAATTAAATGTAAAAAAAAGATTGGCAATGTAATAGTAATGTAATCAATTATAATTGATGAAGTAGTTGAAAGTAATTAATTACTTTTGCAGAAAAGAAATGAATGTCATTGTAATTTAATTGAGCAAGTTGCAAAGCAATTGTAACATTACTACAGTGGACTCTCGTTATCTCAAAGTCCAAAGTACTTTCTGAAATACATCGAGATATCCGTACCTGGACATATACAGAACTGTGGAAAAATTAAATAAAAAAACAACAACAAAAAAAAAAAAAAAAAAAAAAAAAAAAAATACACATTTCACTAATGAATATGTAACTTGACAGTGAAGTTAGTGATGTATTAAAAATATTGTGGAAAAGAGGAGTAATTGCTCCATTCATTTCTTCTCTTTTCCACAATATTTTGTTACCTGTTGTTGGATTTCCATGTTAAAACAGGGACCAGATAAGCGGTTATTCGAGATAAGCAAAGTCGAGATAATGAGAGTCAACTGTAATAACTGTAAAGTAACTGACCCCAGTTTTCATATTTGGAGCTTGTTTTCTTTCCAAATAACAGCTGCTATATTTTCTCTACAAGAATTATTGGACACCTTAACCCTTGTCCTGCTGAATAAATTAAGATGCCATGCCCATTTCTAATTTTAAGCCAATCAGATTACTTGATCCAGATTGTTGATATAAATTCACATACTTAATGACAAACAGTGCAGATCCAGATCAGTTGGCTTCTACTGTTTGCAAAGTCAGGATATATCTGGGTTCAGCAGGACTAGGGTTAAGTTGACCTAAAATATTGGACAAATTCATTTTACTACATGTTGAAGTGTTTGAAAATTACTGTATTTACCCTAAATATCTGGACATCTCTCTTCCTTTCCATGCTTGTCCTAAAATTTGGAAAAGTCCATTTTTCTTACCTGTTGATTTATCCAAAATGTTGCTGGATGAGTAGCAAACAGTATAGGCCCTGACTAGATGCCCCATTCTGCAGTGTCTGATCTGGGTCTACTCAGTTTGTTCAGGCCATCTGTTTCAGTACTTAGGGTAAACATGTAAATTATACAGAGCTCTAGATAAGAGGAGTAAAGGGTATTTCAGCATTGAATTTTGAAAATCAACATTGAAATTTCTATTGAGGGGGTAAAAATACTCAATTTTGGATTTCAGCATTAGGGGGTAAAAGTTTTCAGTGAACTTGACATCTTTTAATATAAAGCAATTTCTTTCACATTTATTTTCTTTGTGACCAGTAGTATTAGCAGACAATTCAAATGAAATGCCAAGCTTTATTTTCTGTGAAAAAATTTGAATTTTGTAAGCTACACTTATGCTTTTTGCTTTAAGAGTTAAGTATTGCAAATGGGCATATAAGTATTAACCTTAAAGCAGAGGGTAAAATATTCATGGCACCAGAAGCACTGTAAATATGTATCCATGTTTTCCAGATCAGTTTGTTAAACTATGAGGATGGTGAATTAGACCAAAGTAGTATCATACCGCTGGTGGATGGGGGCACAGAAGGATTTAAAGGCAATGCCAGAGTCATACTGCCAGGAATATCTGCTTGTGTAGAGTGTACATTAGATTTATTTCCACCACAGGTACTTATATATATTTTGAAATACTTTCTACAAGATATGGTCTTTTTTCTAAGCTCACCTGAGCTGAGGACTCAGGATGAACTATTT
Source organism: Anodontia alba (assembly GCA_964016985.1). Lineage (NCBI taxonomy): Eukaryota > Metazoa > Mollusca > Bivalvia > Lucinida > Lucinidae > Anodontia > Anodontia alba. Next base: position 24,394,597 of record OZ024828.1, read on the forward strand.
ATTACTGTTTTTCATTTCCAGATGATAACACATACACATCAGTGGATTTTGACCATACTTGGTATGTGCACTGATATTGTGGAGATATGGTTTGGGATCGCTAATGGGCAAATTTTTCAATTTTTGACAGAGATTTTTTGCCTGCCACTCGTCCATATTTTCATTTCCAGACAATAACTTGAGTAAATTTCAGTGGATTTTGACCAAACTTGGTATGTGCATTGATATTGTGGAGTTCTGGTTTGGGATTGCTAAAGGGAATATTTCGTCAATTTTTGACAAGAGTGCAAATGGGCAAATTTCATCAATTTTTTACAGTTATCTGCCCACTAGACATCCAAATTTTTGTTTCCGGATGATAACTTATGTAAATATCAATGGATTTTACCAAACTTGGTATGTGCACTGATATTGTGGACAGTTGGCCTTATTTTGCTTGGTGGAAGTGCTGGGGCCGCTGCACCAATAATGGTTAAATGTAACTGGTAGTAGTATCATATCAGTGTGTCTAGGGTATGATACTGCAGTGAGGTGGTGCTATGAATTGGTGTCAGATCCCACCATCATATCCGAACATTGTTATGGCATGACTGAAAACTGGTTGACAGTGATGTTAAACCTCAACTCAAACACATTAATGAAAGCTGTAAAGAATACAAGTACAGTCGAACTTCAGTGGTTTGAACATCTTTTGGATGGTTGAAATTTGTTCTAGAAATGGTAGTTTGAGCCACTGAGGGTTAAATGTAATGCCCTGTCAGGTAGCAAATTAGGATAATTGTAGGATGTCTTTTCAACCTTCTATAAAACAAAGGGGTGGTCGGGTGCGGCGAAGGTGTTGTGTATCTTACGTCATTGGGGCATCCAACTAATATTGGCTTAATTACAGGTTGGCAAGGCCTGCTATCCTTGTAGCTGGTAAGGGTAGAGGGGGAATGTTTTTATTTCTTCTGTTTCTTCACTTTCATTCCTGTTCCTCTTCCTTCCCTGTCCCTCTCTGTCATCTTCTCTACTATCTCTTCTATATCTTTTCTCCCTTTCTCTGGGAGACAACACAAAATGAACCACAAGGGTTGACATGTTATTAAACCCCAACACAATCAATCAATCTGTAATACAAAGGTATGTTGAGTTTACTTATTTGAATTGCCTCAATGAGTTGATTCTAATGAGTACATACAACATCCATTTTAATGATAAAGAAAGAAAATTTATCTTAAATATCCTTAAACATTTTTTTTTTCTTGAGGGATCAGAAGACTTTTCTAGGGACTCCAAAATTAGCTCCACATGAGGCACTTTTTTCAACCAAAAAGAACTGATATTTTTCTTATTTCTCCATGTAAACATATGTTGTGGGAACTCATTAGAAACCCCTTGCCGAGGCACTACCATTGAGTATTCACAAATGTATGTGGACATCCTATCTTATCAGGTGCTATGCATCTTTCTCCACAAACACATATCTTGGGTATGCATTTGAATCTGTGATGCAATTGCAAATGAGTGACCAAAACGTATGTTTCCATAGAAAAATAAGAAAGCAATAAAAATGTTTTGTTGGCATAGGGCTAGATAAGAGTGGGTATCAGGTAAATAAATTTCTTATTTCTCGACAAAACATATGTTGTGGGTACTCATTAGAAGTGCCTCGGTGAGGCACTTCTAATGAGTACCCACAACATATGTTTTGTTAAGAATTAAGAAAAAAAACAGATACTTTTGGTTGAAAAAAGCGCCTTATCAAGAACTATGGTTGAAAAAGTTTTTTTTACATGAATTAGGAATATACTTTTTGCCATGACTGCTTTAGCAAGCAGGAGTGACATACGGATCAGTTTCCAGCATTGGAGTTAGCCTCCAGCAGAAGTGTTAAATCTGTGCGTTTAGCTCCATTTCTCAAACACCAAGATTTCTAGGCTAATGAAACTTCATACACACAGCTGTTATGATGCACCCTGCCCACTGCTATCAGTTGTTACTGACCCTGTTCTACTTTTCACTCTTGGCTGAACAATGTTTAGTCTTTGTGTTTAGCTCCATTTCTTGAACACTGTCAGCAGTGGCAACATAGCTATTTTTCGAATTCCTTATCTTTTTTTTTTTTTCCTTTCCAGGTAAATTTCCCACTATGTACAATAGCCCACACTCCACGACTGCCAGAACACTGTATAGAATATGTGAGAATATTACTGTGGCCAAAAGAGGAACCATTTGGAGGTAAAATCTGCATAAGATCCCAGCAGGCACACAATGTTGAAACAGCATCGATTCACGATTGATTCAATGTCTTGACAAAAATATGTTAATATTTTTGGTTTAATTTTAGAGGCAAAGCGCAATTCAGGCAAGCTATGCTGTCCTGTGACAGCTCTTATTTGCTTCACTGCAAGAAAATCATTCACTTTTAGCAAGACAAATATTGGCAAAGTGCATTGCCAATATCCTATAAAATAATAGTAACTCTGTCAATGTACAGTAGAACTTTGATGGCTCGAACCCCTTTGGGACCATGAAAATTTGTTTGAGACAGCGGTAGTTTGAGCCACGGAGGGTTACTATTCGTGCCATATTAGGAGGCATAATGGAGATAATCATGGGATATCTTTTCGGTGTTCTATATTATAAACGTATGTTGTGTGTACTCATTAGAATTGCCTCATTGAGGCAATTCTAATGAGTGCACACAGCATACATTTGCAAGGTACAAGAAGAAAATCTCCCTAAATTATCCTTATATCATATTTGGAGGAAATCCCTGCGGACTCAAGAACGTGTTTGACTCATCTGTTGTAAACGAGCCATCGGGATTCGAGCCACTGAAGTTCTACTGTATATCCCGATGCTGCTAAATCTGTACTTAATTCCATATCAAGAAAAGTATTTGCATTCACTAACCAGTAATGCTGGCCGTGGTGGCTCAGTTGGATGCATGCCAAACTGGTGTTCAGGAGGTCAGGGGTTCAATCCTTGGACGATCCTGCAACAGTCTTCCGTGGATATTGGTCATGAAATATTATCTATGGACATTCTCTCCCTTCCACTGATCCCAGAAGCACAGCTATCAGCTTCTGGTGAAAGAATATGCACAATTATGGTTAACCACATTTAGGAGTAAGTCTGCCCAGGAAAAGTGTGGTTTGGTAAAATGACTGGCTTGACATGACCTCAATAAGTTGACTGCACTTTTAAACTACAATCCAAAAAATCAACCAACTAACCAGTAATATACATGTACAAATAGATCTCTAAATATATATAAGGGGGTGGTCGGGTGGTGCGAAGGTGCTGTGTATCTTACATCACTGGGGCGTCCAACTGATATTGGCTTACAGTTGGGCAAGGCCTGCTATCCTTGTAGTGGGTAAGGGTAGAGGGGAATGTTTTTATTTCTTCTGTTTCTTCATTTTCATTCCTGTTCCTCTTTCTTCCCTGTCCCTCTCTTTCATCTCCTCTACTCTCTCTTCTATCTCTTTTCTCCCTTTCTCTGGGAGATGACACAAAATGACCCTCAAGGGTTGAAGTATCGTTAAACCCCAACACAATCAAAAATCTAAATATATATGAGGGGTGAGGCAGCATATTAACCTACAAAAGAATATACTCATTTTTCTATGATCCCTTATATCACCAAATATACATGTATAAATGCTTTAAAATGTGTTTTCATATAGGACATCAGGCATTTATAATATGGTTTTGTCAGAAAATGTATTTTGAGCATGCTGTCATGAAAATGAGGTCTTGTTAATTAACCTTTAGCACACTCTGGGCTAATTCAGGAGATAACAAATTGACAATATTTTTTTTTTTTTTTTTTTAATTTTTTTCCAAAAAATAGGCTTTGACATTTCATGCAAATTGTCTCCTCAGGTGACAATATGCATGAGATGTCAAAGCCTATTTTCTGGAAAAAAATATGAAAAATATTTCAAAATTATAAGAAGAGGTATAAAAGTAACCCCAGCACCACACTCATTGTAAAAATTTCTGGGCCCAGTTGTTCAAAACTAACGTTGTTGTTAGTTAACCTATCATTAAAACATTGATCATTAAATATGGCATATAGGCTTATATTTTTGCTGATAAAATGTGAGTAGCTTTTGCATGTGCAAAAGCTACTCACATTTTTTCAGCAAAAATACCTGTGAATTAGGTATTGAACTTACTAGAACAGTTAATATTTTGACCAGTAATGAGCTCGTTAAGCTAACGATGCTTTGAACAACAGGGCCTTGGTTAATATAGGTTTAACAGACTCTTATCTCCTTATCATGTTCTGTTTAGTTGATATTTGGAAGAATATATGAAGGTAATTGTTATGCCCTCATTTTGCATTTTCTTTCTTCATCTGTCCATTCCTTTCTTTTTGTAAATCATACTTAGTGTACAATATATCTCAGAAAGTATTTGAGCTTGGGCTTTGATGTTTGGTAGAAGAAATGGGGGCTGGAGGTTGGGGGAGGGATGTAGATCACCTGATTGACTCTCAAAAAAAAAATGAATTAATTTTATGAGTTATGCCCACTTTCAAGGTTGGCGTTTTGTAGAGACAGGCATACATGTATAATTGGGAGCATAGTGTTTTACAAAACACACGTTTCTAGTTTATCTGGTGTAAATCCAGTCCTACAGGTTGACCTTGCAGTCAAGGTCACAGACTTAAAAAGGTTGATGCTAGATACTAGTCTTAAGTTTTGTCCGCAGGACAATCATCGCTGCCCTCAGTTACCTCTAGATCAAAGTCACCGAGTTAGAATTTTACATTTACATTTGGTTAAAGGTTTCTGAAGACCTGTGTTTGGTGTCTTAATTTCTTACAGCTTATGTCTAATGTTAAACATTATTTTTCAGGGAAAAAATATAAAAGAATGCCAAGCCATGTTTTCAAGAGAAAATTATATTGCTTACTTGTCAGTTGCTAATAATAATAGCTCCGTGCATGCTGGGTAAAAATACGGCTGACAACATCTTGAAATATTATTCCCAGAGAATGAAAATTTGAAATTTCAAGACAGTTTGCATGAAATGTCAGACTCTGTTTTCCAGTAAAAATAAGAAAATTAATATCAAATTTTGTTATCAGCTGAATTTTACCCAGAGAGTACCAAAGATTAAGTTCTGATGTATTTCTTCCACTCTCATTACCATGTATATGTGTCATTATTTCACATCTATGTATATATGTTATGACCATGAGCTGTATATGCTTAAGTCGAAATAAAATTATGTTATGTTATGTTATGTTATGTTATGTTATGTTATATTCTGAAGATTAAATTTGTTGGTGTGTGTATGAGTACATATTTTTGCGTGCCACAACATGAGAAAACGTACCTTCTCCCATGTTCTTAACAAAGACTCAAATCAGACTGTGCATCACACAGTCTGATCAGTCTTCATTGTCTGCATGAAGAACTTTTGCATCCAAAATGGCTATCCAAAATGTGCCCAGTGAGGATTCTGATCAGATTGCACAAATGCGCGGTCTGAACTGAATCATTACTGGGCAGACATGCCGGAAGGTATATTTTATTATGTAAGGGCTTGTATATTATTTTGCATATTGTTTGACAGGAGGTGTAGCAATAGATGGGGATGAACCAGAACATATAAAATGGATTTTAGATAAATCTTTAGAAAGAGCTAGTGAATTTAATATTACTGGGATAACATACAGATTAACACAAGGTAGGTGATTCTGGAAAAAAATGTATATATACTAGGACGAAAAAGAAACGACGGGTAACCTTTACAGATAGCTGTAAAGTATTTAATGTAACGTTACATTAAATTTTTATATTTTTCTATAACCTTTATTCTTTATTGAACAAGTTGACAAAGTTTCAAATGATTTTCAGTGAAGATTATGAGAAAAAATACCACAGTGAACTTCATATCAGTGTGACCGATGTTCATTATTCTAGTCCAAACAATTAATAATTTGTTGCATATTTAATGTACCGAGCATTTCTTTTTCATCCTAGTATATATAAAGAAGCAGCTTCTGTTAAATGTTTTCATAAAATCATTAATGGAAGCTTCTGGATGGTTCCTGACTCTGGATCGTGAGGTCCTACCCAGCGGGCACATGACGTTTATACAGCGTCGTCCCAACATCGGTGCAACGTCATGATGTTGCATCGCCGTTGAGGCGACGTTGTATAGACGTCATGTGTCTGCTGGGTAGGTTCGAATTTCATTGCACATTGCCTTTGATTTCATTCTTCCATCATCTCCATGTGAATAGTGTTGAAAAGGTTATAAAGTACCAAACCACCATCAACCATTAATTGAAAAATAGAGAGATTAAAGAGGAAGTCAAAATAAAAAATGACTTGCCCTAATCTAGAAGATTGTTATTTGTCATTCATGGCAGATAAGAAGTAGCTTCTGTTTGCAATATATGTAAAGTCAGTTTATTGAATAAATGTTACACTTATTCTTACAAAATGAAAGTCATAACAAAGGAATGAAGCGTAGCTGAAAAAATTTCCCGCCTTTTGTGGGATTCGAACCTGGTCTGTCAGGATTAAAATCCAATGCTCTAACCGCTGAGCCAAAGAGTCGAATATATACCTACAAACTATGCCTAATCTGCCAAGGCAGATAATCGAAGGTAGGAGTGCTAGGCAGTAACACTCCCCCTTTTCAATGAAGTCCTCATTTATGATGACGCGAAGCCATTTTGGCGTAGTAAAGTCCAATCCCCAATGAGCCCCCGTCTTACAGCATAAAAGTTGTAAAGAGGAATGAAGCATAGCTGAAAATATTTTCCGCCTTTCGTGGGATTCAAACCAGGTCTGTCAGGATAAAAATCCAATGCTCTAACCACAGAGCCAAAGAGTCGTCTCCCTGGTGCAGTTGTCAGAGATTGAATATATACCTACAAACTATGCGTAATCTGCCAAGGCAGATAATCGATGGTAGGAGTGCCAGGCCGTAAGTAACATTATACTCTATTTGAAGAATAGATGTAGAAAAGCTTAAGCTTTTTTTCTGGGTCTTTTATCAGATTGATTCTTTGCACTAGTTCTAATCTATTCATGCTCTTTTATGAAGTTGTGAATCTTGGAAGCCAGTCAAAAAAGATTTTTTTTTTTTCACACTTAAGTTGTTTGCGATTTTTTTAATGATCAAAAGTACATAACTTATTCTTATTTGAAGAGACTTTAAAAATCTCAAGTCTCCAATTTTTTTTTTTTTTTTTATGTGTTGTTTCCAAAGGCAGCCTTTTAGACTTTATTTTACTTTACTGCAGCCAGAGTTAGGTGCCGTGTGGCAGGAGTAAAATTTCTCTGTGTACTTCACCATAGTGCAAATTATCATTACGAAAATATGCCTATTCAAACATATTGAGAATTTTACCACCAAAAAATGAAAACTTTCTGATGAAAAATTCTGGTAGTTTTCATAATACATAGATTGTGAGTACTCATTAGAACTGCCTTGGTGAGACAGTTCAGATGAGTACCCACAATCTATGTTTTTAGCAGAAATAATAAAATTGTAACAGTTGAAAAAATTCCCCGACCAGGGATTGAAGCTAAGACACTTTTTTTTTTCAACCAGAAGGTATTGATGTTTTATTCTTATTACCTCACAAAAACATATTTTGTGGCTACTCATGTGAATTGCCTTGAGGAGTCACTTCTAATGAGTACCCACAACATATCTTTGTGGAGAAATAAGAAAAAAAATTATATACCAAGATACTCCTCTTACCTGGAGCTCTGGTTGCTCTTCATGTATAAAAATGAAAACCCTAGTCCATCTGGACAAGGATATGCCCCACCCTGCCCTGCCCTGCCCTGCCCTGCCCTGCCCCACCCTGCCCTGCCCCGCTCTGCCCTGCCTGCCTTTACAAACAGTGTAGATCCAGATCAGTTGGCTTCTTCAGAAGCTAACTGATCTGGATCTGCACTGTTTGTCGTTCAGTATGTAAATTCGTATCAACAACCTGGATCAAGTAATCTGATTGGCTGACAATAAGAAATGGGCGTGGTGTCTTGATTTATTTAGCATGACAAGGGTTAATTACCTCACAGTGAATCATGTTTTCTCTTATATAGGTGTAGTGAAAAGAATTATACCAGCTGTAGCATCAACTAATGCTGTAATAGCAGGTGAGAGATTTTATTCTTTAGCAGCCAGGGTCCAGTTGTTCAAAGCATCATTAGCTTAACAAGCTCATTAATGACAAACTTGTTAACAGTTGTAGCTAAGGTATTTTCAAATACATTGATATTTTTACTGCAAAAGTGTGAGTAATTTTATTTTTTAATGCAAAAGCTACTCACATTTTTTTTCAGCAAAAAATATCAATGTGTTTGCCATATTTCAAGATAGAAATTTTAACATCACATTAGCTAACAGTTAAGTTTTGAACAACTTTGCCCTAATATTTAGGTGTTAGCAGTCAATACTTGTGAAAATGCAATAATGTGCGAGATGGTTCATAAAAAAAATGACTGAAATCATATTTTCTAGTGACTGATATTAATGTCAGTTAAAAGATAATTACTAATGTCAGTTAAAAGATAATTACAAAGAAATCTGTGTATAATAAAAAATAAAGTATGCCATACTCATTTGCCTCTGATCTGGGACTACTCTTATTTATCGGTCAAGTTGTCCAAATACTTCAGGTGAATACACTGCAGTTGGTGTTAGTGCCATGTGGCAGCCATAGAATGTCTCCCCGTACTTGACAGTAGTGCAAATTATAATTCATTTCCTTTGGGATCATTGGGCCCATTATGGTATCTTTGAAGATGGAGTTCTGCTCATGTATACGCTAGAGGGCGTAAGCAGTGTTGCAAACTTCATTACTGCTAATGAAGAGTCTCAATAAAACCAAGACTCCCATTTTCTAATCTGTAGTGTGTTTTTTGTTTCCAAAGGCAATCTTTTTGGCATTTATTTTAGTACACTGCAGCTGGTATTAGTGCCGTGTGGCAGTGGCAGAACGTCTCCCCGTACTTTACCATAGTGCAGATTATATTTCATTTCCTTTGGGATCATTTGACCCATTGTGGTGTCTTTGAAAATGGAGTTCTGCTCATGTATACGCTAGAGGGCGTAAGCAGTGTAGCAAACTTCATTACTACTTATGAAGAGTCAATAAAACCAAACTCCCATTTTCTAATCTGTAGTGTGTTCTTTGTTTCCAAAGGCAATCTTTTTGATGTTTATTTTACATGTGTACCACAAATCCTTATAAGTGTTCTAGCTAAGATTTGAGGGCAGAGAGATGCTGAATGGGGCACTTTCTCACAGACAAGCAAGGATGAGGGCATCATTTAATGATTTTGTGGGCATAAATGATCAGGCATGAAGACATAATACAAATAATAATGCATGGCACATTAATTGTCCTAGGATTGTACTTTAAAACATGTACTAAAACTTTTTCAATTTTTTGTTCAAAGCATACAAGTGGCCAAGTGGTTTGGGCTCCAGACTTTGAATCATGAAGTCCAGGGTTTGAATCCTGCTAGAGGCGGAATTCAGCTCAAGACTGTATGGCACTTCATTGCACAGAGGCTTTCACTATCATCCGTCCATCATTCATATATGACTTAGATAATGTTGAAAGGGACGTTAAACACCAAACCATCTTCATCATCAAGTTTTTGTTCTGTTTTCATGAACATTTGGCCAGATGTAGGTTTTTATCATAGCTCCAGATAAAACATACAGTTGACTCTCCTTATCTCTAACTCTCTTATCTCAAATAACCGCTTATCTCGAAGTGAATATCTGGTCCCTGCCTAAACATGAAAATCTAACAACAGGTAAAAAATATTCTGCTCATGTATACACTAGAAGGCGTAAGCAGTGTTGCAAACTTCATTACTGCTTATAAAGAGTCACAAATCCACAATATTTTCAATATATCTCTAACTTCAAGAGTCCAATTACATTTATATTTGTTAAATGCAGTTGATCGAATTATTTTTTCCTCAATTCTGCAAATCTGATATGTCAAGGTACGGATATTTCGAAGTATTTCAGAGAGTCCCTTGGACTTTGAGATAACAAAAGTCGACTGTATTTATCATCTGAAAAATACATACTTTTTTTTTCTTATTTCTCCATGATACATATGCTGTGGGTACTCATCAGAAATGCCTCACAGAGGCATTTCTGATGAGTACCCACAACATATTTCATGGAGAAATAAAAAAAATATTTGTATGGACATCCCTCATGTCTGGTGCTATGATTTTATACAAGGAAAGAAAATAGGACAAAAATTGCAGAGAGGTAACAGCATAGATGTGGCCTGTCCTAGAACATATGGTAAGCTGGAGCTCTGCTTATTCTTGCATTAACACTAAACTTTTTGAAATAAGTCCCATTAAAGTATGACAAAATTTATTTTTCAGCGGCCTGTGCTACAGAAGTTTTTAAAATAGCAACAAGGTAGGTTATCTGTAAGATTGGCACAATTAATCAGATAATCAATTAATTGATCGATAAATTCCACAAAAATGATTATCTTTACAGATTTGCTGATAATCGATCATTTGATTTCTGTGTCTGTTACTTTACCCTATTTAGCCTTAGTATTCGGTCACCTCAACTCCTTACCATACTTTATCAAAAATTTGAACTGCCTAATGTTTGTCTAAAATTAGCTGAATGATTGGCAAACCGTGTAGACCCTGATGAGATGCCACATTCTGCGGTGTCTCATCTGGGTCTACTCTTTGCTCAGGCCTGTCTGGCCAAAACATACAGTAAAGTATAACACATGTTAAGAGTCATGCTGAGACAGACAGGTAAAATTATGACCTAATCTTTAGTGATCACTAATCGATTATTGGTCACAGTGGCAGGACTGATAATCGATTATCTTTTCAGCTCTGATTAGCCAGCCATAATTAGCTGTTGCTTCTTTTCAGTTTTTTGTACGCCCGTTTGAAAAACGGGACGTATTATGTTACGGGGTATGGCATCCGTCCGTAAACTTTTTCGTTTCCGGCTAACTCCTCCTACAGTTTACATCCGATCAAGCTGAAACTTGGTATATAATTAGACCATGATGTGGTGCAGCGCATATTATTTTGAGGTTACAGTCCACCAAATGTTTGCAGAGTTATGCCCCTTTGAAAATTTCTGTAAACTTTTCATTTCCGGTTAACTCCTCCTACATTTTACATCCGATCAAGCTGAAACTTCATATATAGTTAGACCATGATGTGGAACAGCGCATATTGTTTCGAGGTTACAGTCCACCAAATAATAGCAGAGTTACGCCCCTTTGAAAATTTCAGTAGACTTTTGTTTCCGGCTAACTCCTCCTAAAGTTTATATCTGATCAAGCTGAAACTTGGTATATAGTTAGACCATGATGTGGCACAGCGCGTATTGTTTCGAGGTTACAGTCCACCAAATGTTTGCAGAGTTATGCCCTTTAGAAAATTTCTGTAAACTTTTCATTTCTGGCTAAATCCTCCTACAGTTTACATCCAATCAAGCTGAAACTTTATGTGCAGGTAGACCATGATGTGGATCAGCGCATATTATTTCGAGGTTACAGTCCACCAAATATTAGCAGAGTTACTCCCCTTTGAAAATTTCAGTAAACTTTTCGTTTCTGGCTAAATCCTCCTACAGTTTTCATCCTATCAAGCTGAAACTTAATTTGTAGTTAGACCATGATGTGGAGCAGTGCATGCATATTGTTTCAAGGTTACAGTCCACCAAATATTAGCAGAGTTAAACCCCTTTGAAAATTTCTATTAATTTGTTTTGTTTTCGGCTAAATCCTCCTACAGTTTATATCCGATCAAGCTGAAACTTCATAAATAGCTACACGATGATGTGGAGCAGCACATATTATTTCAAGATTACAGTGCACCAAATATTTGCAGATTTATGCCCCTTTGAAAGTTTTTGTAAACTTTTTGCAGCATGTTGTTTAAAGGTAATAGTGTGCAAACTTTATTATATAATAGGTATTGTTTTTGCAAATAACTAAAGTTTTGGGCAAGATACTGATTTTTTTTTTCTCTAACATCTTTTACAAGACTTGCAAGGAAAGGTTGTCATTTTTAAATCTTTATAAATACTTTTTGAATTTTTTTTTTTTTTTTTTTTTTAAAACTCTTCTGATTTGGCTCCCTTGAAGAACAAAAATAAAATCAGTATTAAACAAGTTAAAGGTTTACAAAAAAATTTCTTGCAGCATTTTTTTTTTTTTTTTTTGGTTGTTTATTTTGGTTTTGTTATTGTTTGGTCTGATATTGAAGTATAGGAAAAACAAATCAGCTCATATGAGCTTATAATATAGCCATGCTTCTGTGGTGTGTCCTCCGTCAGAAAGCATTTCTCCCTAGAAGCAGCAAACTTCTCCCTATTTTCCCAGGAGGGAGAAGTCACTCTCCCTTAATTTCTTGGCCAGCTTGGACCCTTAGGTTACAGTTCACTAAATATCAGCAGAGATATGCCCCAATGAAATTTTTAAAAAAAAATTTTTTTTTTTGTAATTCCGGAGAACAGAATTATGCAGGAGCCAGTTTATGTGCTACATCTTATTACTTGCCACGGGCGTATAATGCCCCGCTTGGCGGAGCTCTTGTGTCTTGCTTGCTGTAAGAATGGTGGACATAGGTGTCTGGTATTCTATCTGTTCATCAGTCAGTATGTCACAGTTATTATCGTGCACTAACATTTAGTCCTATTTCTCACAAATGGAAAGATGGCCTGCCTACAGATGCTTTAAGCTGAAAAATACTGATGTTTTCTTTACTTCTTCCTCAAAAACATTTTATAATAGCTTCCCAGCTCAAAATAAGAGGGGGTATCCACATAATATTTTTTTCTTATTTCTAAACAAAAATGTGTTAGAAGCACCCCTCTATTTTTTCTTATTTCTCTGCAAAAACATGTGTTGTGGGTACTCATTTGAAATGCCTTGGTGAGGTGTTTCAAATGAGTACCACAACATATATTTTCATGGAGAAATAGAAAAATATCAGTACTTTGGGGTTGAAAGAATGCCTCATTTTGGAGCTATGGTTATGGAAATTATTAGAAGCGTCTCAACAAAGCACTTTTAACCCATTGTAGTCTGGAGAACCCTAAAATGGTAATTGACAAACAATGCAGACCCAGATCAGAATGCGGCGTCTGATCAGGGTCTTCACTGTTAGCAAATAGTTAGCTATTTTTCTCTAGGAATATCTAAATCTCAGAGGTTAACATAACCTAAATTTGAAATTTGACTCTTCCAGTATATATACTGAAAGGAAAAAGAAACGCAGGGTAAATTTTATTCCTAAATTTCATTCAAGTTTGAAAAAGTTTGTTAAATATTTTACTATGATTACAAAACGGTACATGTATGGAACAAAAGTTCCAAATTTCATTGGTTTGTGATCAACAAGTCTCGAGTTATTGAAGTTCATTGGTAGCTACCCCCCAAATCTTGAAATCAAAATCAAACTGAAAATCAATATCGGGTGTGCCCCCCTCTTGCTGCTGTTGCTGCCCTAATTCTCCTTTGGATAGAGTTAACCAAAGCATTGACAGTTCGCATCGGGATGTTATTCCATTCATCGATCAACGCATTCCTTAGTTGTGCGAGAGTTGCGGGGGGATTTTGGCGCTTCCTAACCCTTCTGTCTAGCTCATTCCACATGTGCTCTGTTGGGGTCAAATCTGGAATGTACGGTGGCCATGCTAGTGGTGCGATGTTATTGTTTGCCAGGAAATCCTGACAAACTCGGGCAACATGTGGTCGGGCATTGTCCTGCTGCAGAATCAGATTACGTTGTTGCACAAGCGGGACTGCAACAGGACGCAAGATCTCATCCCTATACCTTACTACGGTCATATTGCCCGCAACAATAATCAACTGTGATTTTATCCTGTGAGCAATGCCTCCCCAGACCATAACGGAGCCACCCCCAAACTGATCCCATTCGACAACACAGGCGTCGGCAAAGCGTTCTCCGCAACGTCGGTACACACGACGTCGACCATCTGCGCGATAGAGAGTGAACCTAGACTCGTCCGTAAAAAGAATTCGTCTCCACTGCCTCATCGGAAATAGCCTAGGTGCATGTGCCATCAACCACGCCATACGACGCAACCTACGTGCCTGGGTCAGAGGCAGACCGACGTATGGACGACGAGCTCAAAGACCAATCTCACGCAATCGACTTCCAACAGTCTTCGGAGAAATTTGTCGATTATGCGTACCTACTGTATTAAGGGCAGTTTCGGTAGCAGTGAGATGACGATTCTGCAAATGTGCCAGACGGATTGTCCTGTCTTGATGTCGCGACATCACGCGTGGACGCCCAGACCGCGGTCGGTCTGCTAAATGCCCTGTCTCCCTTAAACGTCTAACAAGACATTCAATTGTTGAGACGTTAACCCCAAAATGATTGGCAACTTGCTGTTGCCTCTGACCCTGCATCGGCAACGCAATTGCCCTACCCCTCTGAACATCAGTCAATCGTACCATGATTGAAAGAAAGTTCAAAGTAGCGTAAAAATGAAAAGAAAAATTGGTAAAAGAATCGAAGAGCGTTGTGTATCGTTGAAGTGTACCAAATGGTGTGAGGAAATCTTGTGCTGAAGGTTTAAACATGCTTGTTTTGCATGAAATTTTGGCTTTCCATATTGTCCGTGCAATGCACTGTGTAGTGCACGGTTGAATGATTTCACACACTGGGTAGATAGCACATCGACCAAAGACTCGTATACCCGCGGTTCACATTCACAGGACAATCTGTAAAAGTGTATGGCTATAATAAACACCGTAAAAAATGGTTAAAATAAGAAGGAAAAAACTCTACCCTGCATTTCTTTTTCCTTTCAGTATAGTTGTGGGGAGTCTAGTCAGTCTATAATGAGTTTAATGAGTACCAGAATATTTTTTTTTTGATAAATAAAAAGAGTGTTAATTTGTATATCCCTCATTTCTGGAGCTATGCTCACCTCGTGCCAAATTCTAATATGTGAAAAGGCCCTGTGATGAAACGTTACTAGAGTGAGTTGTGCAGTCTGATCATAACCTCTACTGTTCACTGAGGAGATGTTAAAATACTGCAGATGTATTGGAAAAATCAGTCCCTACACATGGCCCAGTTCTTCAAAGCATTGTTAGCTTAACAAACATATTATGCCCCCAAGTTTGAAGAAGCTGGAGGGGCATATTGTTTTTAGGTTGTCCATCCAGCTATTTGTTTACCAAGCTTCACTTTTCAGCAACATATCTCGATAAGTGCTTGAACTAAGGCCTTGGTGAGCTTATTGTAGCTGAAGAGTAGATCACCTGATTAAATTTTGCAAAAAAAAAAAAAGGATTAATTTTGTGATTAATACCCTTTGGCATTTTGTAGTGGCAAGTATTTTGTTTGGGGCATATTATGATACTAACCCACATTTCTAGTTAACAAACAAAGAGGACTTCCTGAGGGGCATATTTAATGGTATGTTTATGTGGATGTGTGTTTAGATTTTCTTTATAAACACATATATTGTGGGTACTCATTTGATTTGTGTTGTGTTGAGGTTTTACGGCCCAGTCAACCCAGTGGGGTCATGTTGACCGCGGTCAGTTTACCTAAACACACGTTTACTGGGCAGGCTTAGTTCTCTAAGCAGTTAACCAGTATTGTACGCATTCTTTCGCCAGAAACTGACAACTGTCCTTCTTGAATCAGCGGAAGGGAGAGAATGACCATAGAAAATATTTCATGATCAATCTTCATGAAAGAATATGGCTGACCTAGGCGGGGGTTGAACCCCTGACCTCCTGGTCTCCAGTCGGATGGCACATCCAACTGAGCCACCGAGACCGGCCAGGAAGTCCTCTGCTCATATTTGTTTAAAGTATGCCCTTATTTGGAAGATATTTAACAACCCTTTTTTCCAGTAATGTTGAAAAACTTAAGCACAAAGTGGGGCAATTAGGTTGAATATGGTATTTGTATTTTCTCTGAAAAATTAAAACATTATGTCTGGATATGGTCTGCCGCTGTTATGAGTGGTACTTGAGGGGAATTGATACACTTTCAGGGGAGACAACTCCTGTCAAAGTAGTTTTCACTCCCTTCTGAAAGGGGTCTACTCTAAAAGCAAAGAATTTGCTCCTCTTGGGAGCAAATTCTTTCCTTTTAGAGTATACCCTGTTTCAGAAGTGGCTTGACATGCAGGAATGCAAACTGGAAGTCACAGATGTTGTCTCCCTTGTCAGAAATGACAAAATATTTACCATGTTTTCAGTCCCCTTTAAGGGTTAAATATACTTTTATTTCTGGTGTTTTAGTTGCTGTCTACCGCTAAACAACTATATGAATTTTAATGACACAGAAGGAATCTACACTTATACATTTGAAGCTGAAAAAAAGGTAAGAAATGAAAAAGTCTGTGCTATATTTTTCAAATTCTAAACCTTAAAAACAGTCTACGACTTTTGTGCTATTCACAGTATGAATTAAATCCTTAATATGCCAAGCAAAATCACTGCAGGTGACATTCTATTTTTTTTTTTCATTAAAGTTTTTAAAACCTAATTATTTCCTAACCTTATCACCAGTTTGATTTATCTTTGGTATGATGATACATGTTGGTCCAAAATTTTGCTCAGTTCCATCCCCCATCACCCCCCCCACCCCTCCCCACCCCTCCCCACCCCATTCCCCCCTCTTGTTCATGTTAAGGGCACAGTCATGTCAAAATTTTCATGTTAGAATTTTACATCATATGTATTGTACCCACAATATATGTTTATGTGGAGACATATTAAGAAAAATACCCTGTGATCCCCTCTTATCTGGAGCTTTGATTAAACATTTAGCCCCTGGGCATATGTGTCAACATCCTAGAGTTGTGGGTGTTTGCATATTGATATGTTAGTACTCATATGAGTGATTCAGACCCATTTGGAGGCAGGCCCTGTAGCCTAGTGGATAAGAGAGCTGACTCTTAGTCCATTAGGTTTCTCACCGCTGTTGTTCGAGCCTGACTCGGGTCACATGTGGGAAAGCTAAGTTCTGCTTACGGTGGTTTTACCCGGGTTCTCGGTTTTTTGCCCACCTTTGATGTATGATTTGAAGCATTCCATGGCCAAGTAGTTGGCCTTCCTCACAGTATACCTGATTTGAAACTCACTGGAAGAAGATTTCTGCTTATGACTGTATGTTGCTTCTTTGCATAGAGCCTTATATTATCACCCATCTATGATTTTATAGCAGAAAAATTGTTGGAAGATACATTAAACACAAAATTGTACTGGTTGCCAAATGGTTGAATCACAAGGTCCTTGGTTTAAATCATGCTGGAGGGGAATTTGGCTCATGACTGTAATATAGGGATCAAACATGGTTTTTCATGCATTAACATTCGTCAGGTCTCGTGGGAGGTGTTGAAAACCAAGGCCGAATGCCACGGTTTTCAACACCTCCAAAGGGACCTGGCAAATGTTAATGCATTGAAAAACCATGTTTGATCGCTATTATTGCATAAAAACTGAAAACATTTGCTACATTTTGCGTTATTTGCCGTTTCACCGATGTCTCGCGAACCTAATTTCCACTGACTACGCTCGTTCTAGGGCCAGGCAGTACACATCTCGTAACGGCAGCAAATCTATAGCCCTGGTATGATCATATTAAAAGTTGCATAGCCGTGCATTAACAGCGCATGAATTGCCTTGTTAACACACGGCTTTTCGCCGGTTAATAACGTGCAACACTGCTTTTTATACAATAATGCTTTTTATTGTACAGGGTCTTTCATGATCATCCATCCATCATCTCACCATTACTTAAATAATGTTGAAAGGATGTAAATATCCAATCATCATGCATTAAACACTAATGAGAGATAGTAGTAGATTTCCTATTATCTCCCTTGCCAGGTAAAGTTCAAGGTAGACCAAATACTAACTAGGTCCTTCTAATTGGTATACTCTGATTTTTAGCTCACCTGAGCAAAAGCTCAGGGTGAGCTATTGTCATCACCGTATGTCCGTCGTCGTCCGTCATTCTTCGTCAACAATTAGTTTGCTAACACTCTAGAGGTCACAGTTTTGACCCAATCTTGATGAAACTTGGTCAGAATGTTTGCCTTTATGAAATCTAGGTCAAGTTTGATACTGGGTTACTTGGGGTCAAAAACTAGGTCACCAGGTCAAATCAAAGGAAAAACTTGTTAACACACTAGAGGTCATAGTTTTGACCCAGTCTTGATGAAACTTGCTCAAAATTTTTGCCTCTATTAAATCTAGGTCAGTTTCGAAACTGGGTCACTGAGGGTCAAAAACTAGGTCACTGGGCCAGATCAGCAGAAAACCTTGTTAACACTCTAGCAGTCACATTTTTTAAGCAATCATCATGAATTTTGCTCAATATGTTGGTCTTGATGATTTCTAGGTCAGGTTTGAAACTGGGTCACCTGGGGTCAAAAACTAGGTCACCGGGCCAAATCAGCAGAAAACCTTGTTAACACTCTAGCAGTCACATTTCTGAAGCAATCATCATGAATCTTGCTCAAAATGTTTGTCTTGATGATTTCTAGGTGAAGTTCGAAACTGGGTCACTTGGGGTCAAAAACTAGGTCACCTGGCCAAATCAGCAGAAAACCTTGTTAACACTCTAGCGGTCACATTTTTGAAGCAATCATCATGAATCTTGCTCAAAGTGTTTGTCTTGATGATTTCTAGGTCAAGTTCGAAACTGGGTCACTTGGAGTCAAAAACTAGGCCACCGGGCCAAATCAGCAGAAAACCTTGTTAACACTCTAGCGTTCACATTTTTCAAGCAATCATCATGAATCATGCTCAAAATGTTTGTCTTGATGATTTCTAGGTCAAGTTTGAAACTGGGTCACCTGGGGTCAAAAAAAAGGTCACCAGGCCAAACCAGCAGAAAACCTTGTTAACACTCTAGCGGTCACATTTTTGAAGCAATAATCATGAATCTTGCTTAAAATGTTGGTCTTGGTGAGTTCTAGGATATGATTGAATGGGTCACGTGAGGTCAAAAAAACTAGGCCACCGGGCCAAATCAGCAGAAAACCTTGTTAACACTCTAGCGTTCACATTTTTCAAGCAATCATCATGAATCATGCTCAAAATGTTTGTCTTGATGATTTCTAGGTCAAGTTTGAAACTGGGTCACCTGGGGTCAAAAAAAAGGTCACCGGGCCAAATCAGCAGAAAACCTTATTAACACTCTAGCGGTCACATTTTTGAAGCAATCATCATGAATCTTGCTCAACATGTTTGTCTTGATGATTTCTAGGTCAAGTTCGAAACTGGAACACCTGGGGTCAAAAACTAGGTCACCTTGCCAAATCAGCATAAAATCTTGTTATCACTCTAGCGGTCACATTTTTTAAGCAATCATCATGAATCTAGCTCAAAATGTTTGTCTTGATGTTTTTTAGGTCAGGTTTGAAACTAGGTCACCTGGGGTAAAAAACTAGGTCACCTGGCCAGATCAGCAGAAAACCTTGTTAACACTCTAGTGGTCACATTTTTCAAGTAATCATCATGAATCTTGCTCAACATGTTTGTCTTGATGATTTCTAGGTCAAGTTCGAAACTGGAACACCTGGGGTCAAAAACTAGGTCACCTTGCCAAATCAGCATAAAATCTTGTTATCACTCTAGCGGTCACATTTTTTAAGCAATCATCATGAATCTAGCTCAAAATGTTTGTCTTGATGATATTTAGGTCAGGTTCGAAACTAGGTCACCTGGGGTAAAAACTAGGTCACCTGGCCAGATCAGCAGAAAACCTTGTTAACACTCTAGTGGTCACATTTTTCAAGTAATCATCATGAATCTTGCTCAACATGTTTGTCTTGATGATTTCTAGGTCAAGTTTGAAACTGGGTCACATGGGGTCAAAAACTAGTTGACCTGGCCAAATCAGCAGAAAACTGTTAACACTCCAGAGGTCACATTTTTGAAATAATCATCATAAATATTGCTCAAAATGTTTGTCTTGATGATTTCTAGGTCAAGTTTGAAACTGGGTCACTTGATATCAAAAACTAGTCCTGGCCAAGTCAAAGGAAAACCTTGTTGATGCTCTAGAGGCCACATTTTTGAAGTGATCATCATGAATCTTGCTCAAAATGTTTGTCTTGATGATTTCAAGGTGATGTATAATTTTCTGTCCAGTGACTCTCTTAAGTTTTTCCATTTAGGTCAGTTTCTCAGTAATTATTGGTCCTACAGAGTGATATTTGGTACTTGTGAAGTGTTTGTGTTTAGGTCAGTTTCTCAGTAACTATTGCTCCTACAGCCAGTGATACTTAGTACATGCATACATCTTAGCATGGCCTCTTGAGTGCAGTCATCCATATTTGACCTTGACCTTTATTTCACAGTCCATTAGACATGCTACATTGTCTTACTTGTTAATGTAATCATTTTGAACTTTGATCAGAATGTTTGCCTTGATCAGTTCTAGATCAGGCTCTCAAAGTGCTCTGTTGCTCAGGTGAGCGTTACAGGGCCATCATGGTCCTCTTGTTTCATAGGTCCTCAGTTAAATTTAAATGATCTTTAACTTTAAATTTTTCCATATCCACATAAAAAAAAGTATTTATATTGTACATTTTATTGCACAAAAAATGTTTCTTTTTGATATTTTGGAAGTTTTATCAGCATATGACCATAAATAAATTAGATTTCTCCAGACAAAGGAAGCTATACTTAGTGGAGATGTTAATGATAAAAACAGTGGAAACCAAATGACTGGACCTGGTTGTTTACAGATAGTATTCAGGGGAGTTAACTGACTACTTTCTCCCATTGATATATCCATCTGTTTGCTTGTAGGATGATTGTATGGCCTGTGGGACTATACCTCAGACTCTTTCTTTCTCAGAAGATGATAAACTTCAAGATATTATTAACTTCCTCATAGACAGTGTAGCCTTGTAAGTACAATACTAGTGTAGTGTTAGCCAGGAGGGGAAGCGTCAAGGGGCCTGTTAGCTTAGCAAGCTTGTTAGTGACACTCGTTAAATGTTGTAGCTAAAAATACATTGATGTTTTGCTGCAAAAATGTGAGTAGCTTAAAAGCTACTGATAGTTTTTCAGCAAAACATATCAGTGTATTTGTCATATTTCCAGATAGAAATTTTAACATCACATTAGCTAACAGCTTCATTAAAAGTTTTGAACAAGTTTTGGTCCCTGGTGGCTGAGTGATTAGCACTTCTAACTTCAGGGCCCAGTTGTTCAAAGCTAATGACATTGTTAGTTAATTTGTTAAAATTTACATCGAGTGATACGCATATATGCTGAAATTTTTTGCTGAAAAAATGTGAGTAGCTTTTGCAGTGCAAAAGCTACTCACATTTTTTCAGCAAAAAATATCAGAATATTGTATATTGAATCCACTAAAACACTTAACGAAATGACCCTTAATGAGCTTGTTAAGCTAACGATGCTTTGAACAACTAGGCCCAGATCATGGGGTCCCGGGTTCGAATCCCCCTGGCGGCAGAATTCAGCTTATGACTGTAGGAGGCATCATTGCACTGAGCCTTTCATTATCACCCTTCCATGGTCTTGACATGACTTAAATAATGTTGAAAGGAACACAAAACACCTAATCATTATGATCTAGGAGTAATAATAGAGGACTTGTTAAGGAAGAGTATTTGATGATTCTGGGAGGCACTTCTTATGAGTACCCATATGTTTTAATGGACAAATAAGAAAAAATATCAACAATTCTTGGTTGAAAAGATTGAGTTGAAATGAGGTGCCTTTTTATAAGGGATGCTAAATAGTTTGACAGTTGCCTATCCTGAAAGTGTAATGGTTCCCATTTAACCCATTGTATACTGAATAGACTCTCCACACTACCACACTATATATTGGAAGAGTCCAATTTCAATTTTAGGTATGCTCGGCTATGTGATTTACATATTCCTAGAGAAAAATGGCTAAACTATTTTGCAAACAGTGGAGACCCTGATCAGATGCCGCATTCTGCGGCATCTGATCAGGGTCTGCACTGTTTGCCAGTTATCCTTTTAGGGTCTCCCGACTACAATGGGTTAATAATTTAGTGTTGAAATAAAAACTGAACAATAAAATTACCATAATGTTTCATTCAGACACTTGTAAAGAAAAAGAAAATGAGCCATAGCATGATATTTCCAACAATTTGGCAATCTGACCAGTGTAGACTAAGATCAGCCTGTGCAGCAGTCCTTTTAGCTTACAGGCTTAGTTTCTTTTTCTAAGGGTAGTTTAGGGGGTGGTCGGGTGGTGCGAAGGTGCTGTGTATCTTACATCACCAGGGCGTCCAACTGATATTGGCTTACAGTTGGGCAAGGCCTGCTATCCTTGTAGTGGGTAAGGGTAGAGGGGGAATGTTTTTATTTCTTCTGTTTCTTCACTTTCATTCCTGTTCCTCTTTCTTCCCTGTCCCTCTCTTTCATATCCTCTACTCTCTCTTCTATCTCTTTTCTCCCTTTCTCTGGGAGACGACACAAAATGACCCTCAAGGGTTGACGTGTCGTTAAACCCCAACACAATCAATCTAAGGGTTGTTTAATAGAAGGTCAAAGTGATCAGCAAAGGCTCTGATCAGATTGCGCATGTCTTTGCTTGTCTCATGTCATTTTGTTGGAATTCTCCTGAGGTGGCCCGTATTTCTCTTTCTCTCTCAAAGCTTGAAATTTATCACTTTCAACAATTTCAAATGTTTATTATTTTTATAACCGGCACAGTGGCTCAGTGGTAGAGCGTCCGCTTTGTGACCGGGAGGTTGCGGGTTCGATCCCCAGCCGGGTCATACCAAAGACTTTAAAAATGGTACTAGCTGCTCTTTCGCTTGGCGCTCAGCATTAAGAAAGTAGAGCTAGAACTGGTCAGCTCAGTGTCAGTATAATGTGACTGGGTGGAATATCATGTCAAAGTGTCTGGGGCGTGATATTTCAGTGAGGCAGCACTCTAAAAGTGAGCATTGAGCTCCCTGCCGCATCCAGACACCGTCGCGATATGACTGAAAAAGGTTGAAAGCGACGTTAAGCCCAAATCAAACAAATTATTTTTTTTATGTGATAAGTAATGGCAGGCTGCACAATGTTTTGTAATTGTCCATTAACCCTTGTCATGCTGAATAAATTAAGATGCTACACCCACTTCTAATTTCCAACCAATCGGATTACTTGATCCGGGATTTTGATAGAAATTCACATATTTAATGACAAATAGTGCAGATCCAGATCAGTTGGCTTCTTCAGAAGCCAACTGATCTGGATCTACACTGTTTGCTAAGACAGGGCATGTTGAGTTCAGCATGAGAAGGATTAAACAACAGAAAAGACCTGTTCAGTTTTGTATTGTACGAGTTACCTTATTTCCTCTAAAAATTCAGACATCTTAACTACTTACCATACTTAGCCTAAAATTTGAACATTTAGTTGCCAGTTGAGGTGACTCTGATGTAATGGCAAGCAGTGTAGACCCAGATCAAACTGCTCCCTCAGGAGCAGTTTGATCAGGGTTTGGTCTGTTTACTGAGGCCTACCGGTCCAGATACTTAGGAACTGGGCTACATAGCACAGTCAGTATGTGCACAACATTCAGGTTAATTGCTTAGAAGACTTGGAAGAAAAAGCATGAGTGGACTAACAGAACCCCTCAGCATGATCGTAGCAGTGTTGAAATGTAGGTAAAACTCCAAATCAAATCAAATCAAAATACTTATGATGAGTACAGTATTTTTTCTGTGTTTTTTGTTTTCAGTCAGATGAAATCCCCTGGTGTTACAACTTCAGTCAACGGTAAAAACAAGACACTATACATGCAGACTGTTAAATCTATAGAAGAAAGAACACGGGCAAATCTCAAAAAAACATTGAAAGGTATGCGTGTTAAATCTATGGAAGAAAGAAAGCTAAAAATATTGAAAGGATGCTTGTTAGCTCACCTGAGCACAAAGTGCTCATGGTGAGCTATTGTAGTCAGTCAATGTCCATCGTCCGTCGTACGGCGTTAACAATTGCTTTAAAACCTACTCCTCCTACACCCCTGGGCCAATTGACTCGATACTTGGTAGGAAGCACCAGGGTGACTTATAGATCAAAAATAGCTAAAATCGTTCCGATCGGAAATCCAAGATGGCCGCCATCTTGAAAATCTATTTTTCGTTTCTTCTCCTGATCTAAAAGGCCAATTGACTCCAAACTTGCTAGGAAGCATCAGGGTGACTTGTAGACCAAAAATAGCTAAAATCATGCCGATCGGAAATCTAAGATGGCGGCCATGGCTGCCATCTTGAAAATCTATTTTTCACTTCTTCTCCTGAACCGAAAGGCCAATTGACTCCAAACTTGCTAGGAAGCATTTGGGTGACTTGATGATCAAAAATAGCTAAAATCGTGCTGGTCGGAAATCCAAGATGGCCGCCATCTTGAAAATCTATTTTCGCTTCTCCTCCTGAACCGAAAGGCCAGTTGACTCCAAACTTGCTAGGAAGCATCGGGGTGACTTGTAGATCAAAAATAGCTAAAATCGTGCTGATCGGAAATCCAAGATGGCTGCCATTTTTTGCTTCTTCTCCTAAACCCAAAAGCCAATTGACTTCAAACATGGTAGGAAGTGATCATCATGAATCTTGCTCAAATTTTGTCTTGATGATTTCAAGGTGATGTATATTTTTCTATCCAGTGACTTTCTTAAGTTTTTCCATTTAGGTCAGTTTCTGAGTAATTATTGGTCCTACAGAGTGATATTTGGTACTTGTGAAGTGTTTGTGTTTAGGTCAGTTTCTCAGTAACTATTGCTTCTACAGCCAGTGATACTTAGTACATGCATACATCTTAGCATGGTCTCTTGAGTGCAGTCATCCATATTTGACCTTGACCTTTATTTCACAGTACAGTCCATTAGAGATGCTACATTGTCTTACTTGTTAATATAATCATTTTGAATTTTGATTAGAAAGTTGGCCTTAATCAGTTTAAATCAGGTTCTCAAAGTGCTATGATGCTCAGGTGAGCATTACAGGGCCATCATGCCATATAGAAGAAAAAAATGAGAGCACATCTTAAACAAAAGCATTGAAAAGATGCTTGTTAAATCAATAGAAGAAAGAATGAGAGCAAAATTAAAAACAAAAACAAAAATGAGAGCAAATTTAAAACAAAAACAATTAAAGGATGCTTGTTAAATCTATAGAAGAAAGAATGAGAGTAAATCTCAACCAAAAAAAAAAAAAAAAAAAAAAAAAAAATGAGGGCAAATCCAAAAACACATTGAAAGGATGCTTGTTGTTAAATCTATAGAAGAAATAATGACAGCAAATCTAAAAGAAACATTGAAAGGATGCTTGTTAAGTCTATAGAAGAAAGAATGAGACGCAAAAAGAACATTGAACGGATGCTTGTTAAATCTATAGAAGAAAGAATGAGAGCAAATCTAAAAAAAAAAAACAACAAAAAAAAACATTGAAAGTATGCTTGTTAAATCTATAGAAGGAAGAATGAGAGCAAATCCAAAAAAAAAAAAAAAAAAAATCTATAGAAGGAAACCGAGAGCAAATCTTAAAAAAAAAAAAAATAAAAATAAAAAAAAAATTAAAGGTATTGCTTATTAAATCTACACAAGAAAAACCAAGAGCATATCTAAAAAAAGAGTCAAAAAACATTTAAAGGTATTGCTTATTAAATCTGTAGAAGAAAGAACTATAGCTACATTCTAAAACATTAAAAAGTATGCTTGTTAATCTAAAGGAAAAAGAACAAGCAAATCTAAAAAAAAAAAAAAAAAAAAAAACAACAACAAAACATTAAAAGTATGCATGTTACATCTGTTGAAGAAAGAATGAAAGCAAATGTTAAAACAGCATTGAAAGGTATGACTGTTACATCTACAGAAAAAAATAAGAGCAAATCTAAAAAAAAAATATTGAAAATATGCTTGTCACATCTATAGAAGAAAGAATGAGAGCAAATTTGAGAGAGAAAAAAGAAACATTGAAAGGATGCTTGATAAATCTATAGAAGAAAGAATGAGAGCAAATCTATAAAAAAAACAAAAAAAACATAAAGGATGCTTGTTAAATCCATAGCAGAAGGAATGTGAGCAAATCGAAAAAAAAAAAAGAAAAAAAAAAAAAAAGAAAACACATTGAAAGGATGCTTGTTTAAAAAGAACAAGAGCAAATCGCAAAAAGAAACATAGAAAAGTATGCTTGTTAAATCTAATCTTGTTAATCTTGCACACCTTTACCATGTGGGGAAGTGATGTAGCAAAATTGGTAGACTTCTGCGGAGCATTTTAGGAGGAGATAGTTGACGGACAGACAGATAGTCGGATGAACAGATTGATGGAGGCGTTTACAATATCCCCATTGCTGTTCAAAAAAAGAGTGGGGATAAGCAGAGGACCAGTGATTCCTTAGGTCACTGAGACATTTGTGTTGAGCAAAAACTTACAGTAATGTTTTTAAAGAATGAAATATGGATATGGTAGCCAGTACAGTTTGAAAGACCTTTGGTCTGTGTATCCTACAGTAACTTGGTATGGAATTTAGCTTTTATCAGTTTGGCAAAACTGAAACTTCACATAAAATATGGCTTTGATAAAGTGACATACCAAATATCAAAGGCCTGTGCCGTCTAGTTTCACACAAGAAGTTTTAAAAAGTTTTTCCCCATACAAGTCTTTGTAAAACAAGTGACCTCTGGGGCAGGGCCTTTTTTTGACCTCAGGGCTATAATATGTACAATCTTGGTAAAGGTCCAATTGATAAAACTAAGTACCAAAATGTCAAAGGCTAAGGCCTTCTATTTTCACACAAGAAGATTTTTAAAAATTTTCCCCCAACGAGTCTAAGTAGGACAGGTGACCTCTGGGGCGGAGCCATTTTGACCTTAGGGCCAAAATTTGAACAAGCTTGGCAAAGGCCCTCTAGCTGAAGCTACATATCAAATATCAAAGGTCTAGGACTTCTAGTTTTCAGACAAGATTTATAAAGATTTTCCTTTAATGAGACTATGTAAACTTTTGTTCCCCATACCCATTGAGGCTTCATATGAAATTTGGCTTTTGAGGCTTTTGATTTATGAGGAGAAGATGTTCGAAGTGTCTGGACGATAGATGGACAACAGACTGACAGAAAGTCGACAGAGCCTGCTTATACTATAAGCTCACCTATGAGCATAAAAGGCACAGATGAGCTAAAAACATTTAAAGGTATACTTTTAAAGTCTTTAGAAGAATAGAGTAAATCTCAAAAAGACATTCAAAGGTATGTTTGGTAAATTTACAGAAGAAAGAATGAAAACAAAGCTAAAAAAATAAAAAATATAAAAAGGTAAGCTTGGTAATCTGTAAAAGAAAAAGAACAGAGGAAATCTAAAAAAAGAAAAAAAAAACTGTATGTTTTTTAAATGTATAGAAGAAAGAACTAGATATTGTTCATGCTAAATGGTTGGTTTAAAGTTTTCTGAAGATCTGTATCTTCTGAATGCCTTGATTTATTATGCCCCCAACTTCAAAAAAGTTGAAGGGCATATTACTTTTGGGTTGTTTGTCCATCCGTTCATCCATTCATCTGTTTGTTTGACACATTTTCCATAGAGATACCATCTTGTAAATATACCCTGCCACAAAAAGTGGGGAGGTATGTTATACAGTCCAAAATTATGAGTGTCAGTCCGTCTGTCCATCAGCTCTTCATAATTTCATGTTCGCTCCATAGCTCTGATACCATTTGAGATATTTTCATGAAACTTCACACAAATATAAAGCAACATGAGACAATGTGCAGAACACATGAACCATAACTGGTTTGCCTACTTTTGGAGTTATTACCCTTTGAACATTGAACATAACCATTTCTACCATGAACTTGTTTCCGCTCCATAACTCTGATATCATTTGTGATATTTTTATGAAAATTCATGCAAAGTAAGTACCATGAGACAACGTGAAGAACACATGAACGGTAACTCTGCTTTGCCTGCTTTTTGAATTGTTGCCCTTTGAATCTTGAACATAGCCATTTCCACCATGTACTCTTGTCTGCTCTGTAAGTTGAAAACCATTTGAGATACTTTCATTAAATCTCACAAAAATGGTTAGAACCATGATAGGACGTTTAGAACACAAGAACCATAACTCTGGTTAATCTGCCTTTGGAGTTGCAGCCCTTTGAACATCATAAATATTGAAAATGCCAATTTTTCAATGTACTAGTATCTTTTTTGTTTTGAAGATATGGCTTTTTGAACATTTCAGAATAGCTGCCTATGAGGACCGCCGTTTTGAAAGCCTTGTTATGTGACTTTTAATTTGATAACTGCTTATTTACAGCTGTAGGCTATTTGAAGGGTAATAGTTATTGTATTTAAAACAGAGAATTATAATTTGCACTTTACTGAAAGTGTCTGCATCCAAACGGTTCACCATTGTTGTTTTATATTTTTAATTGTGAGGTAATGACATCATTTACTCACAGCCTCCTTCTGGACTCAGACAACCAAAATTTTAAAACTTCAATAACTTCCTTATTATACCCTCAGCATACGAAGTATGCCGAAGGGGTATATAGTTTTCGTCGGTTCCATGCGCCTGTCCATACATACGCCAGGTACATTGGGAGGTTAGCGTTTGTATTGGTGTCTGGCCTATTCCGTCATTGTTGGGCTAAAAATTGTGTTGTGGGGTTGACAAATAGATAAAATTGGTAGTTGTGGAGTTAAAGAAGATCAAAGAAAGATCAAAGGAATAACCTCATAATGTGCTTCTCGAAGAATGTCTGTCCTTTCGTCCACGATTCCGTCCGTTAACCCTTTCTATAACCAGGTTTTACTTCGAAGTTATTTGATTACTTATATCTCCGCAGCCACTGATCAAAAACTTTTCATATTTGGTATGGGGGTACCTGGGAAGGTTCTCTTCCATTATACATCTATGAACCTCTGGACCATGCCCTGGGGTGGGGCTAGAGGTCAAAATCTAGGGCACCCCAATAAAGTAGTATATTGCAGTTTGTTTATACAAACATCCTCTTATTAAAGAAGGATGGGCATGAGACATGTTTATCACATCAACATTCAGTGTAATAAAGTCAAGGTCATTGTGACCTTATTTTCATGCTCCAGCGATTTTGCCTTATATTTTGAAGACTATTCCATTGATTAATGTGATACTTAGGATATTAATTCTGTGTGACACCACAATTGACATCTTAACAAATGTTGGTCACCTTGACCTATATTTCATGGTCCAGTGATTTTGCCTTATATTATTTGATGTATGAGCATCATTATTTGGGATTATGAATCAGTATGATCAGACAGTTGACCTAAAAGTAAATATAGGTCACTGTGACCTATATTTCATGATCCAGTGATTTTATGTAACATCTTGAACACAATTTGATGTATGACTATCATAGTTGGGATTATGTGACCTATATTTCATAGCCCTGTGATTTTGTCTTATTTCTCCCACTATTTGATGCCGAAGTGTCATATTTACATATAACAACACAGTTTGACCCAAACTTTGACCTCAAAGTAAATATAAATCAGTATGACCTATATTTCCTGGTCTAGCAGTGTTACTTAATATCTTCTATAGTATGTAATAGGTTAACATCAAAGTTGGTATAATGGATCACTGTGTGACCTTCAGATTGACCTGTCAAATATATGTAGGTCAGTGACCTATATTTTATGGTCCAGCGATTTAGCTTCATGTCTTGAAGATAATTTACTCCAGAAAAGTTGATCTTGGGATGATACTATCCCATTTCCGATGGACCGAAACGGTCACAATCTTCATGCTTTGTTTCAACATATGTTTTATACATGGGTACAAAATTGCACACGTATCGAGTCATTCTTTAATAAGATATTGAATGTCAAACATGGCTAGTAATGCAAAGGCATGCTGTTCATCTAAAGTTGAGTACCGTGCTGTAATTCAGTATTTGTATTTAAAAGGTAAAACAGGCAAGGAAATACACGGCGAGTTAGCCGATGTTTATGAGTCTTCTGCACCATCTTATGCTCAGGTTAAATTCTGGATAGGGGAATTCAAATGCGGTAGAACATCTTAAGAAGATGAAGCCAGGTCTGGACGCCCACTGGATGCCACTGACGAAGAAATGTGTAAGAAAGTTCGGGATCTGGTATACTCTGATAGGCGAATTCAAGTGGAAGAAATAGCGCAGGCATTAGGCATTTAACATGGTAGCGTTTCAACAATCTTATATGATGGTTTAGGTGTGCGCAAGCTAACAGCCCGTTGGTCCCCAAATCCCTTAGCGATGAGCAAATGGCAACCAGAGCATCAGTATGCAGCGCCTTGTTGAAGCGTTTTAGGTCAAAAGATGATTTTCTTTTGCATCTGGTGACTGTAGATGAGACTTGGGGTCATTATTGTGAGCCAGAGAATAAAGCTCAAGAGTCATCAGTGGGTAAGGCCTGTTTCCCCGAGGCCAAAGAAGTTCAAAATGCAACCATCTGCTGGCAAGGTGATGGCCACAGTATTTTGGGATGCAAAAGGCGTTATTATGTTGGACTTTTTACCCAAGAGAAGTACAATAACTGGAGTGTACTATGCAAACTTATTAGACCAGCTGAGAATCGCCATCAGTGAAAAACGCCGAGGTAAACTCTCTAAAGGTGCAACAGGACAACGCAAGAGTCCACACTTGCAAAGTTGCAATGGATGCTGCAGAGCGAAACGGGTATGAATTAATACCACATGCTGCCTATTTGCCTGACCTAGCTCCTAGCGACTTCTTCCTATTCCCAAACTTGAAAAAGGATATCCGTGGACTTCATTTCCGGTCTGATGAAGAAGTTGTGATGGCAGTTGAGGAGTGGGTCAATGGAAAGGACCCTGACTTTTTCAGTTCTGGGCTGATGGCACTTGAACACTGTTGGTCTAACACGTGCATCACACTAGAGGGCAATTACATCAAAAAAGAAGAGGTGGATCTCAACCGGAAATAAGTTGGGCTGGTTACTTATTGACTCACCCTCGTAGATCAGTGTCACTCAGAGACTGACCTTATAAACCATATGTAGGTCAGTTTCATGGTCCATTGATTTTGCCTTATATCATTGTCACTGACTTGAAAATATTTATATAATTAAAAAATGGTGCCAGCCGGGGGTATTAGTGACCCTCTAGGCACTTGCTCTAGTAATTTGGTCAGTTTTCATAAAATTTGTTGCAAACTGTTCAGCTCTTTATGGTCTGGCTTGTAACATCATGTAGATGTTTGAGAATGTTTCCCTTTAAAGTATTTGATGAGCTGTGACTGAACTTTTGACAAACAAGCTGTCATTCAGGCCAGCTGCTATGTGACAATTCATGTTCTGCATGGTGTGGTACAGGAGTTCCCCTACCCCTGTGTTCATGTATTTTCTTTCTCTTTTTTTTTCAGAGCTTGGTCTTATGACAGGGCAGGAGCTGTATGTTGCTGATGCTACCACACCAAACTCTCTAACATTCAAGTTAAATCTAGGGTCCAAAATGGAATGACAGTTTTAAACCAAAGCTGTATTTACAAACTTCAACATCATAACGCACTAAACTTTCATAATAGCATGACAAGGAAAAATTTGGGAAAGAAATACCATCATAGTCTTTATAAGGTACATTAACATACAGTCGACTCACGTTATCTCGAAGTCCAAGTCCGAAAACACGCCTATATAATTTTGACCCCCTTAAACCCCACTTTTATATAGTAAAACTGGGGTTTACAGGGGTATACATTATTTTTCTTATTTTGCTAAAAAACATAGATTGTGGGTACTCATAAGAACCACCTCACCGAGGCGGTTCTAGCGAGTACCCACAATCTATGTTTTGAGCAGAAATATGAAAAAATATCAGAATAATTATCTGAAAATTTTCCTTTTTTGGTTGTAAAATTTTCAATGTATTTGAATAGGCGTGTTTTCGTAATGATACCTTGACATATCAGATTTGCAGAATTGAGGAAAAAATAAATCAAACAACCACATTTAACAATTGAATTTGTATTTTGACCTCTGAAGTGAGAGATATATTGAAAATTTTGTGGAAAAGAGGAGAAATTGCTCCTTAGGAGGAATATATCTTCTTTTCCACAATATTTTGTTACCTGTTGTTAGATTCCCATGTTAAAACAGAGACCAAATTTTCATTTCGAGATAAGCGGTTTTCCAAGATAAGCAAAGTCAAGATAAGGAGAGTGGACAGTATTGCATTTGACCTAATTATCAAACCATTTGCCCAGGTTTTTCAAAATTACTGACAAAACTCGTAGTGAAATAGACATCTAATAAGGGTACACTTTAAAGATCATCAGAGGACTTCACTGGGGCATTATAGATGATGCTTATGCAGCAATATACAGTCGACTCTCGTTATCTGGAATTCCAAGGGACTCACTGAAATACTTAGAGATATCCGTACCTCGACATATCAGAGTTGAGAGAGTGAGGAAAACAATAAATTGAACAACCACATTTAACAAATGATTATGTAATTTGACTCCTGATGTTAAAAATATATATATAAAATAATGTGGAAAAAAGGAGAAATTGCTCCTTAGGAGCAATTTCTCCTCTTTTCCACATTATTTTGTTACCTGTTGTCATAGATTCATGTTAAAACAGGGACCAGATTTTCACTTCGAGAAATGCGGTAATTCGAAATAAGTGAGTTCGAGATAACGAGGTTCGACTGTATATTAAGTTGGGAGAAGGAGCATAACATCTAATAAAAAATCTTTTAGGTAGCACTGGATCCAGAAAGGATGCTGAAATGATAGGCATTAAAAAAGTATATGTTGAGAGTTAATCATTAACAGTGCAAATGATAAACAAATCATTTGCACTGTTAATGATTAACTCTCAAAACACATACACACACACACACACACACACACACACACACACACACACACACACACACACACACACACATATATATATATATATTTTGATTTTCTCAAGAAATGCATACATTGTATATTGTTGGTACTGATTTGAATACAAGTTAGGCAGTTCAGATGAATACCCACAACATACACTTTTTTGGATAAAGTACACAGGCTGTAATGTGAAAAATGTGGAATTACTTGATTTTGCACTTAAAGGGGTATGTGCAGTAAGTAGGTTGAATACAGTGTTGAATACAGTGTTTCTTATTTCTCCACAAGAAGATATGTTGTGGCTTCTCTTTAGAATTGCCTCTCTGAGGCAGTTCTAATTTGTACCAACAATATACACTTTTGTGAAGAAAACTAATGAAAAAAAAACACACACAAATACAAAAAAAAAAATATTTTTTATTCAAAAAAGAAAGTAACCTGTTTACATTGCACTATAAATTTTAACCCTGAAAACGCCAAGCTGGCCTTGGTGGCGCAGTTGGATGCGCGTCCGACTGGAGACCAGGAGGTCGCGGGTTCGACCCCTGCCGAGGTCGGCAACATTCTTTCGTGGAGATTGATCATGAAATATTTTCTACGGTCATTCTCTCCCTTCCGCTGTTTCAAGAAGGGCAGTTGTCAGTTTCTGGCGAAAGAATGTACACAATACTGGTTAACCGCATAGAGGACTACGCCTGCCCAGTAAACGTGTGGTTAGGTAAACTGACCGCGCTCGACATGACCCCATTGGGTTGACTGGGCCGTAAAACCTCAACACAAACAAACTGAAAATGCCAAGAAAACCTGCATCTGAAAATGTCATCTGTTTATGTCATCTGCTGAATATTCTTGCAAACTTTTCAAACTTATATTTGCATGTGGGCAAACAGTGTGGACCCTGATCAGACTGCTCCTAGAGGAGCAGTCTGATCTGGGTCCACACTGTTTGCAAGAATGACTTTTAAAATCACAAGCAGATGACAATGCAGACAACAGGTGTTGTGATTGGCAGTTTAAGGATAAAAACACCTTAATTCCTTACCCTGCTTATTATGAACTTTAAACTGGCTCATTTTACTGCAAATTGAAAGGTCTAAAACTGCTGGATCAGTGGTACAGACCCTGATCAGCTGCCACTTTCTGTGTTGTTAGGTCCAGGTCTACACTGTATGCTTAAACCTGTTTGTCGCATCACATAGGCTAAACACTGTATACTATTGATAACCACATGATATTTGAAGTAGGCTTGATGCATAGTAGACTGGTGCTAGTCTCCAGTGACTAAATATTTTTTTCTTATAATCCTGTTTGATAGTCACTAAAAGAAAACCAAACCAAAATAGTATCATGCTATAAAGGCTGGTCACTGTAGTGAACAGACTTTATAGTCATGATATTATTTTGGTTTTATTTTAGTGGACTATCAAACAGGATTATAAAAAAAACAAAAAAGAGGTAGTCATTTGAGACTGGAGCAAGTCTAATGCATAGGTACAGTCACTCGAATTGTCAAGCCAGGTTTTGAAATTTCAGCCTGCTAGCTAGGTGATCTGCAAAGATATGCTTCACATGTCTGTGACACCCAGTTTTCTTTGGCCTAGCATCAAATAATGCACGTTTTATAACCGGCCACACAATAGTGGTATGGTTTAATGTTGGTCGTCCATGCGGTCGTCCATCTGTCCATCATCTGTTAGTCCACATTTTCATTTCCAGAGGTTAACTTGAGTAAATATCAATGGATTTTCACCAAACTTGGTATGTGTATTGATAGTGTGGAGATCAGGCTTGGGATTGCTAATCGTCTAATTTTGTCAATTTTTGACAGAGTTATCTATCGCCACACGATAATGTCAGGGTATTATTGTTTCACAATTTTATACCCCGCCACATGATAGTGGCGGGGTATTATGGTATCACATTAGCTGTTTATGTGTCCATCCGTGTGTCTGTCTGTCCATCTGTATTGTACTTCAGTCCGTCTGTCCCACCATCCTTATTTTTGTTTCTGGACGATAACTTGAGTAAATGTCAATGGATTCTCATCAAACTTGGTGTCTGCATTGATTTTGTGGAGATCTGGTTTTGGATTGTTAATGGGCAAATTTTCTCAGATTTTGACAGAGTTATCTCCCCCGAAAGATCTGTATTTTCATTTCCGGATGATAACTTTAGTAAAATCAAAGGATTTTCATCAAACTTGGTGTGTTCATTGATGTTGTGGAGATCTGGTTTGGGATTGGCAAATTTCATAAATGTTTTACAGAGTTATCCGCCCGGGACATGTCCGTGTGCTCATTTCTGGAAGATAACTTGAGGAAATGTTAATGGATTTTCACCAAACTGGGTATGTGCATTGATACTGTGGACATCTGCTTTGGGATTGCTAGTTGTAGACTTTCGTCCATTTTTGATAGTTATCTGCCAGCAATACATCCGTATTTTACTGTCAGGACAGTAACTTGAGTAAATCTCGGTGGATTTTCACCAAATGTGATATGTGCATTGATATTGTAGAGATCTGCTTTGGGATTGCTCATTGGCAGATTTCGTCAGTTTTTGACAGTTATCTGCCCATGACACGATTATGGCAGGGTATTATTGTTTCACGTTTTATTAGTTCTTCAAATAAAAAGTATTGATTTTTTTTTTTTTATTTCCCCATGCAAACATATGTTGTAGGTACTCATTAGAAGTGCATCAAATGAGGCCCCACAATATATGTTTTCATAGAGAAATAGGAAAATTAATTATCTGGGCCCAGTTGTTCAAAGCTAACGATGTCGTTAGTTAACGATTCGTTAAAATTTACATCGAGTGATACGCAAAAATGCTGAAATTTTTTGCTGAAAAAATGTGAGTAGCTTTTTTTCAGCAAAAAATATCAGAATATTGTATATTGAACCTGCTAAAACAGTTAACGAAATGACCCTTAACGAGCTCATTAAGCTAACAACATTTTGAACAACTGCGCCCTGGATTTTTGGGTCGATTGTTTACATTCTAACCATAGTATACAAACTACAAAATTTCCTTAAGGTAGTTGGTTATGTGATTATCAGTGACCAATGTAATCAAAGTGCACGTTAGACAAAATCCAGGTGACATTTATCTATAGCCATGCTATTTTTGTCACTGTGACATCAGAGGTCTGTTGATAGAGGCTACTCGGACATTTGGGAAATTGGCAAACAGTGCAGATCCAGATCAGACACTGTAGGACACAGCATTTGATCAGGGTCTGCACTGTTTGCTTAAATTACATAAAGTTAAGAGTTAAATGATTCAGTCTTATAGTCGTCGTTCACGACCGTTTTCTCAGTCTACACTGAGAGTCATTCTACCCACCAATGCTGTCAGTGTTTTGATTCTCTTAGTTGGAGCTGTGTCGGAGCTCTTTCCCTTGTCCCCTCTAATATGTCCAAATATTAATCTACAGTTAACTGTGTATGATTGACATAATTAGGCTATGTATATGGCTGGGCAGGCAGATCCTGGCATTTGATGTTAGTATTTGTCATATAAAGAAATCTTTTTATTATGGCTTAGCTAATATGAGCTGCAAAGAAAGATTATGTTCCTATGCCCAACAAAGACTCAGATCAGTCTGTGTATCTGCAAAGTCAGATCAGTGTCTTTGCTAGATGATCCTGATCCTTGACTATCCATAGATTGCCCAGTGAAAATGCTAATCTGGGCCCAGTTGGTCAGAATGTAAACAAAATTGTTAGCTAACGTTACGTTAAAATTTCTATCTTGAAATATGGCAAATACAGTGATACTTTTTTGCTGAAAAAATCTGAGTAGCTTTTAAGCTACTCTCATTTTTGCATCAAAAATATCAATGTATTTGATAAGGTGGTTCGGTAAGGCAAAGGTGTCGTGTATCTTACATCACTGGGGCGTCCAACTGATATTAGCTTACAGTTGGGCAAGGCCTGCTATCCTTGCAGCAGGTAAGGGTAGAAGGGGAATGTTTTTATTTCTTCTGTTTCTTCACTGTCATTCATTTTCCTTTCACCACTGTCCCTCTCTTTCATCTCCTTTACTATTTATTAGATCTCTCTTCTCCCTTTCTCTGGGAGACGACACAAAATGACCGATAAGGGTTGAAAGGTCGTTAAACCCCAACACAATCAGTCAATGTATTTGAAAATACCTTAGCTACAACAGTTAATGAGTTTATCATTAACAAGCTTGTTAAGCTAACGATGCATTGAACAACTGGGCCCAGGCTGCATGAATGCGTAAGCTGATCTGGATCTTACCTGAGACACATCTAAAGGTTCAAATCATGGCTACTGTATTTACTCTAAGTATGCAGGCAGACAGACAGACAGGCCTGAGCAAACAGTGTAGACCAAGATCAGCTGTGGCAGAAAGTAGCACTGATCAGTGTCTGCACAGAGTGCCACATATTCAGCAATTTTTAGACAAATCAACACATACCGTAACAACCCTAAGTATCGGGAAACCTTATCATACTTGTCCTAAAATTTGATTTCTACTACCTGGTATTGTGTCTAAAATAGTGCTGGACGAGTGTCAAACAGTGTAGACACTGATCAGATGCAGCCCTCTGTGGCATCTGATCTGGGTCTAGACTGTTTGCAAAGACCTTTCTATTCCAATACTTGGGGTCATTACAGTAGTAAAATGTATTTGTTAAGATTTTAATCCTTAAACTGTCAATCACAACAATTGTCGTCTGCTTTGTCATCTGCTTGTGATTTTAAAAGTCGTCTGCAAACAGTGTGGACCCAGATCAGACTGCTCCTGATCTTGGTCCACATTGTTTGCCTGTATGCAAAAATAGGTTTGAAAAGTTTGCAGGACTATTCAGCAGATGACATAGACAACATTTTCAGATGCAGGTTTTCTTGGCATTTTAAGGGTTAAGACAAGAACAGTAAGTAGTTAAGGTGTCTAAATACTTAAGATACAGTAAATGTCCTAAAATTTTGTACCCCAAATTTTCTGAGAAAATGGCATTTGCGAACAGTGCAGACCCAGATCAGACTGCTCCTGAAGGACCAGTCTGAGCTCCTGAAGGACCAGTCTGATCAGGGGTCTACAATATTTGCCATTTCACTAAGTATCTTAAGAAAACTATATTTAGGCAAAAAAGTATGGAATAAAATGTTGGTATAAGGTTGTTACCCTACATACTCTAGCTATTCAGATACCTTAACTCACAAATGCTGTAGACTCCTGATCAGTCTGCTCAGGTCTGTCTGTCCAGGTATTCATATTAAATATGGTAAACAAGAAAATGTTTTAATAGTATTAGCTTGTTTAATTGATAGTCATTTTTATACCCCGCTACAGGATAGTGGCAGGGTATGATGGTATCATGTTGGTCATCCATGCGTCTGCCTGCTTGCATAAATGTCTGGATTTTCACCAAACTTGGGGTGTGCATTGATATTGGAGAAATCTGGATTGGGATTGCTAATGGGCAAATTTCATCAATTTTTGATAGAGTTATCTGCACACAACGTGATAATGGCAGGGTACTATCATTTCACGTTTTTATTATGTATTTAAAATGCTCTGTTTTATGAGAACGCAGTGTTTTGAGACATTAAAGAATAAAAAGTTTTAGTTCTGCCATTTTTATGCCTCCACATCAGATGATGCCAGGGGCATATAGTTTTTCGGTTTTCCATAAGTGCATAAGTGGGTACATGCATACGAATGTACATCCTTCTGTATGAATGTGTGTCTGTATGTATGTACATACATATGTGTTAGACTCAGGTTAAGGCATTTGTACCAGGTAGAATTGTGCAGTTTTATAGTCGGGTACCCCACAACGGGGGCATCCGTGTACTGTGGACACATTTCTAGTTTGTTTTTTTTGGGGTTTTTTTTTTGAAAAATGTTTTCTTGAAACAGGTATTTTATTCTTGAAAAAAGTTAGAAAAAGTCAAAGAAGTCAACCAGATGTGCTTAATACTCAAAACACTGAGTTTTGAGGTGAAGAAATTAGTCATTTTGCATTCAGTTCCTGTATTTTTATGTTGTTACATATATGAAAAGTCACTGTTGTGATGTGAAAACTGTGATAATGTAATTCATCGTTCAACTGTGTATAGAATTATGAGGAAAAGCAACATTTTCTCATTTAAAGACAGCAGCAAAGATCCTGGCCAGGATGTATGTATTGTCAAAGTTCAGTGGCTCTTACATCTTTTGGACCATAGAAATTTGTTCTAGACATGGGTTGTTCGAGCCATTGAGGGTTAAGGATTGCACCAGGGTGGGAGGCAAATGAGACAATTTAGGGATTTCTTGTCACTCTTCTGTGAAAGAGTGGTATGTTGAGTATACTCATTAGATTTGCCTCAATGAGGCAATTCTAATGAGCACACACAACATATATTTACATGATAAAGAAAATTTCCTTAAAATGTCCCTAAATATTTGTTTCATGAGCAATCAGAAGAATTTCCTATTGACTCAAAAACCAGTTCGACTCAGCCACATCAAACGCATCAGGAAAACATTCCTATATAATTTTTAGCCCCTCGAACCCCATTTTTATATAGTAAAACTGGGGTTTACAGGGTATACATTATTTTTCTTATTTCTGCTCAAAAATATAGATTGTTGGTACTCATTAGAACTGCCTTGGCGAGCTGAGGCAGTTCTAATGAGTACCCACAATCTATGTTTTGAGCAAAAATATTAAAAATATCAGAATTTTTATCTGAAAATTTTCATTTTTGGTGGTAAAATATTCAATGTATTTGAATAAGCGTGTTTATGTAATGGAGCCATTGGTGTTTGAGTCATTGAAGTTTTACCGTACTGCGAGTCGGTATTTGTTTACTGATGAGTGCAACAAAAAGAAATGTACTTTCTGTCATGTGCACCCAGTAAAGACTCAGATCAGCTTGTGCATCCTTTTGATCTGAATCAACATAACGAAAACACGCCTATTCAAATTTATTGAAAATTTCACCACCAAAAATTTAAAGTTGTCAGATAAAAAAATCTGATATTTTTTATATATTTCTGCTCAAAACAAATATTATGGGTACTTGTTAGAACTGCCTCACTGAGGCAGTTCTAATGAGTACCCTTAATCTTTGTTTTTGAGGAGAAATAAGAAAAATAATGTATACCCCTTTACTATATAAAAGTGGGGTTTACGTGGGGTCAGAATTATTTAAGTATGTTTTCGTGATGACACAGGGTAGTATATGGATAGCCAAGAATTCATTGTTCTTTAGACAGACAGTAACGACTGATGTCTCTCTTGATAAGTGCTTTTTCAACCATAAAGTATAGATGTATTGATCTTTTTCTTATTTCTCCAAAAAAAAAAAAAAAATTTGTGGTGTTATGACCTAGCTCTCCTACCTTCGATAATCTACCTTGGCAGATTACACATAGCTTGCAGGTGTATATTCAGTCTCCGACAACTGTTTCAGGGAGTCCACCCTTTGGCTCAGTGGTTAGAGCATTGGATTTTTATCTGGGCTGACTAGTTTGGAATCCCAGAGAGGCAGGAATTTTTTTCAGCAATGCTTCATTTCTTTGTTGCGACTTAAATGTTGTAAGATTGGAGCTGATCTCAGATCGGACTTTACTTTGTCCAAAATGGATGTGAATGATGACTTCCTTAAAAAGGGGGAGGGTTACAACCTAACACTCCTACCTTGGATAATCTGCCATGACAGATTACACATAGCTTGTCAGTATTCAGTCTCTGAGAGAGAGTTGATTCGTCTGCTCAGTGGTTAGAGCAATGGATTTTTATGCAGGCAGACCAGGTTCCAATCCCATAATAGGCAGGAATTTTTTTCAGCTTTGCATCATTCCTTTGTTGTGACATTCATGTTGTAAGAGTGGGTACTCAATAGAATTGCCTAACTGAGGCGCTTCTAATGAGTACCAACAACCTGTATTTTTGTGGAGAAATAAAAAAAAGAATATTTACATGATACCCCTCTTATATAGATCTATGGATGAGACTGTGTAGAA
This sequence comes from Anodontia alba, assembly GCA_964016985.1. Lineage (NCBI taxonomy): Eukaryota > Metazoa > Mollusca > Bivalvia > Lucinida > Lucinidae > Anodontia > Anodontia alba. Next base: position 24,435,483 of record OZ024828.1, read on the forward strand.
GTGCAGTCTGATCTGAGTCATTGCAAGGTAAACATGTCATAAGCATCACGAAAACATGCCTATATAATTTTGACCCCCTTAAACCCCACTTTTATATAGTAAAACTGGGGTTTACAGGGGTAGACATTATTTTTCTTATTTCTGCTCAAAAACATAGATTGTGGGTACTCGTTAGAACTGCCTCAGCGAGGCGGTTCTAATGAGTACCAACAATCTATGTTTTGAGCAGAACTGTGAAAACTATCAGAATTTTTTATTTGAAAATTTTCATTTTTTTGGTGGTAAAATTTTCAGTATATTTGTATAGGCGTGTTTTCATAATGTATATTTTATTTTAAATTATTATACAGCTATAAATATCAAATGATTACAATTATGTGATAAAATCAGGGGTGCAAGTGTGCTGATATAACACAATATCGGCACGGTTACTTGATATTGCAAGCTTATTCAGATGCCTATGAGTGTACCCATTATTTGACATATGGTTGGCACTAGTGCAAAAATAATATCACTTTTGTAATAATTTCGCACTGTTGTTAGAATTGCTTTCAGACAGACTTTTCACATAATTTTGTCTATAAAGCATTTTACCAAACAAAACTATTTATAGCTATATAATAAAACGGTTATTGCACTGATATTGATGAATATTGTCCCTTGTTGGGATATCTACAGACACTCACAAGCTCGTGTCCTTCAATATCCCATCTCGGTGCAATATTCACCAATATCAGTGCAATTACTTTATATAACAATATCACATTGCCCCTGATACCATTATCATCCTAAGTATTTGGACAGAGCAAACAGTGTAGACACAGATCAGAGACAACAGAATGATCAGGATCTGCACTGTTTGCCACTCATTCAGTAGTTTTTAGACACATAAATAGGTAGCCAAACTTACATCATCAAATGTAAGAACAAGTATGGTAAGGAGTGAATGTGTCTGAATATCTAAGATAAATACAATACAAGGAAGGAAATTTGCATGTTTGTTTAACCCTTGTCCTGCTGAATAAATTAAGATGCCACACCTTCTTCTAATTTTCAGCCAATCAGATTACTTGATCCGAATTGTTGCTATAAACACATACTTAATGGCAAACAGTGCAGATCCAGATCAGTTGGCTTCTTTAGAAGCCAACTGATCTGGATCTACACTGTTTGCGAAGGCAGGATATATCCGGGCTCAGCAGGACAAGGGTTAAATATAGTTTTCTGACCAGGATGCAGAAGAGTGCTAGAGCCTGTAATGAATACAAGTATGTGAGGTATGTGAAATGTTCTTTAAGTAATGTCAGATAATTAAACAGTCAGTGTGACTATAATTTGGTTTCATTTCTTTTTGTTTTAGTGGAGAGAGTTTGAATGAATAAAAATGTGCAGAGTGTCATTAATAAGTATTTAATGCCCAAATACTTTGTGCATGTATTTTTCCATTCTTTCATATTGCTTTTCTTGTCAGCAAGATATCTTGATAACTATTTGAGCCAAGGCCTTGAAACTTGGTGAGCTTTTCGCAGTTGAGTAGCATCCCGTTTCAGTTTTGGGATTTTGTAGGGACCAGCATATAGTTGGTGGCATAGTGTTTTACAAACACATTTCTAGTTTTTAAAGAGCAGAATTTGTTGAAAATTCATTAGATAATTCAAATTAGTTCAAAAGCTAATTAGGTTATCTAAAGGTCATACCCATTGAGATCACCAAGCAGCCTAAATAGTTTTTAAGATATCTTGCTGACAAGACTTTATTATCAGTTTCTTACAAGGGGCGTAACTGTGGCTTTTTTTTTTATTTTTAAAAGTTAATCAGATGATCCGCTCATCATTTCATTAAGTTTCAAGGCCCTAGCAAAAATGGTTATGGAGATTCCTTGCCAGCAAGATTTCATTAACATATTTTATCAAAGGGACATAACCCAGAATGATTTTTGGACAGGTCTATCCTTTAAAATAGCGATGTTCTGGTGGTCCCAAGTTTACCCTTTGGTTAACTTTTTTTTTTTAAATTGATACATTACCTTTATTCTTTAGTGGGTTGCTTTCATATTTGGTTGGGATGAAGAGAAGGACCAACAGGCGTCTCGCGGGCAAGGCGTCTTGCGGGCAAGAGAGACAAGTCGCACTTTCTTCTTTATGTAGTTATTTCCCCTGAAGCCGAAATCTTTTGCAGGACATAAGTCCCAAACTGTTTGAGATAATTTGATAATATATGGTAGGGACACATATCAGGTAAAGTAGGAGTGTTGCATTCAAGAAGCACAAATCTTTCTCTCTACATTTTCTAGTTATCTCCCCTGAACAAATTTCTAAGCCAAATTCTTGTGCACTCCATAACTACTTGGTTGTATGAAACATGTTGATAATATTTGGTAGAGGCATAGATAAGGAGCAAAAGAGGTATCACATGCAAGAGAGTCAACTCTTACTTTCCTTATTATGTACTTATCTCCCCTGAAACTGAAATCTTGTGCAGTCCATAACTCCCATACTGTTTGAGATATTTGATAATATTTGATAGGGACATATAGCAGGTCAAGTGGAAGTGTAGATGCAAGGAGGACAGCTCTGGTTTTTTTTTTTCTAGTTATCTCTCCTGAACGAATTATTAGCCAATTTCTTGTGCAATCCATAACTTCTTAATGGTTTGAAATATTTTGATGTTATACAGGTTGTAGTTTCAGTTGCTGAGCCTCTTCTATATACTTACCAGTGACCACATTGGTTACCAACATTTTTGGATAAAATTGTATTTTTTTTTTTTTTTTTTTTTTTTTTTTTTTTGTGAAGCGGGAGGTGGGGGGTTTATTTTCATGGAAAAATATTGTCCTTTAAAATAGCGATGTCCGGGCGGTCGGGCGTTGTCCGAGGTTTGCCTTTTTGTTAACCTTTTTTTCCAAGTGATATGTTACCTTTATTCTTCAGTGGAAAAACCAGTCCATAATGCCGCTAGGCATTTTTCTTGATTTCAAACCTAATCAGGCAACGAACAACCAAAAAGGCAGTCTGCCCCTCCAACTTCTAAGGTTAAAACAATAAACGGGCTTGGAGAAAAGTTTGCCATCACGAAAACATGCCTCTATAATTTTGACCCCATTGACCACCTTTTTTTTTTTTTTGTTTGTTTGTTTACTATTTTAAGACTTCCCATTGCAAACAAATTCTGATTCATTTTTTTTATGAAATAGCAAGCCTTATTTTCTCTAAAAAAAAAAAAAAAAAAAAAAAAATCAAAAATGAAATCAAAATGTGGTGTGCTCCAGTGCAGTTTGCTTGCATTACGAAAACACGCCTATTCAAATACATAGAAAATATCACCTCCAAAAACTGAAAATTTTCAGGTAAAAAATTCTGATATATTTCAAATTTTTGCTCAAAACATAGATTGTGGGTACTCGTTAGGACCGCCTCGCCGAGGCGGTTCTAACGGGTACCCACAATCTATGTTTTTGAGCAGAAATAAGAAAATAATGTATACCCCTGTAAATCCCAGTTTTACTATATAAAAGTGGGGTTTAAGGGGGTCAAAATTACATTACAGGTATGTTTTCGTGATGTGAGGTTAATAATATGCCTTCAGTGTTGAATAAAATCCTTCCTCCAATGCTGGCAACAAAAGCCTCCACATATGCCCTGGTCCTGCTAAACCTAGATTTGCCTTGCCTGCTGAACCGAGATATGCCCTGCCTTTGCCTAATTTCCTGTCGAATTCACACTGATTTCCACAGCATCTTTAAAACTTAGTATTTTCTACCTTCGGTCTGTTCAAAATTTTACCACTGCTGCCACTCTCTGGACCGAAATTTGAAATTTTAACGAAGAGAAGATAAACGCGAAAAAGAAAAAAAAAAACAAAAAAAACCCGGAAAACTGTCGTCTTCATCACGAAAATATACCTATATAATTATGACCCCCTTAAACCCCCCCCCCCCCTATTAATGTAGTAAAACGGGTTTATAGGGGTATACATTTTCTTATTTCTGTTCATAAACATAGATTGTGGGTACTCGTTAGAACCGAGGCGGTTCTAACGAGTACCCACAATCCATGTTTTGAGCAGAAATATAAAAAAATTATCAGAATTTTTATCTGAAAAATTTCAGTTTTTGGTAGTGAAATTTTCAGTATATTTGAAAAGCGTGCTTTCGTTAAGTTGAACTGCGGCGCTATGGGGTAAATTCTATACACATTAAGCAGAACTAGAGCAAGTCAGTACGTGTTTTTGGTGTATTCCTTGCTTTTAAAAGGAATATGAGCCAACTCACGATAAAACGAACTGTAAGACCTGTGTGACCCGCAAAGACTCGAATCATCCTATGCGTCCACCCAGTATGGCAAGTGTCCTCGTTTGTCTCTCTTTGGATAGCCCAGAGGCTGTAGAAGGCACATGCCATCACGAAAACATGCCTATACAATGTTGACCCCTTTGAACCCCACTTTTATATAGTAAAACTGGGGTTTACAGGGGTATACATTATTTTTCTTATTTCTGCGCAAAAACATCGATTGTGGATACTCGTTAGAACCGCCTCACCGAGGCGGTTCTAACGAGTACCCACAATCTATGTTTTGAGCAGAAATATGAAAAATATCAGATTTTTTTTTTTCTGAAAATTTTCATTTTTGGGGGGTAAAATTTCAGTATATTTGAATAGGCGTTTTTTCGTAATGCGGTCAGCGAAGACTTTGATTAGACTGTGTGAATACGAGTCTTCGCTGGTCGCACGTCTTGTTGTAGGTTTTGCCGTGCGCTGGCTCGCATTACGAAAACATACCTATTCAAATATACTGAAAATTTTACCACAGAAAAATGAAAACTTTCAGATAAAAAATTGTGACGAGGCGGTTCTAACAAGTACCCACAATCTATGTTTTTGAGCAGAAATAAGAAAATAATGTATACCCCTGTAAACCCCAGTTTTACTATATAAAAGTGGGGTTTACAGGGGTCAAAATTATATAGGCATGTTTTCGTGATGGTATGTCTTTCTTCAAATGTCAAGTTCGTCCTTGCATAGCATTAAAAGTCTACCAAAAACGCAGAAAATCATTGCCATTTAAACTGAAATAATATGAATTCCAACGAACTTGCAATAACCCTCCAGTGGCATCATGTAACTCTCCCTCCACGAGTGCTACATAGCTGCAGCTCATTTTGATGACTGTTTCAAAATGATATGCTTTAAGCTGAAGGTGTTTGCAACCTTGAGATAATAGTTTATTTACAAAGTTGCATATTAGATTTTATAGTACAGTAACTGGCGAAATTATACTTAGAGGACTAAACCAGCCGATGAAAAGTGAGAGACGGTTAACTGACCGGCTCGACATGACCCTAACAGTGTTAAATGGTCCATAAAACTCCAGTTCAAACAAAAACAAACTGCTCATGAAAAGATTCAGTAAAATCGAAACTGCTAGACATACGCACTTTCATTTCATGGACGCGTTCCTTGCTTCCAAATGAAGAGCACTCTTTGTCAGATTTTATTGACAAGCAACCTATGTTTACATTAATTGTAGGACGAAATTTGTTTGCTAACAGTGTTAGGAGAAACCGCTCCTTGTTTTTTTTCCAATTAGATCACAGACTCCACAGGAAATTCAAAAACTAAAATCCTCTCTCTCTATATATATATATGTGTGTGTGTGTGTGTTCCTGAGGCCCTTCAAGGGGGGTACCTGTTCCCTTGTTTCCCTGAAAAAAAAATCGGCATTTTCCCTTGTTCCCCAAAATCAAAATCTTGATTTTCTATGTTCCCTGTTCCCCAAAATTGCATTTGTTCCCCTGTTCCCTTCAGTTTTAGACTTTTGTTCCCCAGAAATAAATGGCCTTATTCTTTTGTTCCCCAAAACCTCAGCAGTATTAAGTTGCGTAAGCTGGTAGAGAGATAGAATTGTTCAAAAAAAAAAAAAAAAAAAAAAAAAAAAAAATAGGACAAGTATGTTTAAGCGTTGTGTCCGAATATATATGGTTAATAGAATTGTTCAAAAAAAAAAAAAAAAAAAAAATAGGACAAGTATGTTAAAGCGTTGTGTCCGAATGTATATGGTTAATACGGTATTAAATAGAGATTATTATATCGCAATTTTCATTTCATCCCCCATATCAACCCGAGATGGGTCGAGGTTTGATATGGGGTATGATATAAAAATTGCCATATCATAATCTATTTATCATATTTGATATCGTAGTCAAAGGCAAAACCGCCGAATTCTCCGAACGTGGTGATATGGGTTTTTTGCCCGTGCAAAAAAAAGCTGTATCACCCACGTGACCCATTATCACACCTTTTAATCTCCACAAAAGTGATATGTGCTTGAAAGCCATGTTAGTATCACATATGCAAAAATGAACATATTTTCTAGTAAGATGAATTATTTGACCTTACACTCTCTGTGCTGATTCAGTAGACAACAAATTGATGATAATTTTTCTCATTATATCTTTTTCAGAAAACGGGTTTTGACGTTTGATGCAAATTGTCAAAATGAAGACAATTGGCATGAAATGTCAAACCTGTTTTCTGGAAACAATAAGAAAATCTCGTCTGATGAATTTTTTATCAAGTGTGTTTTGTGTTTAAAACCATTTCATCGATTCCCAGTGACGTCAGAATGAACAATCAGCAAATTGTGCTTATTGTATATTTTAAGGTTCTTTTCCTGTCCACTAAGTAAACTATTTGTCGCAGACATTAACCGGTAAATCGCTAATCACAACTGCAGCAGACGACATTTTGATTTTTTTTGTGTGTATTTTTTTTTCAGCTCGACATTTCATGTAAATCATCTGCCTAGCAGACAATTCACATGAAATGCCGAGTCTTATTTCACTGAAAAATATAAATAAATAAATAATAATAATGTCGTCTGTTGCACTATTGCTTAGCGCTATAAGGGTTGAAATGTATAAGCGCTGTAAAAGCATCCGATGGGCCAGTCAATATATGGTAAGTGGAATTCGGAGAGCTGTAAATAGTACCGTCTGCCACGTGCGAACAGCACTGGTCAGGTCTGCACAGCCGCATGCCTGGACCAGAATCTTCAATTACACATTATCAAATATATTCCTTAAGATATATCTATATATTTTTAAAGGATGAATAATACTTCTAACCAATCTGGTTCTATGTTGTTGCACTAAGGTACATTTCGCTCATCCACAGCCTAACTACAGTATAACCTCAATGGCTCGAACACGGATGGCTCGTTTACCGTGGATGATTCGAACTCTTTTTTTCAGTCCCTATAAAATTTTTCCGATAGCTCAAGAAAACAACTATTTAGAGATTTTTTTTCTTATTTTATCATGGAATTGTATGTTGTGTGTACTCATTAGAATCGCCTCATCGAGGCGATTTTAATGAGTACACCCAACATACAACCATTGTGTAGAAAATCGAATAGATTTCCCTAAATTATCGCTATTTGCTTCCTGAACTGGTGCCATGATTAACCCTCAGTGGCTCGAACTACCCATGTTTCGAACGAATTTCCATGATCCCAAAGATGTTCGAGCCAATGGGGTTCGACTGTATATAACAAACCGTACTGTGAGAAAAAAGATTTTCAGGGGCTTTGCGAATACGTTATTCGGCTGCGCATCCATTGTTGGAAATTCTCCATTTATTCAGAATTCGGATACCCTCACACCACCCCTACCCCAAACACACAATTCACCACTTTATATAAGTAAATAGGGGAATTGGGGTGAGAAACTATGAGGAAGTACAGCCGATTCGCATTATCTCGACCTCGCTTATCTCGAATAACCGCTTATCTCGAACTGAAAATATTCTCCCTGTTTAAACAAGAGACCTAGCAACAGGTGGCAAAATATTGTGGAAAAGAGGAGAAATTGCTCCCGAGGAGCAATTTCTCCTCTTTTCCACAATATTTTCAAAATTCATCTAATTTCGGGAGTCAAATTACATATTGATTTGTGAAATGTTATTGTTCGATTTATTTTTTCCTCAATTCTGCAAGTCTGATATGTCGAGGTACGGATATCTCGAAGTATTTCAGACAGTCCCTTGGCCTTCGAAATAACGAGACTCGACTGTATAGGTGAAGCAGCGATTTTCATGGCTAATAGGTTTGGCGTACTCGGGCCATTTCTATCCACACCTGCCGCGAAGTCCTATTTTCTTTCGACTCTGCTCAAATATGATTTCTATATACAAACATTTATCAACAGATATCAGAATGGATGTGTTTATTATTGGAAGCTACATCAATTCTCGATCAAGTTCTGTAAAAATGCAAACTGGCAATTAAAGTAAAACTGGGCACTGAAAAGTAGAAAATGAAAAACCGCAAGTGGATAGATTTTTAATAGTTAAGAATGTCGATAAAAACAACAGTAAAAGATAAAGACGGACGAAGATATTGGAAAAGATGTCAGTGAAGAGGAATTAAAATGTTATTAGTCTTTAGCTTGCTATACATGAAATTAGTAAGCGACAAATGATAGAGCAGTTCCCTTCAGAGAAAGGTCGACATGACAAACCTTGTTTTCATGGGAAATTACTATAAGTACATTCAGATTTTGTAAAATATTTTGAGTGTGAGCCCAAAGAGAGATCACTGCTTCCTGAGTTTAAAATATATGAAATATTTTCCTCGAGACGTGCAAATTTTATAAACAAACGAGTGCATTAGCTTTTAGATGGTATTAATGATTCTTTTCCTTCGATTGTTTTCTACTTTTTTGACCTTTAAAATGACGTCAATAAATTTTTCGGTGTTACGTCATTTACACTCATCGCGCGGCGTGATAGCGCTAAATTTGTACAGAAAATAAAGATTGACAATTCATTCGAATTGTCTCTTCTCCTTCAGAGACCATTTAAATGAAATGCCGAATAAGATTCTGTGAATAATAAGAAAAAGAAATGAATATTATGTTTTCTGCATTTATTTATACTTTTCAGGTAAAGTCTAAGCCATCAATTTCGGAACATCGTTAACGTACTTGCGCTAAGTAAGCTCCGCCCATTTTCAGCGCGCGATTTAACCCATTTATGCTTAATGGACTCTTCGACCTCAATTCATTGGACAGGTCCATTTCCAATAGAAAGGGTGTCTGCTTAGTTTTTATTATTACCATGTTATATAGAAATTCACGTATTAATGCAAACAGTGTAGACCCTGATCAGACGCCGCGTTCTGCGGTGTCTGATCTGGGTCTACATTGTATGCCAGTGTCCCCCTTATTGTACGCCAGGCATAAATGGGTTAATAAAGTAGTTTCATAAATTATTTCGGAAGTTTTAATCATAAAGAAAAATGAAATGCGTCATTCCTCCAGAACTGAGGCGAATTCCCCTATTCACCAATTTGTACAGTAAATACAGTCGAACCTCAGTGGCTCGAACATCTTTGGGAACATGAAAATTTGTTCTAGATATGGGTAGTTCGAGTCACTGAGGGTTAGTCATGGCGCTAGATTAGGAGACAATTGGGAATAATTAGACTGGCTCCAGTCGTTTTTGTTTTATATCTATTTTTCTCTTTCTCTATATTATTTTTTTATCATGATCCTCTTTAATCCAACTTCAAGTTACCTATGGCTGAACAAGGGACTGAAGTAAACAAAGATTCTACAAGCTATACAAGTGTTGTGTCCCCTCAAAAAAAAAAAAAAAAAAAAAAAAAAAAAACAGAAGAAAAATAAAGAAAAGAAAAATAAAGAAAGGGTCTGGGGCCAGACTAGGGAATAATATATGGATGTCTTTTCGAACTTCTATAAAATAATGTTATGTTGAGTGTACTCATTAGAATCGCATCGACGAGGTGATTGAAATGAGTACACTCAACATACATTTTCTTGATAAAACAGTGAAAATTCTTAAATATCCCTAATTATTTGTTTTCTTGAGCTGTTCGAAGAATTTCCTAGGGACTAAAAAACGAGTTTGAATTAGCCACAGTGAACGAATCATCAACGTTCGAGTCATTGAGGTTTTACTGTAGGGGGAATAGCAAACCTCATCATAGTGCAGTTTTAATCTTTATTTTTCTTAGGATCATTGAACCCATTATATCTTAGAAATTGGAGTTCTGCTTCAGCCAGTGCTAGAATGCAAACCTGCAAGCTATATCGCTGCCTCATTACGAAAACAAGCCTATTCAAATATATAGAAAATTTTACTACCGATAAATGAAAATGTTCAGATAAAATATTTCTGCTCAAAACACAGACAGTGGATGTTTTTGAGCAGAAATAAGAACAATAATGTATACCCCTGTAAATCCCAGTTTTACTATAAGAAGTGGGGTTTAAGGGGGTCAACATTTTATAGGTATGTTTTCGTGATGTTTTTGAAGAGACTCATTGAAACCGAGACTCCGACTTTCGTTTTTTTTTTGTGGACGAAGTTTACAAAATAAATCTTATAGAGTTTATTATCATATTTACGCGATCCAAATATTATCTGACATTTTTTTATATTTTATTTTATTTATTTATATTTTTTTTTATTTTTATTTTTTTACAAGATACATTCATCGATATTCAGGAAGTGACGCTGCACGATGGTGTTAGTATGGATCTATTTCATACTTCAAGTTTCAAGTCTTCATCGTGCAACTCTGGCTTCGAATTCCAACCCAGGTAAGCTTTTATTTCCATCCACATACAAACAGAAAGAATAATCAGCAAAAAACTGTCTTTTTTTTTTTTTTTTTTTTTTTTTTGATGCGCTTTGCTCTTTATTTAGATCGATTCATTCAGATATTTTGATAGTACTTCTGTTGTTTGTGGCAATAAAAACAAACACCACTGAACATCCTCGTAGGCTGATCAAGTCTTCGCTGTCCGCTGCTTTGTATTGTATCCTTGGCTCCCCACATATATATATAGTATCCTGCGAAGACGGATCCGACTGTGCGGATGCGCAGGGTGTTCAGTCTTTGCTGCGGATGCTTGTTTAATTTTGTAGGAAATGCTGTGGCCCGGTGCACTAAGTATTTTATTTATGAAAGCTTGTATCAGCTGTGTGTAAGTGCGCGTATGTCACATATAAAAATTTGTTACAGATGTGTAACGTATTCGTACAGTTGTACGTATACGTAACATGTGTTACGTAACATATGTGTTACGTATGCGTACAATTTTACGCACAATTGTACGCATATGTAACACATGGTAACGTTAATTTGCTACGTTTGCATATGACTGTACGAATATGTAACGTAGGTAATATATGTGAAACTTTCTTATATACACAAATGTAACACCTGTTTAAGACGTGAAGTAGAGATCACTATATATATATATATATATATATATATATATATATATATATATATATATATATGTATGTATGTATGTATGTATGTATAACAAAAAAAAAAACAATGTTTTTCACTAGTTTTCATTCCAGCCACTTTGATATGCTGTATTTATCATCCCGGTTGCTTTTAACCCTGGTCCTGCTGAACCCGGCTATACCCTGACTTTGCAAACTGTGTAGATCAAGATCATTTGGCTTCTAAATTCTAAAGAAGCCAACATCTGGATCTGCACTGTCAAGTTGCCATTTGGTATGTGAATTTGTATCACCAATCTGGATCAAGTAATCTGATTGCTAAATATTAGAAGTGGGCGTCGCATCTAAATTTATTTAGCATGACAAGGGTTAACATATTCTGAAAAAAAAAAAAAACAACAACAAAACAACAATGTATGACAATCATTTGCGACTCAGTTCCTAGACCCCTACATAGTTTCTAGACCCCTACGTTGATACTACCCCTACGTTGACAGTAATTTAAACGTATAAAATGGGCTTTTAAATTATATATAGAAATGACAATTGCTCGACTTTTGCACATGCTTATCAATCCGAGTGACAAACAGTCTGGAGCCTGATCAGACGCAAAGGTGCTCAGCATCAGATCTGTCTCCTAATATGCCATAGTGTACAAGGACTAAGGTTTGCGCATGTGTGAAATTCGACATGAGACACTCACTGTTATGTACAAGTGCAAATGTACATGTACAATGCAACGTACAATTTCTGTTACGCATTCGTATGGGTGACATAGGCAGTCTCACAGTTGTAACTGAAATGATCTTACCAGAAACCATCTGAATTTTCTGATTTTCTGTCTCAATATTTACTCTAAAATACATTTATGACAACGCCTCCAAACCTCTAAACAATCATTTTTACACGATTTGGAGCCCGCTTTACCATCTGGGCTGCGTCAAGCGAAAGAGTACCTTCGAACATAGGCAAAATGCGCAGATTCGGATTATCCAGCGCATGCGCAAAGTATCATACGGGCCTTTGCTCTCTTTTCATACATTCTGAAGTAGCAATGATTCTGCTAGCGAGCATGAAATACCCAGGTGAGTACTATACTGCGCGCAGTCTGACCTGGGCCTTCCTTGTCCGCATATACCCGAAGGCACGTCTTCGCATGGCGCGGCAAATACAGAAAATGAATCTATTAATATTTTAAACCAATGAATACAACTAAACAAACTATTGTGCATAGGCAGTTACGACAAAAGATTTTGCATTAAAATGCTATGCAAATTTACGTCTCCTAATTAAAGCGCCAGGCGAAAAACGATTTTCTGAAATATATCACGGATCCTAATTAGCTAGTGTGAATATATTTTCATTATGTTAGATATAACTTGACTTAGTAATGCGTACCCCTCCCCCATTGTCCCATTGTCCCTCCCATATTCTCCACATTCCCCATACTACATAGTGAAAAAAGGGATATGTATGAATCTACATAAGATATATACATATACATATACATATATATATAACGATTAACAAGTTCTTCATTTCTTCATTTTCCATATTATATGGTGAAAATGCCATGATTTACATAACTCTAGATAAGAGGGTATCAATATAAATATTTGTTTGTTATTTCTGAACTGAGACATATGCTGTGGGCACTCATTAGAAGTGCCTCACAAAGGCTCTTCTACTGAGTACTCACAACATATATTTATTTGGAGATATCAGAAAAAAATATCAATATTTCTGTTTAAAAAAAAACGCTAAAAATGTACATTTACATAGGTGTGTTAACATAAACTACTCTTAGAGGTATACATATACGTCTGAATTCAGTATTATACTTATCAAACATTGTTTCCATTGAATATTTCAGATACAGCTTACTCATACATGTACGTGACAGAGGAAGCGACATTTAACGAAGCTCAACAAATATGTCGAAATTACGGTGGTCGTCTTGCCAGAATGACATCTATAGAACTAAGCAATTATTTCGACCTGTTTTTCGATACAGGCGGAGTCTGGGAAGACCACCCGTATGTTCACACTAAGTCTTGTATTTGATATAAACATTTTTATACGACTATGATATATATAGATTATCATATGGTATGTTTCATGTCATGTATATCAGACACTCTAGAATATTTCATTGTATTATAGCAAACGTCTAAAGTTTATCAGATCATGTGAAAACTTATATGAGGCCTAACTGACCGACACTAGCCAGTCTAACCCATCAAACAACATTTTATCTACTGCCAAGGCAAACCCTAATTACGAAAACACGCCTATTCAAATATATTGAGAATTTTACCACCAAAAATGAAAAATTTCAAATGAAAAATTCTGGTTGGTTTCGTAATTCTGCTCAAAACATAGATTGTGGGTACTCAGTGTTAGAACCGCCTCGGCGAGGTGGTTCTAACGAGTACCCACAATCTATGTTTTTGAGCAGAAATAAGAAAATTATTGTATACCCCCTGTAAACCCTAGTTTTACTGTATGAAAATGGGGCTAAAGGGGGTCAAAACCGTATAGGCGCGTTTTCGTGATGTGTGAGAATATGTTTATTTTCACTATTGCTGGTGTTAGTGCCGCTACAAGTGCCATGTAGCGGCCATAAACGCCTCTCCGTACTTCACTATCTTGGCTAAAACGCATCTCCGTACTTCACTACTGTGTCGTTTATATTTACCGGTCATTTTTAGTCGTTAAGCCCCTTTTTCAGTTTTCAGATTTCAGATTTTTAACGCTGCCAGGCAACTGAGTCACATAGAGGCAGCGCCAGATAAATCTGGATTAGTTTTACTGGACTACTGGATTGGCTTGAAACGGTGCCTTTTATAATTCATAACTAGGTCACCTCGCCCAGACACGGAGTGCGTGCACGTTCAGACACGGTGCGGGCGTGTCCAGTAGTAGTCCAGCCTGTAAGTTGCAAAATTTTGACGATCGGCCGAAAAGTTTGAGCTTTTAATCTCGTACCTAATGCGTGTCAATTCCGACTGCATAATGCATTAGGCACACAGCTCGAGTCGAGAGTAAGGTGCACTCACTAGCCACATGTCGGTCGGTCAGACGCCGGAAGGGATGCAAGATGGGTGTCCTCACCCAGGAGCCAAGTGGGTGTCCTGACCCAGGAGCAGTGGGGGTGTCCTCACCTAGGAGCCGAGAGGGTGTCCTCACCCAGGAATCGAGATGGTGTCCTCACCCAAGTGTCTATTGGGTGTCCTCACCCAATGCCGCGTGCCGCAAGTTTAACCTACTTAGGAGTAAGTCATGCCAAGGTAACTTGGCGGCACCAGGCGATGAAGTGGTGGTCCTCCACCGCCCCTAAGGGGTCACTGCAGGATTTCTCCAGGGTGTCGTACCAGTAAACTGAGTTCCGTTGTTTGGTGCCTCTTATAAAGCTGCTCGATATAATTGTACCAGACTTCGTCGTAACACTTTGAAGTAGGTCCCTTGATAAGAGTCCAATGTTTGTTGTCTCTGTGGTAGACGAAGTAGACTGGTAGGTCGACGTTGATCCTTCGTCGTCTCTCTTGGTAGTCTTTGAGCTTTTGCGATGGCCTTGAACTTAGTAGAGGTGACATCCTGGAGGTCGTACTTTTCATGTAGAGGGTACTCTTCCTCAATGTTGACATGGAAGTACTGTGTGGATGCAGTGTTCGTCGCTGGCGACTTTGTTCTCGGCTTCTTTGACGGTGGCGATTCTGGAGAAGGAGGCGGTGTAGCTGGTCTCTGGATGTGGGTGATGGCTTGGTCTGTGCTGTCTTCGGTGGTCTTTGTACTGTGATGGTAGCTGGTGTGTCGATCTGTAGTGTCTGCTGTGCTGGCGGTGTTGTCTCCTTCTCCGGCGTTGTCGGCTGTTGGCGTGCTGGAGGCGTCGGTCTGGTTGTCGGTGGTGGTGGTTGTCTAGCAGCTGTGGGCTGGCGAGGCCACTCGCCAGCAGAGGGTGCAGTCTGCCTCCTGCTTTCGGCCCTCCTCTTGTAGACCTGTAGCGTTGGTAAATTCTTATGGAAGGTCAGTTCAACGCGAACATGATCCTTCCCGTCAGCCATCCTCCAAAGAGGATGACCAACAAACTTGTACTCACTAAGGGCCCTGAGTAGTACTGCAGGTATAACAGACTCGGACATGGTTATTCTTTAGTTATTCTGCAGACGATGTTGACACTTCAGAGGCCGAAGGTTGGATTTGTCTGGGGTCCGTTGAGCCCTTTCTTTGATTTATAAATATTTATATGTTGGTCACTGATGAGGTCTAATTTGTCGATACCACCTAGTCTGACCCACAAAACTTGACATTTCAGCTGTTTTCACGTTTTATGAGTGTGTTCATTGCTCTCAATGTTTTTTTCCTGTTGGAATCTATTTCCAAACTGACCTGGATCCTATAGAATCCACGGTCAGATCCAGGATTTTTGGACGGGGATGTGTGGTGGTGGGGGGTTGGGGGTGGGGGGGGGCGGTTATTTATTTATTTTTTTATTTTTATTTTATTTTATTTTTTATTTTTTTTATTATTATTATTTTGATTTGGGTTTTACGGCCCTTTCAAGAATATTTCATTTATATCGAGCCGATCGTTAATCAACGGTAGGCGAAAACCGGAGACTCCGGGGAAAACCCACCTGACCATCCATAAGCAGAACTTGGCTTTCCCACATGTGACCCGAGCGAGGCTCGAACCACAGCGGTGAGAAACGAATGGATTAAGAGTCAACTCTCCTATCCACTAGGCTACGGTGGCCCGCGGACAGGGGGTTTAAATTTGCTGAAAGAGAGGGAGGGGGAGGGCGGGGCTTGATTTGACCATTTTATCAATATTTTCTAAGAATTACCGAGGAAAGTGAAAAAATTTGGACTAAAGGGGCTTCGACTAAACCCCACGAACCCCCTCTCAATCCACCACTTCAGCCGAACTTAGATGGCCCAAACATCTTTTGGACTCTTGAAATTTGCTTTAGACATTGGTAATTCGAGCCACTGAGGATTAATCATTGCGCTAGTTCAGGAGGCAAACGGGAATAATTTTGGGATGTCTTTTTGATGGTCTATAAAATAATGGTATGTTGGATGTAATCATTAGAATCGCCTCGATGAGGCGATTTTAATGAGTACACAAATGTACATTTTCCTGATAAAAGAAAAAAATTCACCTGAAATCCCTAAATATATTTTTTCTTGAGCAATCGGAAGAATTTTCTATTCTAGGGGTTCAAAAATGTGTTCGAATTAGCCACGGTTAAGAAGCCATCGGTGTTCGAGTCATTGATGTTACACTGTGCATGTACCAGTGGACTCTTACTATCTCAAAATTGTTAGTTTGAAATAACAGTAGTTTGAGATAAGAGGAGTTGAAATGTTAAGATCATAATGCAAAACTTTACCAACATTATCCAAAATTTTGTTTCACTTAAGCAGTAATTTGTGCTATGAGTGTTTGAGATAACTAGACTCAACTGTATATATATATATATATATATATATATGAGCCTCGCTCGGGTCATATGTGGGAAAGCCAAGTTCTGCTTACGGATGGTCAGGTGGTTTTTCTCCGGGTTCTCCGGTTTTCGCCCACCTTCGATGAACGATCGGCTCGATATAAGTGAAATATTCTTGAAAGGGCCGTAAAACCCAAATCAAAAACAAATATATATATATATATATATATATATATATATATATTTATTTATATATATATATATATATATATATATATATATATATATATATATATATATATATATATATATATATATATATATATATATATATATATATATACTTGGGGAAAAAAGAAACGCAAGTTCAAATTTTTAAATACTGAAAGTTTGTTTGTGAACAAACTGATCTAGTTTTCTGTATTTGGTGACATTAGTGTACTTCCCCGTGTATGGATCACACAAAAGCACTGAAGCGTGAACACAGGCTACACAATATCGTTGTACCTGAATTTCGTTATATCCGTGCTGCAAGTGTAGTGTCGCATGGTAGAGACTTTAACACATTACCAAATCGAACTTTCGTTCCATTCGTATCGGTTGCACAAAACGTTTGTTGTTTGAGTTTGTTGAGAGAAATGGTACGCTTATCGCAACTGGATAGGGGTAGAGCTATTGCTCTAATTTTGCAGGGTCGGTCGCAACGTGACGTCGCGCAGCAATTTGGGGTGCACGAGTCGACGATATCGCGCTTAGTTCAGCGTTTTAGAGCTACCGGTAGGTTAACTGACCGTCCTAGGAACGGACGTCCGCGCGTTACGACGCAACATCAAGATAGACGTATACGTCTTGTACACCTTCGTAACAGGTTAAGGACGGCGACAGAGACCGCAAGAGAAGTTATCGGAACACATGGCCGTCGTGTAGAAATCGCTTGCGAGAGTTCGATTTACGTCCACGCCGTCCTTACGTGGGCCCGAACCTTACGCCCAGGCGACGTTAACGCCGCATGCAATTGCTGCGTGCCCATGCACCAAATCGGTTTCGACTGGCTGACTGGCGGCGTGTAATATTCAGCGATGAGTCGCGATTTTCGCTTCAGCGGTCAGATAGGCGACAACGAGTGTATCGACGGCTTGTTGAGCGATATTCTGACGCTTGCGTACGAGAAGTCGACAGATTTGGGGGAGGGGGTCCGTAATGGTTTGGGGTGGGATTTCTTATGGGGTGAAAACGCCCCTAGTGGTTATTCAGGGTAATCTTACAGCCGTACGCTATCGGGATCAGGTGCTTATGCCTCACGTCCTCCCGCTTGTCAATGCTCATAATCTCACGTTTCAGCATGACAACACGAGACCGCATGTTGCCAGGGTTTGTCGGGGGGACGACTTCCTCAACCAGAATAATCTCCAAGTGCTCGATTGGCCCCCATACAGTCCAGATTTAAACCCAATCGAGCGCCTTTGGGATGCGTTGGACAGTTGGGTCAGGAAGCGCGTCAACGTCACACAGCTCCAGCTAGCTCTTATTCAAGAGTGGAATAATATCCCTCAAAGGACCATTGACAACTTAGTCGGGTCTATGGTTAGAAGAGTGAGAGCCGCGACAGCAGCCCGTGGTGGACACACGCGCTATTGATACCCATTATTCAATAACGTTGGGTGTCTGTGTTTAACGCTATTTATTGCAAACGTCGTCTGCTGTACGACACTAAACCAATAGCATTTAACAGAAAATGAAATAAAGAATCAAAAAAGTTAAACAATCAAATGAAATCCACAATTTTCTTTAAAAATACAACCCCAGAATTAATACTTGCGTTTCTTTTTCCGCTAGTATATTTCTGGTTTCCCTGAAGAAAACAAAAAAACTAATAGGGAGTTATATAAGGTTATCCGTGATTTTAGAGAATTTAAGGGGAATTGATACTCTTGGTAAATTTTCCGCCATTTTTACAAGGAAGACTCTCCCTTTTTTACAAGTGAGATTACCTCCCTTGTAAAACTGGTGGATTATCTATCAAGCGTATCCATTTGTGACTTCCTGATTGCTTTCCAACACACCAATCCCCTTCTTAAAAGGGGTTCACTCTAAAAAGAAAGGGTTGGTCCCAATGGGAGCAAATTCTTTCCTTTTAGAATAGACCCATTTTCAAGAGGGAGGCGAAATATTTTTTAACAGTTGTCTCCCCTGGAAGTGTTTTACTCCACCGGCCCCCGCCCCCCCCTCCCCCCCCGCCCCCCCCCCCCCCCCCCCCCCACACACACACACACACACGTTCAAGAGAAGTGTATATTCCTTCAAAGGAAATGATTCTCATGGAAATATTTATCCCCTTTCTCACCAGAGACCGAGGTCACTTTTGAAGGGAAAACATTATCCCGCTGGAAGCAAATTCTTTCCTTAAAAATTAAAAAAGTTTCAAGTACTCAGCAGGCAACTTCCTGGTTGTACCAGTTCTCTCTCTTTGCAAAATTGCAGCGAAAATGTTAAGCTGTATCAACACACCTTAATAGATCAGGCGATATACGTTACAAAAACATGCCTATTCAAATATATAGAAAATTTCAC
>OZ024828.1:24454983-24715667 GCA_964016985.1 Anodontia alba
GATCATAATGCAAAACTTTACCAACATTATCCAAAATTTTCTTTCACTTAAGCATTAATTTGTGCTATGAGTGTTTGAGACAACTAGACTCAACTGTATATATTTCTGGTTTCCCTGAAGAAAACAAAAAAAACTAATAAGGAGTTATACAGTTGACTCTCGTTATCTCGACATCGCTTATCTCGAATAACCGCTTATCTCGAAGTAAAAATCTATTCCCTGCCTTAACATGAAAATCTAACGACAGGTAAAAAATATTGTGGAAAAGAGGAGAAATTGCTCCTAAGGAGCAATTTCTCCTCTTTTCCACAATATTGTCAATATACCTCTAACTTCAAGAGTCCAATAGCATAATTATATATTTGTTAAATGTGGTTGTTAGAATTATGTTTTTCCTCAGTTCTGCAAATCTGATATGTCGAGGTACGGATATCTCGAAGTATTTCAGAGAGTCCCTTGGAATTCGAGATAATGAGAGTCGACTGTATATAAGGTTATCCGTGATTTTAGAGAATTTAAGGGGGGTTGATACACTTGGGTGATTTTCCGCCACTTTTACAAGGAAGACTCTCCCTTTTTTACAAGTGAGATTACCTCCCTTGTAAAACTGGTGGATTATCTATCAAGCGTATCCATTTGTGACTTCCTGATTGCTTTCCAACACACCAATCCCCTTCTAAAAAGGGGTTCACTCTAAAAAGAAAGGGTTGGTCCCAATAGGAGCAAATTCTTTCCTTTTAGAATAGACCCATTTTCAAGAGGGAGGCGAAATATTTTTTAACAGTTGTCTCCCCTGGAAGTGTTTTACTCGACCGCCCCCCCCCCCCCCCCCCCCCCCCCCCCCGACACACACACACATGCTCAAGAGAAGTGTATATTCCTTCAAAGGAAATGATTCCCATGAAAATATTTGTCCCCTTTCTCACCAGGGGCCGAGGTCACTTTTGAAGGGAAAACATTATCCCTCTGGAAGCAAATTCTTTCTTTAAAAATTAGAAAAGTTTCAAGTACTCAGCAGGCAACTTCCTGGTTGTACCAGTTCTCTCTCTTTGCAAAATTGCGGCGAAAATGTTAAAGTGTATGAACACACCTTAATAGATCAGGCGATATACATTACGAAAACATGCCTGTTCAAATATATAGAAAATTTCACCCACAAAAAACTGAAAATGTTCAGATAAAAAACTCTGACATTTTTCACATTTCTGCTCAAAACATACATTGTGGTACCTGTTAGAACCGCCTCGGCGAGGCGGTTCTAGCAAGTACTCACAATCTATGTTTTGAGCAA
The DNA here is from genome assembly GCA_964016985.1 of Anodontia alba. Classification (NCBI taxonomy): domain Eukaryota; kingdom Metazoa; phylum Mollusca; class Bivalvia; order Lucinida; family Lucinidae; genus Anodontia; species Anodontia alba. The sequence goes on from OZ024828.1 coordinate 24,456,275, forward strand.
AAATAAGACAAATAATGTATGCCCTTGTAAATCCCAGTTTTACTATATAAAAGTGGGGTTTAAGGGGGTCAAAATTATATAGGCATGTTTTCGTGATGTCTTATTTCAGGAAAGATGATTTCTGGATGGGACTGGCTGTATACGTGCCTTGTGTTGTTAAACCTGGTAAGCAGGACTACCTACCCTACATTTGGTCTGATTGCACGCTTTTTGATGACACAGCAGTTGTTTTCGCCATAGAGGACGTTTCACGCAGAAGAAATAACGAGAATTGTTTTCAAGTACGAAGATCGGACAGGCTGTGGAAATTTAAGAAATGTTCAGAAAATAAACCTTTTATCTGTGAAATTCCTATGACCGGTATGCTATTTTATTTATTTATTTATTTATTTATTTATTAGAAATTATTTATTTAAGACGAATGGATACACTTTCAGGGGAGACAACTGTCAAATTTTTGTTGCCGCTTTCTGAAAAGGGTTCTACTCTAAAAGGAAATAGGCTTTTTGCTCCAGTCTTTCCTTTTAGAGTATACCCCTTTTCAATAGGCACTTGCTGTGCCGGCAAGCAAACAGGAAGTCATAAAAGATGAGACATGTAACTCGACGTTTAGGAAATGTTCAAGGTTCCAAGCAGGCACGCAACGTTAAAACAATGTCGATTCAACATTGATTCAACTTCCATAATGTCATTTCAACGTCAATTCAACTCAACGTACATGACGTTATATCAACGTTGAGTTGACGTTATTTCAACGTTGTGTGCACGCTGCGTTAGCACCTAACAGTTTCATCTCCACCTCGCATGTTATGTTTATTGGCCAAGGACAGTGAAATCTTCACAGCCATCATAGCCGATTTTCCCCAGGACACTCCCCTGAAACGTTGCAAGTAAATATCTGGTGTAAAAACCATTTTCATCGATAACGGCTTGACATCAACGTCTCATGGATCTCGTCAGACGCCGAATTGGCCGCACTGTTATCTGCCTCTATTCCTGGATTAGTGCCGTTTCCAGCTGACGCAGATTCTGCAGCCAACACTGTCTTGCACGCCTTATAAGTTCATCCAACAAGTATTCAACAGGGTTGATACATATATCTGGGGATCAGAATAGCCATGGTACAATGTAACACATTGGCCACGTTTGCTACATGTATGATGAGATCCACGTGTCGTTATCAATGAAATGATTCCACACATCAGATGTTGACTTGTTGTTGCTCTGCTATTAGAGAGACAAAAGTAAATGAAACTTGACACCAAAGTTTTGACATCTGTATCAAATCACTGTCCTTATTTTATCCGTTTATTGTTGTAAAAAATGCCATTAATAACAGACATGTACAAATTTAGCTGCAGGTACGCATGTAATAAGGGTATCCAGCTAGAGTTTATTTGTTTGTTGTCTTTTGATGTTATTTTTTCTCTTTTTTTCTTTAAATTTCTCAAAGAAAACATACGCTGTAAGAATTAATTAGATGCGCCTCTGTTATGTGCTTCAAATGAGTACCTAACCCATATATTTTACTGGAGAAATAATAAAAAAGCAATAATTTTCCTAGCATGTACAAACGTCGATTCAACGTGAATTCACCGTCGATGCGTTGAATCAACGTTGTGTGCTTGCTGGGTTGTGTTGATTTTAACTCCTCATCTAGAGTTATGCTGGCGTGCATCTTACATAGACGTGCTAACGTAATGCAAAAGATCTTTACAAGGTCGAAATGAAATACCATGCATTACGAAAACACACCTATTCAAATATATTGAAAATTTTACCACCAAAAAAATGAAAATTTTCAGATAAAAATTCTGATATTTTTCATATTTCTGCTCAAAACATAGATTGTGGGTACTCGTTAGAACCGCGGTTCTAACGAGTACCCACAATCTATTTGTTTGAGCTGAAATAAGAAAAATAGTGTATACCCCTGTAAACCCCAGTTTTACTATATAAAAATGGGGTTTAAGGGGTCAAAATTATATAGGCGTGTTTTCGTGATGTAACACCATATGAGCCCACTGGCGTAGCCAGAATGGAATAATTTTTACGCACACTCAGGAAAAAATCTTAAAAACTATCCTGGAATCGCCTCCAACATAGGGGCTACTCTTGAAGCCTTTGGGAGCAAATTCTTTCCTTTAAGAGCAGTCCCTATGGTAAATATGCAAAATGTTTTATGTTAATGCCACTTTATTATATACAGATTTGAAACATTCATATAAACGCTAGTAATTATTTCAAGTTATACAGTCGACTCTCGTTATCTCGAATTCCAAGGGACTCTCTGAAATACTTCGATATATCCGTACCTCGACATATCAGATTTGCAGAACTGAGGAAAAAATAATTCGATCAACCACATTTAACAAATATATAATTATGCTATTGGACTCTTGAAGTTAGCGGTATATTGACAATATTGTGGAAAAGAGGAGAAATTGCTCCTTAGGAGCAATTTCTCCTCTTTTCCACAATATTTTTTTACCTGTTGTCAGATTTTCATTTGAAGTCAAGGAACAGATTTTCACTTCGAGATAAGCGGTTATTCGAGAAGCGAGGTCGAGATAACGAGAGTCAACTGTATCTATTGTTATCCCTTTGGATAAATAACCACCAGCATAAAATTTAAATTAAATATTTTTAAAACCGTATGTTACGCAAATGCAAAATGAGCACTACGCCTATGTGAACCGTTTCAAGCGAAAAGGTGTCTTTGAACATCCCATAATATGAAACTTTCAATGCGCATACTTAGCCACTTAGAGATGCCAGGGGTCAGACTCTTTTGTGGTTTTCGTATAAACAGTGCCCGTATGAGCGAAGAATGAAGGTTCTAGCGAGGTTCTGGCGGATGCGCAGGCTCGCCCGAGCCATTGTTGTTCGCATATGCTGTAAGACACATTTTCGCTTGACGCAGTCCATATGATTGGGAATTGTAAACCAGGGGTTGTCAGATTTAATTTCATTGTTGTTTCATAAACTATAGGATGTGCGCCCAGCGAAGATTCCGATCAGACTGCGCATTCGCGCAATCTGATAAGAATCTTCACTGGGCGCAATTTTGGATAACCGAAGGTGACAAGGAAGACTGATCAGACTGCACGGATGCACAGGCTGATTTGAGTCTTCTTTGGCCGCACGTCAGAAGGTACAATTTCTCATGTTGCAGCGCTGGTGATCTGCTAGAAATGCGTTCCCTTACTTTATTTGCCCATTACAGATTATGGCGGCTAGTCAGTTTATATACCCATCACACGATAGTGGCGGGGTAATATGGTTTCATGTTGGTCATCCGTGTGACCATCCGTCCGTCCGTCTGTCGTCCGTCCGTCCGTCCGTGTTTTCGTTTCCGGACGAAACTTGAGTAAATATCAATACACCAAACGTGGTATGTGCATTGATATTGTGGAGCTCTGGTTTGGAATAGCTAATGAGGAATTTTTCTCACTTTTTGACAGAGTTATCTGCCGGCCACACGACAGTGGCGGGGTATTATCGTTTCAAGTTTTTATTATATGTGGGATAGTCACAAAGTCTCGTGCAAGACTATGTACTTGTACAGGTGTTGGTCTGTTGGGACTGGGTAATCGCTGTTCCGTTTTGTTGGTGTTCTCTTCGTTGCGAACTCGCAAACATTAACCCAGTAAGCATTCTTTATAAATCTATAGCGGGCCGTTATCGGCCCGTCAGGGTAGCTGACGGGCCGATAACGGCCCGCTATAGATTTATAAAGAATGCTAGCAGGGAATGTACATTTCAGGTACTTGTACATTTAAAACAAAGTTATCAACAACAGCTATTTTAAGCCCATCTCACAGCAGTAGGTGTATGGCTGAATGTAGTATGATGGATGACTGTTGGGGTTTCTTGACCTTTGGTAATTCCTGCTCTCTCTTGGCGATCAACGGGTCCCTTTTACAAGAGAATACGAACTCCTCCACAGCTGTCTACATGGAGAAAATCTGCAATGACGGTAGGTCATACAGTGAACCCTCGTTACAACGACAGCGTTTGTTCCCAAAGACGTTGTCATTAAAATGAATTTGCTGTTGTACAGAACACTTAATGAGCAGATTGATATTTATGAAAGGCCTAGTTTTATAGAACATATGTTTTGGATATTTATTAGAATCGCCTCAGTGAGGCGATTCTAACAAATATCCAAAATAGATCACTTAATAAGCAGATTGATATGTATGAAAGGCCTAGTTTTGTAGAACATATGTTTTGTATATTTGTTAGAATCGCCTCACTGAGGCGATTCTAACAAATATCCAAAACACGTGTTTCTTTAAAGTATTTAATACAATATTCTTGCATATTTTGTGACTAATTGTTACCTCTTAAGCGAAAGTTTCGTGACAGTCAAATTGTCATTTTATAACGAATTTTGTCGTTGTATCGAGTGTCGGTATAAAGCGGGTTGTCTGTACTTGACTGTTACCCTAGTTAATCTAAAGTATTCAGACGATACTTTAGCTGTTACCGTATATACCCTAAGTATTTGGGATAGTACTTGGCTGTTAACCGTATTTACCCTAGGTATTTGGATCATACTTGGCAGTACCCCTATTTACCTTAGCTATTCAAAGCATACTTGGCTGTTACTGTATTTACCCTAAATATTCGGATCATTCTTTACTCTTACCATATTTACCAAACGTATTTTCATCTTACAAAACTGTTACCATATTTACAAAAGAATCATGCTTGACTGTTACCGTATCTACCCTGAGTAGTCAGATTAAACATGGTTATTACCGTATTTACCCTAAGTATTTGGATCATACGTGTCTTTTACCGTATTTACCCTAAGTATTCGGATCATACTTGACTGTTACCGTATTTATCCTAAGTATTCAGATCATATTTGTCTGTTACCGTATTTACCCTAAGTATTCGGATCATACTTGACTGTTACCGTATTTATCCTTAGTATTCGGATCATACTTAACTGTTACCCTACCTACCCAAAGTATTCGGATCATACTTGACTGTTACTGTATTTACCCTTAGTATTCGGATCTTATTTAACTGTTACCATATTTACCCCAAGTATTTGGATCTTACTTAACTATTACCCTACTTACCCAAAGTATTCGGATCATGCTTGACTGTTATCGTATTTACCTAAAGTATTCAGATCATTCGAATCGTACATGACTGTTACCATGTTTATAACCTAGCGTATTCTGATCATAACTGGCCGTTACCATATTCACCCGAAGAATCCGGATCTTAAAAAACTGTAACTATAATTACCCTTAGTATTCAGATTATGATTGGCTGTTACCATATTTAGCGAAAGTATTTGGGTCTTACTAAACTGTTATCATATTTACCCAAAATATTCGGATCATATTTGACTGTTACCATATTTATCTAAAGTATTCGGATCTTACTGAACTGTTACCATATTTACCCAAATTATTCGGATCACACTTGGCTGTTACCATTTTTACCTAAAGTATTCAGATATTACTAAACTGTTACCATATTAAACTAAAGTATTCGGATCATACTTGGCTGTTACCATATGTATCCTAAGTATTCAGATCATACTTAACTGTCACAATATTTATCCTAAGTATTCGGATCAGTCTTTACTGTTACCGTATTGATCATAAGTATTCGAATCATATCTGACTGTTGCCTAGACTAGCTGCTAGTCGGATATCAATATTATTTTCATCAATCAATTATAATTATTAATTTACTTAATGAACTAAGGGCCATCTACTACTTACTGCTTGCCTCACCTTTTTGATAGCAGCAACTAATCTTGGAGATGATGTCAGAGACCACTATTAGAGACTGGCTATACTAGATGTCATACATAAATTTGAATCAGCTTATAGTAAGGAGTGATAAAACATGACATCAAGGTCTAGGAGCTAGTCTAACTGTTACCATATTTACCTTTAGTTTTCAGATCATGCTTAACTGTTACCATATTTATCCTTAATATTCGGATCAGTCTATATTGTTACCGTATTCGGATCATATCTGACTGTTATATTTACCCTAAGTATTCGGATGATACTTGAATGTTACCATTTGTAAAATACGATGTTAAATATGTTTAATACGATAACAGTTTAAGTATTATCCGAATACTTAGGGTAAATATGGTAACTGCTTAGTATGATCCGAATATTTAGGATAAATACGATAAGTCTGATCCGAATATTTAGGATAAATACGGTATGATCCGAATATTTAGGGTAAATACGGTAAGTATGATCCGAATATTTAGGGTAAATACGGTAAGTATGATCCGAATATTTAAGGTAAATACGGTAAGTATGATCCGAATATTTAGGGTAAATAAGCAACAGACAGTAAAGACTAGTCCGAATACTAAATATGGTAACTGTCAAGCATGATCCGAATATATATCATCTGAAGATCAGCATTACAATAGTAATTTTCTCCAAAATTCACCTCGCATATATGTATCATACCTTCGAATATGTGCTCCAAGCGAAGATTCAAATCAGCTGCGCATTCGTACAATTTAATCAGATTCTCCGCCTGAAGTTATCGTGGATACGTGTCTATACAAAAGAGCGCCCATCGAAGACTCTGATCAGACTGTGCATTTGTGTTAACTGATCTGTGTCTATGCAGTGCGTACATGTTTGAAGGTACACTTTCTTAATTTGGGACTCAAATGCCGCAACTAATTGGTTCGTAATTCAATTTGTCTCCTCAATTTTAAGCCACTGCGACACTGGTTGCCGATCCTGACTCCACTGGTGTAATCGACAACGGGGACTACTCACCCCTCTTATTTTGTAATGTAACAGCTGTACTAAACCTGAACTCGCCTTCTGATCTGTGTTCAAAACAGACGAATCCACCTCCTATTCAATATCCAGGTAGGTTGTCTCGCTTCGTTCTTGGACTTGTTAGTTTGCTCGAGCACAACCTGAGGTATTTCACTATCGTACATGTGCGCCCAACGAAGACTCAGATCAGACTGCGCATCCGCGCAGTCTGATCAGAGTCTTCGCTGCACGACTGAAGATACTTTGCATCCTTGGCTATCCAAAGAGCGACCAGCGAAGACTGATCGAGTATTCTTTGGGCGCACATGTCCGAAGTACTTTATCTCACTTTGGGCCTCACATGGCTTTATTGTTTCTGATAAAGTTGTTACATGCTACCATCGTTAGTTTTGAACAACTGGGCCCAAGAGATTAGCAACGTGAGAAAGATCTTATGCCATATGAGAACAAAGAAAGACCAAATCCTCAGACTGCGCATGCGTGCATACTTATCAAGACGTCCTCTTTCAGTCGAAATCATTACGAAAACATACCTATTCAAATATACTGAAAATCTGACTACCAAAAAATGAAAAATTTCCGATGAAAAATACTGATATTTTTCATATTTTTGTTCAAAGCATAGATTGTGGGTACTCGTTAGAACCGCCTCGGCGAGGCGGTTCTAACGAGTACCCACAATCTATGTTTTTGAACAGAAATAAGAAAAATAATGTATACCCCTGTAAACCCCAGTTTTACTATATAAAAGTGGGGTTTAAGGGGGTCAGAATTATATAGGTATGTTTTCGTGATGTATTTTCCAATATCCATTGATTATGAAAGTGGGCGAAGAAAGTTCCGGTGAGCGGACTGATATGGACCTTCGATGCCCGCATATTGCATAAGTGCCCTTTTTCCTTAGTTAGCATCATGTATGCTGATTATGGCAATGCCCATCAAGAACTAATCTCTTTTCTTAAAAGTGATAAAAAAGATTTATATGTAAATTACGTTTAGTAGCTTAGAGTTACCATAATACGGATGGCTTTTTGGGGATTTGTGCTCAAATTTGTGTTTAAAAAATGCCCAGGGTGTTTTAATACGCTAATGTAATAAAAAATCATGGGAATCAAATCATGAAAAATACTATTATCACAACAGGAATTAAATAGGAATTAAATATGTTTACTTTCACGGCCCGTTAGAAGTCGACAGGCAGAAGATTGGCCGACCGATTCGTCGAATGCTCATTAATCGCCTATTGTGTTTAGTTTACCGAGATGAATTATCTGTCAAGTTTTATAAATCTGTCCCACGCAATTAACCCATTGTAGTCTGGTGACCCCTAAAAGGGTACATGTAACTGGCAAACAGTGCATACCCAGATCAGACGCCACAGAACACGGCGTCTGATTAGGGCCTCCACTGTTTGAAAATAGTTCAACCAATTTTCTCTAGAAATACCTGTAACATATAGCATGACATGCCTAAAATCAAAATTAGAATCTTCCAATATGTAGTGTGGGGGAGTCTATTCAGTCTACAAATGGTTAAAGGAGTATGGTCCAGTGTTGCAAACTCACTTCGGATTTGTCCATGACTAGTTTATCAGAGCCCTTGGCCAGCATCACGAAAACATACCTATATAACTTTGGTCCCCTTAAACCCCACTTTTATAAAGTAAAACTGGGGTTTACAGGGGTACACATTATTTTTCTTATTTTTGCTCAAAAACATAGATTGTGGGCACTCGTTAGAACCGCCTCGCCGAGGCGGTTCTAACGAGTATCCTCAATCTATCTTTTGAGCAGAAATATGAAAAAATATAAGAGCTTTTCATCCGAAAATTTTCAGTTTTTTGAGGTAAAATTTTCCATATATTTGAATAGGCATCTTTTCGTAATGGTTTATGAAAAAATAGTATAGAAGATGTCAAGGCATAGTTACAACCACAGATCCTAACCATGGACACCAAGAGGAAGAGCAAACAAAACATGGCTGACAGCATACAAACCACAAACCAAAGAAAAGCCAAACAATCAGCTCCCTCTTCCCCAACAAGATAATCACAATGCTGGACAGGATCTGCTAAACACAACGACCAGACAACGAACAGAACAAGACATGAATAAGCCCCGCAGAGAACAGCAAGAATAACCAAGACCAGAAACATGGTGGGGTGGTCGGGTGGTGCAAAGGTGTTGTGTATCTTACATCACTGGGGCGTCCAACTGATATTGGCTTACAGTTGGGCAAGGCCTGCTATCCTTTTAACAGGTAAGGGTAGAGGGGGAATGTTTTTATTTCTTCTATTTCTTCACTTTCACTCCTGTTCCGCTTTCTTCCCTGTCCCTCTCTTTCACCTCTTCTACTATCTCTTCTATCTCTTTTCTCCCTTTCTCTGGGAGACGACACAAAATGACCCTTAAGGGTTGACGTGTCGTTAAACCCCAACACAATCAAAAATCAAAGGACTGATAGTCCTAAGAGTCTGCTAGCTTGTAAAGTACTAATGGAGTGCTGTGTATCTTCTATGCAATTTTACACAATACATGCAAAGAAGATAGACGACATTCCAATGCTACCAATACTATACGATAAGATGGAGCTCTATGGAATATATAAAGCATCTGGGCATTGCACTTCCTGAATAGAAGACTTTCTTTAAAAACTCTTAAATTCTGCTGGTAAGTGCATGTCCTTGACAAATCTGACCTCAAGGCCAAGTCTTGGAGAAATTTCACTGAAAGATGATTCTGCATGCAAAATTTCTAGCTAGGACGGACAAATACGGATGGACTCACTAATATACACTTAAATGCAGCTATGGTGACTATGTCTTGCTCAGCGCAAGCGGGCTTGACAAAAAGGAAGATATTTGTTCAAGTTATTTTTCTTCAAACTATTAGCACATTGTTGACAGATCCATTCCTTATCCTCCACACTTTTATGTCCTAATGTACAGAGTCTTTTCATCTCGGGCTTTAGACCCTGAATATCAAATTTAATATCAGAATGTCTGAAAAATGTTTGACAACAACTTGTACATATGTACTGGGGACCACAAGACACCAACTTGTGAAACTGTGTGACTATAGCACTTTCTTTGTTTTTAAATTTCTTACTGCTCAAACCATCTTTTGATGTGTCACTTAACTTAAGTTTCTTATTCAGGGAGGTTTGCAATTCTTCACATATAAGGGGTGAATCAAGTAATGCAGAACCGTGTTCATTTAAGCTGTCAGCAAGCTGGGAGGAAGCATAAGGCTGTGATGGACACAACTCAAATGAAATACATTCTTGTAAAGGAGGATAGGTAGTTATGTCACAAATTTGAAACCCAGCTCATTGGTATCATTTTATGGTCTCCCTGCAAACATGAAATATACAGAGCGAATGCAAATCAAACTGACTCACCGCTGTTGTAGTAAAGGAATTATCAAAACTAAACAATCTACGCAAATGTAAGGAAAATGCCAGTTATATTTGTTTTCTTTAACAAAATGTTTTTGCCATTAACATTTGGCATTCCATCTGAAGCTCTTGCATGTGACTCAAAAAGGTAGAAACAGTCACCTTGTTCCAATAATGCAATAGAAAAGCCGTTGCAAATGAAGACTGCATATGGGTTGAATGAGAAAGTCATAGCGAGTCCTGTCTCTAAATCAAGGAAAGGATACTCCACTAAGGATAAAATATTTAAATTTCCTGAAAATGTTTTTTTTTTTTTTTTTTTTTTTTTTTTTTTCACTTTCCAGGGATAATGCTGGTTGTCAAGTGAAAAATAAGATGGCAAATCACATGGCTCTAAATAGTCATGATATGTCTTGGCATTCTTTTTTGCATACTTGTATAATTTATCTCCTGCAAACAGAATTTCATTCATGTTGTTGACATTCAACTTGTTGGTACAGATCCTTTTCTGTACAGCTTTCACCAACAATACTAAACAACATGGTAGGCATTGACGCCCTCTTGAATCAGGACTAAATATCCCATCTCTTTGATGGATACTTCCTTGCAATAATACAGATGCATTTTCTTGTAGCGACACCGCCTCGTGGCTGCGAAGAAGCAGCCGCGAAGAAGCAGCCACGACGGTGGCGTCAAATGATAACACGTATGGAATAGAACAGAATTGTGTGTACGGACCCTTGCCGTGGCCTGAAAAGTCGCAATGATTAAAGCGAATAACACCGAGTGTTTCGACTGAGACATGTGATGTCAGTCAGCCAATGAAAGTGCTCAGCGATACGTATCGTGTCTGGTTTCCGACCTTCTGGGTGTTGCGACAACTGTGTGTGTTGTCGTATGACAACCACCTTGTTTACTAGAATCTACCGGCTGTCGAACAGTTTATTTTTCGCGAGGCTACAGACATGAAAGCTTCTTTTACCTGCATTTTTGAAATTCATGGTGTGTCGCACGCGAAAAACAACAACAGATACTTGTTCAGTTCTTCAGCAAAATTCCTGATGCCGTAAAGTGCATTTCATGTAGGCAACCGGTAGCACAGGAGCTTGACGTTTGCTAATTTCTACTTATAGGGCCTGTCCCTACGATTATGAAATAATCGAAGGACAGGCCCTATAAGTAGAAATTATCCAATGTCAAGCTCCTGTGACCGGTAGTGTAGCGTAACTTGGTACCTATTACCGGCGTGCACATTATCCAGAACCCACAGACCACGGCCCCCGCCCATCGGGGCCAGCGAAGTAGTTGGGCTGCCTATAGTCTCCAGGGCAGAGTTGCCTTAGGCAGGGCCTGTTCATCATGTGATCGGGTTGGGTAAAAGTCCCACAAATCTGGAGGCAGTATCTTTAAATGGATACATTGTTGCATTTTTTTTCTTTTCTTTTTATTCGCTAGAATCATCATACAGCAAATACAATGTATAAACAGACTAAGGCTGGCTAATCTGGTCGATTATCACTCCTGTCATTGTGATCGATTATTTATCACAAAAGATTTGGTCAATTTACTTGTCTGTCTGAGCAGGACTCTTCCCATGTTATACTTTACTGTATGTATTTGGTCAAATAGGCCTGAGCAAACAGTGTAGACCCAGATGGGATGCCGCAAAATGTGGCGTCTCATTGATTATAAGACATCTGTAATGATAATCATTTTTGTGGAATTTATAGATCAGTTAATTAATTATCTGATTAATTTTGTCAGCCTAAATAGTCTGTGTGAATAAAAGTAATATACTCCATGTATTTTCGCGTTAAATTCAATATTGCGTTAAACTGATTTCTCAATGAAAATAAACGGCAGCGCCACCTACCTGCTGGATGTTTTAAATACAAAGTCACGCTTTAGTGGGCAAGGTTTGTTTTCAGAAATACACTGTTGTTTTGTGATTTCCGCTTAAAAAAGAAATATATTGACCGTGGTGATAACAGTCCTTAATGACATTTACACCTATATCTATTAAATCAATTTTTACAGCTAAGACTAACTTATTTTTTCTATGAAAATATCAAATCTAAGGTACCGTATTAATCCGCCTATAAGACGGGGATTTTTCCAAAAAAAAAAAAAAAAAAAAAAAGCCCCCCAAAATCCAGACCCATCTTATAATCAAGATCTTTGGCCATATCGGTATTTTCGGCAAAGTCCGGTGGTGCCACGTGGTCACGGAAAATGCCGATCTTCGAAACCGGTACAAGGATATAATGTTTACCTTCGTCCCTTGACAGAAATAGCAGCAAGGTAATTTTGTAGGTGAAGTACCGAATTTTTCTGTGTATTACTCGCACCCGTGTATAACACGCACTGAATATTTGCTAAATAGTTTTGAAATAAAAAAAAACAGATGTTCTATGTAAAACACGAAGAATTTATCTGTGCGTTATTTACTAAGTTACCAGATACTAAGTGTCAAATTTCACTAGGATTGAGTTGAAAATGGCCGAACTCGGAAGGTTTAGAGTAGAAACAGGCCGAATTTACGATAATGCTAACTGAATTTTCGTTGTGCAGCTCTGTTACCATGGGCCTCAGGCAACTTGATGTAGTGTAGGCAGTTCTTTGCTTCCCCACTGCAGACGCTATGATAATAAAAATGTAGTTATTTCTTTTGTGTTCTCATAATTAACACCTTCTTTGTGTCACTTTCTTAACTGAGACGTGAAATTATCAACTCAGTGCCTCAGGGCAATGCAAACAACAACTAAAGTCGACTAGTTGTCATTCTGACTGCCAATTAACCAATTAAGTGCACAGATGTATGCTGGTAGTTTGATTTTCTTTATCATAAACATTGTTTATTTCAAACAATTTTTTTGGTAAGTTGGAAGAAAAGTTTAAATAAAAAAAAAAGATAAACATATGCCCAGTCAGCATTCTACGTAAATCTATATCGGGCCGTCATCGGCCCGTCAGGGTAGCTGACGGGCCGATGACGGCCCGATGTAGATTTACGTAGAATGCTAGCTGGGTGGTAAGAAAATAAAAGATAAAATGCAAATGACCGATCTACCTACCTCAAAAGCCCAGTTGGTTTTGTTTATTATCAATAATTTTAATAATTGCATAAACTTAAATACTTTTTTTATTTTTTCAATGTATGATCGTTCGTGCCAATATTTATGTTCTACCAAATTTATTTCCTATTTTGAACTACAATAAATCAGTTGTGCAGGCTGATTTATTCAAGTTACGGTTGAGTCTTGTCAAAGTCCGGTAATCAATACAGATTCATATGCATATGCCTGTTTGAGTAGTTTCCCTTTGAAGAGATCACATGATCAGCAAAATAAAAAAGCGTAAACAAAAAAAAAGCATGGACATGAAAAGGATATCAAATTACTACAAATCAGATCGAGTTGCTTGTTTTGAGCTGCCAGAACCCTGGTATGGGCGAGATAGGTATAAAAAATCATGAATATCTTATAGCAATCATTCTATTTCGCATTTTTAACGGGCGATCGTGAATGTCATGAGTTTTCGCGACCGATTATCTTGGTGATTTCTGTCCCGATTTTGGTGTTCCTATAAATAATACATATCGGATTTTTATAAACGTTTTCTGGGTAAATAAGGTGCGTGTTATACACAGTTAAATACGGTATGCATGCTTGTAAGTGGTGTTGGGAGTTTTTTTTAATTCCTGCTCTGTGATAAATTCACTTACAAATCTGACCAATCATCGCCGATGTCTTCATGTACTTTAGGAATTTTTGAGTGGCAGGGAATGTCTCCGACAGGCGACTTTTTTAACCCATCTTATAATTAATTAAAAGCAAAATCCTGCCTGGGAAGGGCCCAAAAAGAGCCCCCGTCTAATAAACAAATCGTCTTATAGGCGGATTAATACGGTATCCGTACTTTATTTTGAAAATGGCCAAAATTTGCAAAAATCACATTACAATTACATGATGATTTTCTGCCAAAAATTTAATTAACGCGAAGTTACATGGCTTTTGGTTCAAAATGGCGGCAACATGGTTGGCTTGTTTACACAAATGCTTTCACAAATCAAATCCAAAAAACTGCATTATTTGTACATAAAATAAATGCTCAGATAATAATTTAGATGACTTCAGAATTATTTTCAGCATTTGTCTCTGTAAGTAGTTATGATGAAACGTTTTACCATTAGTAACGTGAAAATACATGAAACCGGGCTAAATAATAACAGCAAAAAATTCTAAGATGTGAATTATATGGGACTAGACTTAAAAAATACAGTAATTATTATACTGTACATATATGTATAGTAAAAACATAGCAAACTAGATCACAAATCTTGATTTTGATCATGGTTCTGTTGGACATCCCAGTAGGGCTAGCTGTTGAAAGAACTTATAAGCATTAAAAGCTCTACACAGCTTATGTTGTCTATTTCTTAAATTCTTATATGCAACCTTTTATTTAAGGCTCTTTATCTTTATTTATAATGACTGAAATATTTTTTACCCACACTCCTCAATTATCTGGACAATTTTTATTAGCTGCAAAAATACCAAGAACATTTTGAATCCTCAAAGTCATAGTGACATGCCCATGCTCCAACTCTGCACACACATAAGCATATAGGTGTAGGCAAGTGAATTTTGTTGTCTGAACACTAAAGCTGGCACAATTGATCAGATACAGTCATTTGGCTAGAACCAGGTAAAGTTATGCTTCATAACAATTTCCAAATAAGTGGCTGATCAAAATTTGGACTTTATTGGCTGATACAGAGTACTAGCCTTCCTTGAAATATCACACCAAAGACTTTGTCCTTCGCCTTAGGTTATCTGCCCTTGTGATGAATGTGAAGTTCTCCACTGATTTGGCTAGTTCCAAATAGTTTCGCTAGTTCCGAAAAATAAATGAGGGATCTGTAAAAATCCCTCACATAATGCAACAGCCTCTATATATTATTTTATCAACTTGGATAATGTGTTACAGAGAAAATTAATTCAATATAAGACATTTGTCGCAAAGCGACATGTTCACAAAGACCTTAAAACAGATCCTTTAAGCAAAAATCGTATAATTCATGGCATAACAATTTTTCGGCATGTACACCCTCCTTACTGCAAAATTTAGCTCCTATTTTCTGGATTTAATAATCTTTCCGATATAAATATATTTCAATGAGGTTTAAGAAGTTGAAAGGAGTATGTGTATAAGGTCCTATTTTCCCCCTTCTGAAGCCCGAAAATAAAATATGCTTGCAGTAAAATTATGCGTTAATTAATCCAATTGTAGCTTGTGTTTAGCACTGTGTGATGCCGCTACAAAGTCTCCCTGCACTTTGTCAAAGTACAGATAATATATAAGCAACGACATGAAAAACCTGTCTTCGAGGTTTTCGACCAAATAAGACTCAGACCTGCTTACTCAGCCGTAGACTGGCTAACTCGGCCATTGTGCCAGATTAGCTAGTCTTGAAAGTTTTGATAGGTTGTTTACTGTCTAGACAGCGAACAACAACGGTGCTGATCAGACTGCGCATAGCAAAAACCACGTGTCTTTGTTGTTCGCATATGGCATAAGATTTTTATCCCATGAAGAGGCTCATATATCCCTTCAATAGTCTGTCACATGTCTGAGATTCTTGTACATACACTACATCAATATCTACACTCCTTTAAACACAGCATGTGAACACCTTACCCGAAATTTGATTTCTGGGTCGGTTACTCATCTCAACTCCTTACCATACTTTATTTAAAATTGAACAAGAGGCCCACGGGCCACTCACCTGAGTAGCATTGTGAGTGCAGATATGCAGATGTTATGTAACATTTTTCCAATCCTGTCATCGCAACTAATGAAAAGATCATCCTTTAAGCAGTTCTTAATTTTTAAGATGAATATTATATATGGCAAGACAGTCAATGGAGCGTGATCATTTGAACAAACTCTCAATCACATTTCAACAGTAGGATCAATGTGAAATTTGGTTGCTATTGCCTAAGTGGTTTCTGATTGATTGATTGTGTTGGGGTTTAATGACACGTCAACCCTTGAGGGTCATTTTGTGTCGTCTCCCAGAGAAAGGGAGAAAAGAGATAGAAGAGAGAGTAGAGGAGATGAAAGAGAGGGACAGGGAAGAAAGAGGAACAGGAATGAAAGTGAAGAAACAGAAGAAATAAAAACATTCCCCCTCTACCCTTACCCACTACAAGGATAGCAGGCCTTGCCCAACTGTAAGCCAATATCAGTTGGACGCCCCAGTGATGTAAGATACATAGCACCTTCGCACCACCCGACCACCCCCAAGTGGTTTCTGAAGAATCATGATTTTATACATGTAAACAGCACAGTGGCAGGGAAATATAATAAACATAAACAAGATGGTAGCCATCTTGGATTTCCAATCGGAATGACTTTTAGCTACTGTTGATCTACAAGTCACTTCGATACTTCCAATGAACTTTGTCAATTGCCCTTTCGGTTCAGGGGAAAAAGTTCAAAACAGATTTTCAAGATGGCCACCATAGCCGCAATTTGAGATTTCTTATTGCAACCATTTGAGCGTTTTTTGATCTACAAGTCACCCTGATGCTTCCTACCAAGTTTCGAGTCAATAAATGGTCTTTCAGTTCAGAAGAAGTAAAGAAAAATAGATTTTCAAGATGGCCGCCATCTTGGATTTCCAATCGGAAGGATTTTAGCTATTTTTATATCAACATGTCATCCTGATGCTTCCTACCAATTTTCAAATTAACTGGCCCTTTGGTTCAGGAAAATAAGTGAAAGGAAAAGAGTTTCAAGATGGCCGCCATGACAGCCATCTTGGATTTCCTATCCAAACAATTTAAGCTATTTTAGATCTACAAGTCACCTAAATGCTTCCTACCAAGTTTCGAGTCAAATGGCCTTTCAATTCAGGAGAAGAAGCGAAAAATAGATTTTAAAGATGGCTGTCATAGCGGCCATCTTGGATTTCTGATAGGGATAATTTTATCTATTTTTGATCTACAGGTCACCCCGATGCTTCCTACCTAGTTTAAAGCCAATAAGCCTTTTGATTCAGGAGAAGAAGTGAAAAATCTACATTTTCAAAATGGCCACCATGGCAGCCATCTTGGATTTCCAATCAGAACGATTTTAGCCATTTTTAATCTATAAGTCACCCCGATGCTTCCTACCAAGTTTCAAGTCAACTAGCTTTTGGGTTTAGGAGAAGAAGCGAAAAAAAGATTTTCAAGATGGCCACCAGGGTGGCCCTCTTGGACTTCCGATCAGCATGGTTTTAGCTATTTTTGATCTACAAGTCACCCTGATGCTTCCTACCAAGTTTGGAGTCAGTTGGCCTTTCGGCTCAGGAGAAGAAGCGAAAAAGATTTTCAAAATGGCCGCCATGGTGGCCATCTTGGATTTCCGTTTGGAATGATTTTAGCGTCTTTTGATCTATAAGTCACCCCTATGCTTCCTAGCAAGTTTGGAGTCAATTGGCCTTTCGGTTCAGGAGAAGAAGCGAAAAATAGATTTTCAAGATGGCTGCCATGGCGGCCATCTTGGATTTCCGATCAGCATGATTTTAGCTATTTTTGATCTACAAGTCACCCTGATGCTTCCTACCAAGTTTGGAGTCAGTTGGCCTTTCGGCTCAGGAGAAGAAGCGAAAAAGATTTTCAAAATGGCCGCCATGGTGGCCATCTTGGATTTCCGTTTGGAATGATTTTAGCGTCTTTTGATCTATAAGTCACCCCTATGCTTCCTAGCAAGTTTGGAGTCAATTGGCCTTTCGGTTCAGGAGAAGAAGCGAAAAATAGATTTTAAAGATGGCTGTCATTGCCATCTTGGATTTCTGATAGGGATAATTTTATCTATTTTTGATCTACAGGTCACCCTGATGCTTCCTACCTAGTTTAAAGCCAATAAGCCTTTTGATTCAGGAGAAGAAGTGAAAAATCTACATTTTCAAAATGGCCACCATGGCAGCCATCTTGGATTTCCAATCAGAACGATTTTAGCCATTTTTAATCTATAAGTCACCCCGATGCTTCCTACCAAGTTTCAAGTCAACTAGCTTTTGGGTTTAGGAGAAGAAGCGAAAAAAAGATTTTCAAGATGGCCACCAGGGTGGCCCTCTTGGACTTCCGATCAGCATGGTTTTAGCTATTTTTGATCTACAAGTCACCCTGATGCTTCCTACCAAGTTTGGAGTCAGTTGGCCTTTCGGCTCAGGAGAAGAAGCGAAAAAGATTTTCAAAATGGCCGCCATGGTGGCCATCTTGGATTTCCGTTTGGAATGATTTTAGCGTCTTTTGATCTATAAGTCACCCCTATGCTTCCTAGCAAGTTTGGAGTCAATTGGCCTTTCGGTTCAGGAGAAGAAGCGAAAAATAGATTTTCAAGATGGCTGCCATGGCGGCCATCTTGGTTTTCCGATCAGCATGATTTTAGCTATTTTTGATCTACAAGTCACCCCGATGCTTCTTAGCAAGTTTGGAGTCAACTGGCCTTTCCGTTCAGGAGAAGATGCGAAAAATAGATTTTCAAGATGGTGGCCATCTTGGATTTCTGATCAACACGATTTTAGCTAGTTTTGATCTACAAGTCACCCCGATGCTTCCTACCAAGTTTGGAGTCAATTGGCCTTTCGGTTCAGGAGAAGAAGCTAAAAATAGATTTAAGATGGCTGCCATGGCGGACATCTTGGATTTTCGATTGGCAAGATTTTAACTATTTTTGATCTACAAGTCACCCCAGTGCTTCCTAGAAAGTTTGGAGTCAATTGGCCTTTCGGTTCAGGAGAAGAAGCGAAAAATAGATTTTCAAGATGGCGGCCATGGCGGCCATCTTGGATTTCCGATCGGCATGATTTTAGCTATTTTTGATGTACAAGTCACCCCGATGCTTCCTACCAAGTATCGAGTCAATTTGCCCAGGGGTGTAGGAGTAGGCTTTTAAATCAATTGTTGACGTCGCATGACGGACGACGGACATTGACTGACCACAATAGTTCACCATGAGCACTTTGCGCTCAGGTGAGCTAACAAGTACAATTTACTACCGAATGTTTTGTCTTAAAATAGCTCAATGGGTGGCAAACAGTTTAGCCCCTGACGTGACACCGCATTTTGTAGCATCTCATGGGGGTTTACAATGTTTGCTCGGGACTGTCTGGCCAAATACATCCAGTAAAGTATGACCAATTTCAATATAATTTTGCAGGAGTGTTACTTTGATGATCCTCTACCAAGATTGTTCAAGCCATTTGGATTCGTCAAAACACATGGCCGCCAGGGGGCGGGGCTTATTTTCCCTTTATATCTATATAGAAAACTTTAAAAATCTTCTTGTCAGAAACCACTGGACCGATTTCAATATAATTTTGCAGGAATGTTTGTTTGGTGAACCTGTACCAAGATTGTTCAAGCCATCTGGATTCGTCAAAAAACATGGCTGCCAGGGGGCGGAGCTTATTTTTCCTACATGTATATATCTATATGGAAAACTTTTAAAAGCTTCTTGTCAGAAACACTGGGCCGATTTCAATATAATTTTACAGAAACGTTCCTTTAGTAATCCTCTACCAAGATTGTTCAAGCCATTTGGATTCCTCAAAAAACAGGGCCACCAGAGGGCGGGGCTTATTTTCCCTATATATCTATACAGAAAAGTTTAAAAATCTTCTTGTCAGAAACCACTGGACCGATTTCAATATAACACGGCAGGAATGTTTCTTTTGTAACTTTCTACCAAGATTGTTCAAGCCGTCATGATACGTCAAAAACCATGGCCGCCAGGGGGGTGGGACTTTTTTTTTTTTAACTCACCTGACCTCTGCTCAGGATGAGCTATAGTGATCACTTTTCCTCCGTCCATTAACATTTTCAAATGACTTCTCCTCTGAAGCCGCTGAGCCAATTTTGCTCAGATTTCATGTGGAGCCTCCTTAGGGTGGGGGAACGAAAGATTGCTAAAATGGTCATGGTCCGTTGACCCAAGATGGCCTCCATGCACATATATGGTAAAAACCTTTAAAAATCTTCTCCATAACCGAGGATGCCTTGGGGCTGAATCTTTGCAAGAATCATCAGGGACAAGAGGTCTTCCAAAGTTGTTATAAAATTTGTCGTACGTTTGCATTTGACCTTTTTACGGCAAGGTCAAGTTTGCTTCCCTATGCTTTTGTATGGGAAAAACCTTTAAAAATCTTCTTCTCCAAAACCGAGCATGCCTTGTGGCTGAATCTTTGCACATATCATCGGGAATGGGAGGGCTACCAAAGTTGCTAAAATAATGGTTGTACATTGACATTTGACCTTTTTGCGGTAAGGTCAATTTTGCTTCCTTATGCATTTATATGGGAAAAATGTTCAGAATTTCAAATAACATCTCCTCTGGAGCCTCTGGGCCAAATTTGCTCAAATTTCATATTGAGCCTCCTTAGGTTGGGGGAACAAAAGATTGCTAAAATGGTCGCAGTTCATTAACCAAGATGGCCGCCATGCCCATATATGGTAAAAACATTTAAAAATCTTCTCCAGAACCGAGGATGCTTTGGGGCTGAATCTTTGCATAATTAATGGGGGACGGAGGGTCTACCAAAGTTGCTAAAATCTGACCTTTTTACGACAAGGTCGTTTGCTTCCCTATGCATTTATATGGGAAAAAAACATTTAAAAATGTTATTCTCCAAAATCGAGGATGGCATGTGGCTGAATGTTTGCATATATCATCGGGAACGGGCGGTCTACCAAGGTTGCTAAAATAATTGTCATACATTGACATTTAACCTTTTTACGGCGAGGTCAAGTTTGCTTCTGTATGCATTTGTATGGGCCCCATACATTTGTATGGAAAAAATGTTGATAATTTCAAATGACTTTTCCTCTGAAGCCTCCGGGCCAGTGTTGCTCAAATTTCATGCAGAGCCTCCTTGGGCAGGTGAATGAAAGACTGCTAAAATGGGCATGGTCCATTGATCAAAATGGCTGCCATGCCCATATAATGGTAAAAAAAAATTTACAAATCTTCTTCTCCATAACCAAATAAGCCCTGGGCCCTTATCTTTGCACAAATTATGGGGGACAGGAGAGCTACAAAAATTGCTAAAATGATGGTTCTATGTTGACGTTTGACCTTTTTACCTCCAAGGTCAAATTTGCTTCCCCATGCATTTGTATGGGCCATATACATTTATATTGAAAGTATTCAAGTGAATTGTAGATCAACAGTAGTTAAAATTGTTCTGATTGGAAATCTTAGATGGCCATCATCTTGTTTATATTTATTATATTTCTCTGCCACTGTGCTGTTTACATGTATAAAATCATGATTCTTCAGAATCCACTTAGCCAATTTCCACCAAATTTTACATTGATCCTACTGTTGAAATGTGATTGATGGTTTATTCAAATTATTATGCTCCATTGACTGTCAGGCCCATATATTCTTCTTCAAAACTAAGAACTGCTCAAATGATGATCTTTTCATTAGTTGTGATGATAGGAATGGAAAAATGTTGCATAACATCTGAATGTCTGCAGTGACTCAGGTGAGCGAGCCGTGGCCCGTGGGCCTCTTGTTTCCCTATATATCTATATAGAAAACTTTAAAAATCTTCATGTTAGAAAGCACTGGACCGATTTCTATATAACTAGGCAAAAATGTTTCCTTGGTGATCCTCTACCAAGATTGTCCAAGCCGTCATGATTTGTCAAAAAACATAGCAGCTAGGGGGCAGGGCTTATTTTCCCTATATATATAGAAAACTTTAAAAATCTTCTTGTCAGAAACCACTGGACCGATTTCATTAATACTTGGCAGAAATCTTTCCTTTTGACCCTTAACCAAGATTGTTCAAGTTATCATGATTTGTCAAAAAAACATTGCCGCCGGGTGGTGGGTGGGGAGGGAGGCTTAATTTCCCTATATATCTATATAGAAAAGTTTAAAAATCTTCTTGTCAGAAACCAATGGACCAATTTCAATATAGCTTGGCAGGAATGTTGCTTTGGTGACCTGCTACCAAGATTGTTCAAGTAGTCATGATTCGTCTAAAAAAAATTCTGCCAGGGGGTGGGGCTTATTTTCCCTATATATCTCTATAGAAAACTTTAAAAATCTTCTTGTCAGAAACCACTGGACCGATTTCATTATAACTTGGTAGAAATCTTTCCTTGTTGACCCTCTACCAAGATTGTTCAAGTTATCATGATTCGTCAAAAAACAATGGCCGCCACTGGGAGGGGCTTATTTTCCAAATATATCTATATAGAAAAGTTTAAAAATCTTCTTCTCAGAAACCAATGAACCGATTTCAATATAACTTGGCAGGAATGTTTCTTTGGTGACCCTCTACCAAGATTGTTCAAGCCGTTATGATTCATCAAAAAACATGGCGGCTAGGGGGCGGAGCATATTTTCCCTATATAGAAAACTTTAAAAATCTTCTCGTAAGAAACCGTTGGATTGAGTTCAATGTAACTTGACAGGAATGTGCTTTGGTGACCTTCTACTAAGACTGTGCCCTCATGATACGTCAAAAAACATGGCCTTCATGGGGCGGGGCTTATTTTCCGCATATATCTGTATAGAAAACTTTAAAATTCATCTT
This sequence comes from Anodontia alba, assembly GCA_964016985.1. Classification (NCBI taxonomy): domain Eukaryota; kingdom Metazoa; phylum Mollusca; class Bivalvia; order Lucinida; family Lucinidae; genus Anodontia; species Anodontia alba. The sequence continues at coordinate 24,479,072 of OZ024828.1, forward strand.
GTCAGAAACCACCTGACTGATTTTAATATTACTTGCCAGGAATGTTGCTTTGGTGACCCCCTATCAAGATTGTTCAAGCAATCATGATTCGTCAAAAAACATGGTTGCTAGGGGTGGGGCTTATTTTCCTTATATATCTAAATAGAAAACTTTAAAAATCTTCTTGTCAGAAACCACTGAACCGATTTCAATATAACTTGGCAGGATTTTTCCTTTGGTGACCCTCTACCAAGTTTGTTCAAGCTGTCATGATTTGTCAAAAAACATGGCCGTTAGGGGGTGGGGCTTAATTTCCCTATATATCTATATAAGACATTTTAAAAATCTATTTGTCAAAAACCACTGGACCAATTTCAATATAACAGCAGAATTGTTCCTTTGGTGATCCTCTTTCACTATTCAGTTCAAGCCATCATGATGGATGAAAAAAACATGGCCACTGGGGTGCAGGGTTATAAAATTTATACAAAAATTTTAGAGCAGTAAACTTGGCTGAAACTTCAACAGTAAGTATGCAAAGCTGTTTGCTCAGGTGAGCGATATAGGACCATCATGGTCCTCTTGCTTTTTTTTTTTCCCCCATTGGACCTAGCATGCCAGTTATGCCTGTTTTTGAATCTATTCGGTTCTAAATATTCCCCCCCCCCCCACCCCCCTCCCCACACACACACCCTTGGATGGGGACGCCAGTGCTGATAAGATCTGCACCAAAAGCAATATACCCCCTCCCGCTTGAGCTAGGATTCTGATATTTATGTCTCCTCCCTTTAGGGTAGGGAGATGTGTATTGTTTTTTCCCTCATGCGTCTGTCACAAAATCTTGTCCACTCTGTAACTTGAAAATGGTTCAAGCTGTCTCCACATAACTTCATATAAATATCAATCAACATTATCTTACATGCAGAGCACAAGAACCATACGTCTTGCATTTATACTTTTTGAGTTATTTCACTTGGAACTTTATGCGTCACAAAATCGTGTCCGCTCTGTAACTTGAAACCTGTTCAAGATATCTTCAAGAAAGGTCATGTAAATATCAATCAGCATTAGACAACATGCAGCGCGCAAGAACCATAACTCTTGCATTTATACTTTTTTGAATTATTATACACCTGTTTGAAAAACGGGACATATTATTTTACGGGGTATGACGTCCGTCAGAAAACTTTTTCGTTTCCGGCTAACGCCTCCTACAGTTAAATCCGATTAAAATGAAACTTGGTATATAGCTAGACCATGATGTGAAGCAGCACATATTGTTTTTGGGCTACAGACCACCAATTATTAGCAGAGCTATGCCCCTTCGAAAATTTCAGAAAACATTTCGTTTCTGGTTAACACCTACACTTTACATCTGATCAAGCTGAAACTTCATTTATAGTTAGACCATGATGTGGAACAGTGCATATTGTTTTGAGGTTACAGTCCACTTAATATCAGCAGAGTTATAGCCCTTTGAAAATTCCTTTAAACTTTTCGTTTCCGGATAACTGCTCCTACAATTTACATCCGATCAAGCTGAAACTTCATTTATAGTTAGACCAAGATGTGGGGGCAGTGCATATTGTTTCTAGGTCACAGTCCACCAAATATTAGCAGAGTTATGTCCCTTTTAAAATTTCATTTAACTTTTCGTTTCCGGCTAACTCCTCCTACAATTTACATCCGATCAAGCTGAAACTTCATTTATAGCTAGACCATGATGTGGAGCAGCACATATTGTTTCAAGGTTACAGTCCACTAAATATTAGCAGAGTTAAGCCCCATTGAAAATTTCTTTAAACTTCTAGTTTCTGGTAAACTCCTCCTACAATTTATATCCGATCAAGCTGAAACTTCATTTATGCTATAGTTAGACCAAGATGTAGAGAAGGGCGTATTGTTTTGAGGTTACAGTCCACAAAATATTAGCTGAGTTACGCATAGTTGTGGGACGATTCATCGATGCATTGGTGCATCCCGATACGCTTCATGTATCGATACACATGATGGAGTATCGATATGATGAACGCTTCTATTCAGATTCGCTTATTTGTGTTCGTTACATTCTTTAATCCGGTCTACAAAGTGACATTTTCAGAGCGCGATTTTGATTGGATGACGCTTGACTGATAGCCAATTGCATTTTGCTTTACTCTCATTATGATGGCAGACGAAACTGTGGTTGGAATTTATTCGCCACCCAGCGGTAAAAATACTAGTTCTGTATGGGAATGTTTCGGCCATCCTATTCTTACTTTTGAAGTTAGCCATTTTTAGTGTTTCAGTATTATGGACAATGCATGTTTAAGGGAAACCATATAGTTGGGGTCATAGTGTTGTTCAAACACATGTTCTAGTTCATTATAATTTCAACACAAAAACATGTTGGAACTTATTAGAAGGTCATTCATTGGTAGGGCTCTTTTAATGAATATCCACAGCATATATTCCTTAAGAAAAATAAGAAACATGCCAGTAATTTTTATTCAAAAAGTGTGTTATCTAACTGATAATACAGGTAAATAATAACGTTACTTTACGCATGTTAAAGTTAAATAAAAGTGTAGTTAAAAGAGATTCAGAACCACCACAGAGTAATGTACATCCAGTATAGCAACTGTAGCTACTCTGAATTGTTCAGAAGGCGGTGTCGCGAAAAAAGGCATTAACTTAATTACATAATTAGATTTATATGATTTGATGGACCTGGATTTTGCTCTATATCCATATTTTCACACTTTCTTACAACCAGTGGCTTCATCCAATATTAAATTTACATTCAGAGACAAGGCTTTGTGAGAAAATTTACTATTCCTTGAAAAACAACCAACATGAACACTTTGTACTACATGCTTTCACTATCAATTTAATTTCTCAAAATCAGTCAGATGGAAATGCATTCTACTTCTTTTAATGTATAAATAAGAATGGGTCTTTACTGAGGCATCTGTGTAAAACAGATATACATAAATAATCTAACCATGTACTGAAAAACTAAATACAATTATTTCTCTTCTGTTTTGTTTCTTTCTTCACAAAAAAAATCCATTTTATTATCTGCATATATAAGCCAATGCAGTGATTGGAGTAATGAACCTCTTTATTTTCCAATGAAGTTTACCACCTGATTATTCCAAATGAGTGTATCTCCAGCAGCAATTTCCAATTTCTAGAATTATCAAAGTTCAAGTCTAGATATGCTCCAGTTCATACATATTCAACACCTGATGTAGCTCCACGATTATTCTGGTGCAATTTTATAAATTTATCTGTATCATTATGAAGACGAGCAGATTAAATAAATTTGAAATGGCTATGTTCAATCCAGATTAGCTTTAATAACTGATTGTCATTTGATAGTGCTTCACCTAAGCATCAACAGATTAGCCCGACCAGCTATACCCTTTTCTGTTTTCAAGAGATTTTCCGATGTCCACAAAAGAAGGGTCATAACGTATAAATGGGCCAGCAGTCGTCAGACAACTCCGTGTCACTGAGGTGTGAATAAAGTAATTTCATGTAGGAGGAATGAATTAAATGCCTGATGTCTTGCTATATTCAATATCGAATAAGTAGATTCTGATACTTTCTTTTCGTTCAGCTTCCGTTGCTAAGCACAACATCAAAGATGGCGTGGGGTGATTGACAAAAGTAGCGCGTGTATTACTACACCGAATTTTGAAGTCTATGTTTCAAATTGCACTATCTAAATCGATTTCAGTTACAGTTATGTAAGGGAAATAGAAAAGCTATAAAAAATTCCCCTGCTTCACATTCAGTTCGCCGTAATAGTGCCGCATTGCGTCTGATTAAGAAGTAGTGCGCGTATGAATATAGCGGTGATGAAAATCCGCTTGTGACGTAGTAAAAAACCCCATGCGATTGCATAGAGCCTGCTAGCTGTCGCTAGCAGACTCAACCAGAAACATGGCCGTATAACGGGCTTATGAATTCCGGGTGATAACTCTGGGTCATAAAACTTCTTGGTTTACAGGGGTACACATTATTTTTTCTTATTCCTACTCAAAGACATAGATTGTTGGTACTCGTTAGAACCGCTTCGGCGAGGCGGTTCTAACGAGTACCCACAATCTATGTTTTTTTGTTGTTTTTTTTTTTTTGTCTCCCGAGATCCTTTGTCGCAAACAAGAATGACAGCATTACATCTCTTTACTTTCCGAGATATTTGCCTTTGGTATATCAATGGTTATTTTGTGAAGTAGGGCAACAACTCTTAACTGCATTGGATAGACTAATGGAACGTCACATACATAGTATGGTGTTGTTTCCTTACTAAGACGGTCTGTAACAAATAAAAATGACAATTTTAGTTGTTTTTTTTTTTTTTTTTTTGGTTTTTATGAGTTATCTGCCTTTTGCATGCCCGTGTCAGCATCGTTTGGTTATTTATCTGCCCTTCGTATATCCGTGGTCAATTTGTTAATCAGGACACTTAGGGTAATTTCGGTAGACATTTTGCCTAAAGGCTCTAATATGATAGAATTTTTTCGTCCTGAATGACAAATGTCAGTTTCTCATTGCAGTTAATACAGTCTCCAGCACAACATCGGAAGTCAGCAACCAAATTTCAACATTGGAAAGCACCTACTCAAATACAATATCGGAAATCGCCTACTCAAGCACAATTTCGGAAAGTATATACCCAAGTACAACATCAGAATGCATCTTCCCAAGAACAACACTGTATTTCACCTCCACAAGTACAGTAGAAGTGCTGGTACCCAGTTGCAGTTTTCCGCCTATATCATCGTCTTCATATATTCCTACGACGACAGCAAATACGATTGACATCAGGGATCTCGACAGAATAATCGTCAATGACGTCAACTTGTCAGATGTCAGCTGCATGCTACAAATAGAATCTGACACGTCATGTCAAACAGGTAATGTATCGTTAAAGGCAGCAAGTAGTGAGCTTTCAGTGATGGAACCCACTGCGTCCATGCCTAATATGTGTTCTTCAGTTTATATTCAGTGCAACTCAACAAAAAATAAAATGAGAAATCAAACTCTCGAAGAAGAAATACAAGAGCTAGTTAAAAACTTAACAGTGGACCCAACACAAACGTCAAAGTATCAAAATTCGTTTAAAAGTGCCAAAGATTCTCGACCTTCGTCTACAGCCGTTGGAGCAATTGGTGTTATATTTATATCAGTACCACTTGCTGTTGTAGTTATTCTAGATATGCCAAGATATTATGAAGCGGGAAAGACACTTTATAAATTTCTCAAGAAGTTCATGTATAAATCAAGCAGAGTTATGCAGGCAGAAACTGATAGTTTTGCTAGTGTTGTTCCTATATATTCCTCAGATACAACTTTAAGCAACAGCTCAAGTTTTTCCTCCGACAGCGGTTTAATTAGAAACCAGAGTTTTGAGTAACAATTGTGTTGTACTTTGTTATTTTGATTTCATACTTCTTATTCCTTTCGTCAATACATACAGTCGAACCTCGTTATCTCGAACTCGCTTATTTCGAAATACCGCTTATCTCGAAGTGAAAATCTGGTCCCTCTTTTAACATGAAACTATCACAACAGGTAACATAATAATGTGGAAAAGAGGAGAAATTGCTCCACATTATTTTATATATATATTTCTAACTTCAGGAGTTAAATTACATATCCATTTGTTAAATATGGTTGTTCAATTTATTGTTTTCCTCACTCTCTCAACTCTGATATGTCGAGGTACGGATATCTCGAAGTGTTTCAGTGAGACCCTTGGAATTCGAGATAACGAGAGACGACTGTATATAAAATGACTCCGTCTGCATTTGTCTTCGTACAAATCAGCTATTAAAAAATATTAATTTTGATAATTAAAAACAAGATGGTAATACATATATTAATGTTTCGCCTCGTATAAATTGCAAGCTCAAACATTTGCTAGGTTAAATTAGCAGAAAAAAATAGTGATACTTTCTACAGAAAATAATACTTGACACTTAATTCAAACCTAATAGAATTGAAGTCTTACTTTCTTTGGAAAATACGAAAATTAGTTCGTAAATAGATGCTTTTTGAGGTCAGCAAGTTAAAATTTAAGATTTCAACTTTTGAACTTCTCTAATGTGCTTGCACTGAGTTAGGCTTCGCAGTTTAATAAATAACAAAAGATTTCTTAACTTATTTCCGAGGTTTTAACCTCATCTATAAAAAAGAATGCTTCATTTATGCTGTGGTTCTTCCCAGTGGCACATGACGTTTATACATCGTGACGTTGCATCGACGTTAATGCGACGTTGTTTAAACGTACAAAATCTCTACCAAGTGGACGTAGTCAGCCTCTTTCTGGCTTTAAAGTTATAAATCGAACGATCAATTTACCTTTTAAAATCATTATAGCACATCCTCTGCTTTTGTGCCGTGCAATATTTTAGAGGGAATGAATAATCTTTTATAGGAGGCAACTATGCCAAAATTGGTTTTGCCCTCCCTCTGAAAAAGGGTACATTCTAAAAGGAATGAATTTGCACCCTCCCCACACACAAACACTGGGAGCGATTTCTTTCCTTTTAGTGTAAACTCATTCTCAGTAGGGGCTTGATGTGCAGAAAAGCAAACGGAAAGTCACAAAAATGTCTCCCTTGTAAAAAATGGATGACAGACAAGTCCTCTTAATCTTTCTTTACAAACCATACTTCATTTGTCCTATTTATCAGTTTCATGGGACTATCATATCCCGCGGTATAATAAAAGTCCTCATGGATCGACTTGGTCTTTGTTTTATCTGTCAATAGTTTAGCTTCTTCAATGAAATTATTATCCTTCGCAAAACCACCAAAAGACTTTGTGTAAACTGTCATATCGGGAAACTCCTCAATGAAGACGTCTGGGTTGGTCGGTTTAGGAGGGTCTGACTGGTAATCTGGTGATATGAAGAAGGACACGATAAACGTGTTCTCGCAGTTTGGTCCCTCCCCTGGGATGATTTTTGTTGCCACTGGCGCTGTCATGTCTACCTTCTTTCCTGTAATGAAAGGTAGTCAAACATATTATCATTACAGTAAAACCTCGAGGACTCGAACAACGATGGCTCGTTTACCTTTGATGATTCGAATTCTTTTTTGAGTTCTTCCCTCGACAGCTCAAGAAAACAAATATTTAGGGATTTTTTTTTCTATATTTCGTCATGAAAATGTATGTAGGGTGTACTCATTAAAATCGCCTCATCGATACTTGTTTAGAAGATCAAAAAGACTTCCTTAAATTATCACCATTTGCTTCTAACTCTCAGTGGCTCGAACTACCCATGTCTCGAATAAATTTCCATGGTCCCAAAGATGTTCGAGCCATTGAGGTTTTACTGCATTTGTTCTTTGTTTCCAATGGGCAACTTTTATAGATTTTATATGGCTGCACTGAAGCTAGTGTAAATCGTAAACAGTCTTCCCGTACTTTATCATAGTGTAGTTTTTAATCTTTTTTTTTTTTTTTCATTTCCTTGGGATAATTAAGCCCATTCTTGTATGTTGGAAAATCGAGCTCCGCTTGGCTGGTGCCAGGGGACACATTCAGCTCTGCATACTAGACTGCTGTCTTTTACGGTGACTCAATAAAACCGAAACGCCGCTTTTCGTCCTTTTTTGTATTGTTTGATTCCAGTGGCAAAATTTATAACATTTTTTTACTAACCCCATCTATGAAAATGAAATGTCCTCAAATGTTCCTTATCTGACAAAATTATCATGGACACTTACCGCAGGTCCCTTAATTACACAGACAGACAGGCCTACGAAAAATGTATAGACCCAGATCCGACACCATAGAACGCGGCTTCTGATCAGACATAAAACTGTTTGCCTATCTTCCATCAGTTTACAGCACATCAAGATATACTCGAATGGACTTATTAGGCTTTTAAGACAAATTCAAATATGCGAAAAAGGGCACTAGTGCCAAATTATGATAGTAAATACGGTTCTATCGAGAAATCTAATTTAAACTAACGAGCATGGATACACTTTTAAAAAAGACAATGCTTTAAAAATTTTTTTGCTCCCTTCTGAAAGAAATTTTGTCTTTTTAGGATAGGCCCTTTTTCATGAGGGACTAAGTGTACAAGAAAGACTAACGAAAGTCACACAAGTTGTCTCCCTTGTAAAAATGTCGGCAAATCTACCCGGAATATTTTATTCAAAATAAGTATCGCTCTTTGTACTACAGACGATGCTCCATTTTGAGAAATTTACTCTCATGCCATGTGGGAACAGCAATATTCAGATGAAACTGCAGCAATGCACAGGCAAGTCTAAACTTTTATTGTCTGCATACGCGATAACAACCTTTTTCCTCGTTTGTCAAAGTTACCGACACCGATTTTACTTTTTCGGACAGTCAAGTCACAAAGCAACGAATTTAAAACATTATAATCCTGATAACCCAAAGTATTAGGACAGACCGCCCTGAGCAAACAGTGAAAACCCAGATCAGACGCCCCACTTCTAATAATAAAAACATTAGTACAGTCGAATCTCGTTATCTCGAACTCGCTTATTTCGAATTACCGCTTATCTCGAAATGAAAATCTGGTCCGTTTTAACATAAAACTATGACAACAGGTAACAAAATAATGTGGAAAAGAGGAGAAATTGCTCCTTTTCTCCTCTTTTCCGTATTATATATATATATATATATATATATATATATATATATATATAACTTCAGGAGTCAAATTACATATTCATTTGTTAAATGTGGTTGTTCAATTTATTGTTTTCCTCACTCTCTCAACTCTGATATGTCGAGGTACGGATATCTCGAAGTGTTTCAGTGAGTCCCTTGGAATTCGAGATAACGAGATTCGACTGTATATTTCTTTATGTCTTGTCACGACAACATGCCTATATAATTTTGACCACCTTAAACCCCACTTTTATATAGTAAAACAGGTTAAAGGGGTAACCATTATTTTTCTTATTTCTGCTCTAAACATAGATTGTGGGTACGTATTAGAACTACCTCGTCGAGGCGGTTCTAACGAGTACCTACAATATATGTTTTGAGCATTTGAGAATTTTTTATCTGAAAATTTTCATTTTTTGGTGGTAACATTTTCAGTATATTTCAATAGGCTTGTTTTCGTAATGGTGTTTTAGTTTCTTTACTTACCTCCCTCATTTTCTCCAGTTATGTATTTGAACAATCTCTTAAACGCAATATCTCTGGCATCATTGTGGCTTATGTGTTTCACCTGTGTACTAACCCACTGAGCGGGTGGGTAATGTCGTTCCTCTATGCCCTGAATAAAACATTAATACAAAAATGGACGCGCCATGCAAAATGTGAATTCGGACATATCTAGGCAGTGAATGCCCAGATCAGCCTGCGCATCTGCGCAGTCTGATCTGGACATTCAGTGTCCGCTTGTAGAATCATTGTGTACTGTACATCACGAAAACATACCGATATAATTTTGACCCCATACCCCACACACCATTTTTAAGTAGTAAAACTGGGGTTTACATGGGTATATATTATTTTTGTTATTATCTGCTCAAAAACATAGATTGTGGGCACTCGTTAGAACCGCCTCGTTGAGGCGATTCTAACGAGTACCCACAATCTATATTTTGAGCAGAAATGTGGAAAATATCAGATATTTTTTATCTGAAAATTTTCATTTTTTTGGTGGTGAAGATTTTAATATATTTGAATAGGCGTGTTTACATAATGAGAACATTACGAAGTATAATAAAGTTCCTGATCAAACTGTATATCACCGCTGGCTGTTCTGGATCTTTACTGTTCGCATTTATCCCAAAGACCTCTTTTCTCATGTCACAGCTCAAATACAATTCACCCACCTGTAGACATCATAACAAAACCCCTCTGTTAAATGTATACCTCTAAGTCATTGCTCCAGATAAAGGCGATTTTTTCATCCATTATGTACTGGCATTTTTTTCTTATTTTTCTATGGAAACATATCTTGTGGGCTGATCTGAGTCTATACCTTGAAGACACCTTTTCGTCTAGTGCAGCTCATTTCTTACTTAATCATTACTAAATATTTACTTTCGACTTTTAACCTCTAACCGTTTAGCTGTCGACTTCCAACTATGATGGGAAATCATTCAAAGGGAAGAGATCAGAAGTAGTTAACAGGAAGTAAATAAACTTCAAGTACAAAGAATTTAAAGTCCAAAGTGAGAAATCTAGAGTAGTCTCGTGTCATTATGTTTGACTATGTAAACATCAAGTTTACTTCCGAACTCGTCCGTCCTACAATTTTACTTTTCCGTGTTATTCGTACAAAAGTATCGTATGTTGTAGGTACTCATTAGAAGCGTCTCGGCTTGTCGAAGAGTTTCTAATAAGTATCACAACATAGGTTTTTGTGGAGAAATAAGCAAAATAATAGTAATTTATCTGAAGCTATGATGAAGGTTGTGATCATATTCATTACCTCCTCACTGTTAATGACTGTATATTCGGGTTTCGCTACTCCGCTTATGACGGCCTTTCCTATTGTCTTCAAGAAAGCCATATCTGAAAGGACAGATGCAGAGGTACCCAGATATCGTATTTACTCTGAGCATGCGGACACCTTAACGCCTTACCATACGTGTCCTAACTTTTGAACAAATCCATTTTGCTGTCCAATTGATGTGTTTGTTTGTGTTGTTTGTGTTGAAGTGTTACGGTCCAGTCAACCCAATGGGGCTATTTAGAGCCTGGTCAGTTTACCTAACCACACTTTTACCGGGCAGACTTAGTCCTGTAAGCGGTTAACCAGTATTGTGCATATTCTTTCTTCAGAAACTGACAACTGCCCTTCTTGAATCAACGGAAGTGAGAGAATGACCGTAGAAAATATTTCATTATCATACCTCCATGAAAGAATGATGCCGACCCGGCGGGGTCGAACCTACAACCTCCTGATCACCAGTCGGGCGCGCATCCATCTGAGCCACCGAGGCCGGCCCCATTGACGTGTCTAAAATTCCTGGATGAATGGCAAACAGTGCGGACCTGATCAGACGGCGCAAAACCTCGGCGTCTGATCTGGGTCTGCACTGTTTGCTCAGACCTGTATGTCCGAATGATTAGGGTAAATACGGTAGACGGTATACCGCATTTAGCCAGAAATACACGTAAAAGGAGCCTGAAGCGAATACAGTGTAACCTCAATGGCTCGAACACGGATGGCTCGTTTACCGAGGATGACTCGAATTAGTTTTTGAGTCCATAGGACATTTTTTCCGATACTTCAAGAAAACAAATATTTAAGGATATTTTCTTAACTTATCCTGAAAATGTATGTTGTGTATACTCGTTAGAATTGCCTCATCGAGGCGATTCTAACGAGTACACACAACATACCATTATTTAATAGAAGTTGGAAAAAATCCTAAATTATCCCATTGCCTCCTGACCTGGTGCTATGATTAACCCTCAGTGGCTCGAACTACCCATGTCTCAAACAAATTTCCATTGTCCCAAAGATGTTCGAGCCATTCAAGTTCGACTGTAGTTTTGACTCAGACTAAGCTCGTCAAGGCAACATTTAGACTACCCAGTTTTCTGGTGAAAATATTTATGAAAGGCGGATTCCATTTACAAGCGTAATGTAAGTTTAAAATTCCGAGTCGTTATCGCACTACTATAGCAATACTAAGCAAGAAAATTATCTTGTGCTGATATGCTTCTAATGAGTACCCACAACATATACTTTTGTGAAGTAATAAGAAAAAAGTCAATACAGTCGAACTTCGATGGCTCGAACATCTTTAGGACAATGGAAATTTGTTCGACACATGGGTAGTTCGAGCCACTGAGGGTTAATTATAGCGCCAGGTCAGGAAGCAAACGGAGATAATTTAGGATTGTCTTATCCAACTTCTATAAAATAATGGTATGTTGTGTGTACTCATTAGAATCGCCTCGATGAGGCGATTCTAATGAGTACACATAACATACATTTTCAGGATAAGTTAAGAAAATATCCTTAAATATTCAGTGTTTTCTAGAGCTATCGGAAAAAAGGTCCTACGGACTCAAAAAACTAATTCGAGTCATCCTCGGTAAACGAGCCATCCGTGTTCGAGCCATTGAGGTAACACTGTACTTTTGGATTGAAAAAAGCATCCAATCAAGAACTATGATAAATAAATTTAAAGGATTTTGTGTTTCTCTGGGATTCTAAATTACTAATTATAAATAAAAAGGCATGTCATATGAAAAATAACTGAATCAGTTACAAAGTCTTTTATTTTTATTAAGTGATGACGAATTCGGCAATATACTTTCGTGGAGATTGATCATGAAATATTTTCTACGGTCAATCTCTTCCTTCCACTGATTCAAGAAGGTGAGTTGTCAGTTTCTGGCGAAAGAATGTGCACAATACTGGTTAACCTCTTAGAGGACTAAGCCTGTCCAGTAAACGTGTGGTTAGGTAAACTGACCGCAACGTTCTACATGATCCCATTGGGTTGACTGGGCCGTAAAACCTCAACACACACACATACGCACGCACACACGCACACGCACACACACACACACACAACGAGTTCACAAATGACTATTTCTTTTATGGACGTTTTGGCTATGGAATTTACAGTTCTCCTATTGACACCGATAACCTTTCATAGATTTATTTTTCGCCTATTTTCAACCTCGATGTTGATATTACAAATTGACCTGAGGGCGGTATTTGTTTGGACACAAGAGGTATGCGAAACATTAAATTTTTATGTACTATCTAAAGCAAACAGGAATTATGTAATAGCTAACGCAAATAGGAATATGCAAATAGATAAAAGCGAACGATTTTTTTGTACACTATCATTTGATAAATAGACGCATTTTAATATTAGTGCAAACTTTTTACCGTTTCCGTCAAAGGGCATAATAATAGTATACCAACGACACAAAAAGGAAGAGCAAACAAATCATAGTAAAGCAAAGCAAACAAATAATTACCAGCTGCCCGGATGACCCATCAAAATGATACAATCAATTCTATGCGTATTAACCCTTGACCTGCTGAATAAATTCAGATGTCACGCCCACTTCCAATTTACAGCCAGTCAGATTGCTTGATCCGGATTGTTGTTATAAATTCACATACTTATTGTCAAACAGTGCAGATCCAGATCAGGAAGTCTCAACTTAACCTGCGACATGGATACTATCAAAGTACCAGAAGTTTGTGCGCTGGCGATAGGCAGATCCCAGTAAGCATTCTACATAAATATATAGCGGGCCATTATCGGCCAGTCAGGGTAGCTGACGGGCCGATAACGGCCCAATGTAGATTTATAAAGAATGCTACCTGGGATTGCCTATCGTCGGCAGACCTATCTGGTGGTTCACGGAGGGGAAGCATATTGTCAAGTTGAAAATAACTTGGCAGCTTCCCCAAACCACACCACAGAGGAAAATAACCTGCTACCGAAGACGACGACGACCTTGTCAAGATGGCGGAATCCAAGATGGCGGCGCCCACGTCACCGAGATTGGCAGCCTCCTTCAACGACGCGGTGTGTTTGACACCGTCGCCGACGACAGAGGAAAGGAGGGCACCACCACTAGAGAGACCTAGCACTCCTACTACCGCCACCGACCTGGAGACTACAACTGACCGCTCTCTGGAAGGAAGTAGTCTCCAAGAAGAAGAAGAAGAAGATTCTCAAGGCGTCGACTCCGAAAGAAGAGCCAACTGCACCACGGAGGAGGACTCCCCCTATAGAGCAGCCAAGGAAGACACATGCGCCGAGAACCTCTCCTCCTGCTCCCGCTCCAGCACCAGCTCCAGCCTCCACGCCGTTGTCAACACAGAAAACACAGAAACAGGAAGATGCCAAGTGTTTTCTTTCTGGCTGTGGCAGGTCATACCCCATTCATGAAAAGTATGACTTGGATGAAGTGAGGACACTTCGTATGGCAAACGGCAGACAAGGAACCATCGTAAAGGCGTACCGGCTACCCGACGAGGATGGGAAGACCACCGAAGAGGCTCCTGTGTACTTAACATACGTCGAGGAACAGCCCTATTGGTACTTTCTAAAGGGCTACTCTTCCAAGTACTACTCGAAGAGGTTCTTCGACGACATACAGGAGAAGTTCACAAGGGCCACTCCAGTCGACAACAACATGCTATGGTACGACGACCTGGAAAGATGTTGTGCCAGTACCACCCCAAGAGGTTAGCGAGGCTGGGACCCTCGCTCCAGGTATTCCTGGCTCTTTTCAGAGCCCCTGACATGTAGGGCGAGTGTAGTATTACATTGTGCATAAGTAATACATACGTATTAAAGCCCTTTTCTTTTGACCGTACATTCTAAATTATGTAATTTACACACCTTGACCTTTATGCATATCGTCCGACATCGTACGATCAGGCGAGGTAGTACACGCATGAATTATGCGTGCACACCGTTTCAAGCCAAGGTCAGGGTAATTTTTCTGGCGCTGCCTCTATGTGACTCAGTTGCCTGGCAGCGTTAAAAATCTGTAAACTGTAACTGTAATCCAGATCAGTTGGCTTCTTCAGAAGCCAACTGATCTGGATCTACACTGCTTGCAAAGGCAGGGTATACCCGGATTTAGCAGGTTACAATTTTTGGACAATTATAATGTAAAATCTTATCCTACTTCAAACACCCTTATTAACACAGAAAAGTTATTCTATTTTACCCCTATTAAAAACACAACTACATGTAGCAAACATTCGGTTCGGCATACATCACGAAAACATACCTATACAATTTTGACACCCTTAAACCCCACTTTTATATAGTATAACTGGGGTTTACAGGGGAATACATTAGTTTTCTTATATCTGCTCAAAATGATAGATTGTGGGTACTCGTTAGAACCGCCTCGGCGAGGCGGTTCTAACGAGTACCCACAATCTATGTTTTGGGCAGAAATATGAAAAATATCTGAATTTTTATCTGAAAACTTTCAGTATTTGGTAGTGAAATTTTCAATATATTTTGATAGGCGCGTTTTCATAATGAAGCGGGTCTTTGAAGTTACAGCACAGGTATCCATT
Source organism: Anodontia alba (assembly GCA_964016985.1). NCBI lineage: Eukaryota > Metazoa > Mollusca > Bivalvia > Lucinida > Lucinidae > Anodontia > Anodontia alba. The sequence continues at coordinate 24,494,082 of OZ024828.1, forward strand.
TTTCTACAGCACATGCTTTCTAATAAATGAGCCTTCTACAGTGTGCATTTAAATAGCCCAGTACGGATCAAATTTCTTATTTATTTACTCTGTTTGGCCCAGCCCGACAAACTGATGACTATTGACAGCTTTTCCAATTACTTCCGTAAAGACAGGTCAATACATTACGAAAACACGCCTATTCAAATAAATAGAATATTTCACCTCCAAAAAACTGAACATTTTCAGATAAAAAAAACTCTGATATTTTTCATATTTCTGCTCAAAACTTAGATTGTGAATACTCGTTAGAACCGCCTCGAAGAGACGGTTCTAACGAGTACCCACAATCTATGTTTTTTCGAGCAGATATAAGAAAAATAATGTATAGCTCTGTAAACCCCAGCGTTACTATATAAAAGTGGGGTTTAAGGGGGTCAAAATTATTTTTAGGTATATTTTCGTGATGAAATGTTATTAATGCTAGCCTGACCCATTATGAAAATTGCAGTTCTGTGCGTGTGCTCTCAGTGGTAATTCCTATTAAGAGCATTTTTTTTTTTCTCCAAGAATATATACCTGCAAAATATTATACTCATATATATATTCAGTTTGCACTAAATGCCGTTAAATAAGAATGCATCCTTACGCGATTCAACTCCTTTGTCAGTGCACCAGCTATAACGCATACATGTACACAACCTTTGAACAGCAGCTGATCTTGGACGACCTGTAGTAAAGTCGTCTGAAGAAGGACTTACAACGAGTGCCCTATAATCACCAGGCCCGCCCGTCCTTAACCCTTCTCTTGCTGAACACATGCCCTGTCTTAACAAACAGTGTAGCTCCAGATCAGTTGGCTTCTGAAGAAGCCAACTGATCTGGATCTGCACTGTTTGCCATTAAGTATGTGAAATTATATCAATAATCTGGATCAAGTAATTTGATTGGCTGAAAATTCGAAGCGGGCGTGGCATCTTAATTTATTTGGCATGGCAAGGGTTAATCAGTTTGTGAAAATCGATATATAATAGCTTTTCAAGCGCTTAGAATATTTTGATCATATTTGGCATGCTGATACATACTGACAAGAACTAACCAATGAAATTGTCAAATGCCAGTTTTTCTGTATAAATAGCCTCGTCGAGATAGTCCGTTTGTCCGTAATCAGTTTTTGAAAACCGCTATAACTTTTAAACCACTTGGATTATTTTGATAATGTTTGTTATGCAGATGCATATTGACAAGACCTAACCCATGAAATAATCATGTTATTAATAGCCTAGCCGAGGCAAAAATGTGAAAATATGATAATCGCCATAACGCCCAAACCATTCGGAATATTTTGGTTTTACTTAACATATTGACATTTTTAACATATTGATAGATGCTGAAAAACCCAACCAATGAAATTGTCAAAAGCCAGATTTCTTTAAAAACAGCCTCGCCGAGGCAAAAATGTGAAAATAAGAAACTGCTCAAATATTTTTGGTAACACTGAAAACACTGTTACTACTGACATTCAGTTACAACACCATTCTGTAAGCATTTAACTTATATACAATTCGTGTCATCGATTGCAGTATTATTTTCAGGGAAAATTAGGCTGATGAAATATATTGTCTATTTTCTCCGAAAAATACCAAAATCAATTTTAGAATGTCGTCTGTTACAAATGTGCTTAGCGCTTAAAGGGGTGTGATAAATGGACTTGTAGGAAGCAATGAAAAACGTACAGCCATGCTTCGGACAAAACAATAAGGGAAATTTCTAACGCAATACTCACCAATCTTAGTACCTACATGTATTCCTTTTATTATCAATTAGTTAAGCTCACCTCATTTATATACATACAAAAAAAAAAAACAAAAAAAAAAAAAACAAAAAAAAAAAAACAACAGTTTAATGATTCTAAGTCTAGAAATCTAACCCTGGTTCTGCGTACCCCGGATAGGCCCTGCCTGTCTAAACAGTGCAGATTCAGGTCAGTTGGCTTCTAAGAAGACAACTGACCTGGATCTACACTGTTTGGCATTAAGTGTGTAAATTTGTATAAACCTTCATAAACCTCCTGTATCAAGTCATCTAATTAGCTGAAAATTAGAACTGGGTGTTGCATCTTAATTATTCAGCATGACAAGGGTTAAAAATGCAAGGAACGTACAAAGTAAAAAGAGTTTTCAAGCATACGCAATATAAACATATTCAGATGATCCGCTCAGTTCAGTCAAGGTCTTTATTCTGCGTTGATGCATTCTGCAGTATTTAGTAATTGTGTTAGTGAATAGCCAGGGCGCTGATCAGACTGCAGAGATAAGCATTCACCCTCCCTACTGGCCCGACCCCAGGATGCCTTATCGCGTGACAGGGGTTGTATATAGCTGAACCATATTAAAGAGGAACTCGGTGCAGAATGTGAGCAGCGATGGTCCATGGCGTTTGTGCAGTCCAGTTATGACAGTCACTGTTTCTCTAGATGAAAGGTTGGTACTGAATGGTATATTGCTATACAAAAGAAGGTCTTGTTTAGACTGCGAATAAACAAGCTGATTTGTTTAGGCAGTCCGGGTGTACATTGTGCATGATCGGTTTTGTATATCGACCTACTACATGTATCAACTGCTACTGATACCGCTGTCGTATTTACCCCTAAGTTTTCAGTGAGTTAGACATTAGCAAATAGTGTAGACCCAAAAAGCGATGTCTGATATGATCAACATCGTTTGTCATTTTTTTTTCTACAGTCATTCTCTCCCTTCCGCTGATTCAAGAAGGATACATTACGAAAACACACCTATTCAAATATATTGAAAATTTTAAAACCAAAAAAGGAAAATTTTCAGATAAAAAATTCTAATATTTTTCATATTTCTGCTCAAAACATAGATTGTGGTACTCGTTAGAACCGCCTCAGCGATGCGGTTCTAACGAGTACCCACAATCTATGTTTTTAAGCAAAATAAGAAAAATATTGTATACCCCTGTAAACCCCAGTTTTACTATATAAAAGAGGGGTTTAAGGAGGTCAAAATTATATAGGCGTGTTTTCGTGATGAGTTGTCAATTTCTGGCGGAAGAATGCGCACAATACTTGTTAACCGCTCAGAAGATTAAGCCTGTCCAGTAAAAGTGTGGCAAGGTAAACTGGCCGCGCTCGACATGACCACATATGGTTGACTGGGCCGTAGAACCTCAAAACAAACGAACACACACTCATCCAGCACTTTTAGACATATCAGGAAGTACATGTAGTAAAATTGACGTGTTCAAATGTTAGAGGAAATATGCTCGGAATATTTAGATTACACTGTAAGTATGGTATGATATGATATGAGACCACTTGAGTACATGTATGTTATTAACGCTTAGCACTCTGGATAAAATTTTTAGCAGACCACAGTTTGAAACATTTTTCTTATTGTTCCCAGAAAATAGGATTTGACATTCCATGCAAATCGAGACAATTTGCATGAAATGTCAAATCCTGTTTTCTGGTAAAAACAAGAAAAATATCAACACTTTGTCGTCTCTTGTGAAGTGGCCCAGAGAGTGGTAAAGGCTTAGCAATGGGATATCGTTTTGGCCTAGTTAAAGGTCCGAGGTCCACTGTATTGGCCTGAGGACTATTAGTACTATGTAATTATAATCCAGAACTTACATAAGTTGGGCAAAATTTTCTGTTACTATAAAATGTCATACAGGCGTTGTTTGTCCCTAACTTCGGGGTATTTTCGGGGCATTTTCTGTCTATATATACAATTATGAAATGATAAACATAAAATACGAGTCTGGAGTGATTTTATTCTGAATCTTGCAACGAGTTATAAATAAAGAAAAGTACAAAATACGTTTGAACGTTTTTATTCTGTGAAACTTACAAAATGACCGAACTGTGCAAAGCTCTTTGTTACAACGTACTGTCAAAACCTCATACCCATTACGAAAACAAGCCTATTCAAATATACTGAAAATTTTACCACCAAAACAAGAAATGTTCAGATAATAAATTAATTCTGATATTTCTCGTATTTCTGCTCAAAACATAGATTATGGGTACGCGTTAGAACCGCCTCGGCGAGGCGGTTCTAACGAGTACCCACAATCTATGTTTTTTTACAGAAATAAGAAAAAATAATTTATACCCCTGTAAACCCCAGTTTTACTATATAAATGTGGGATTTAAGGGGGTCAATATTATATACTATGTTTTTATGCCTCTGTCCCTGTTCGGGAGCAAAGTACGCGCATAAAATAAATCACATCAAATGTCACAAGTGATTTTATTAAAAGCTACAGTATTAGACAGAAGAGAAAAATTTTTTTAATGATAAACTTGTTTTAATGATGAAATGTGTGTCCCCTTCCATACCAAAATAATGAAAAAAAAAAAAAAAACAAAAAAAAAAAACGAAATTAACTTAGATTTGTATGATCAAAAGAAAGAAAACATTATAAAATGAGTGGTTTAAACTTTTAAACTTTATTTCCATTGCAAATATAAGTGAACTAAATGAACAACTCTCCAGTTTACTTAAATTATGTAAAATGGGAATATGGATTATACATAATCCTTTACGCAAGCATACTTGTGGAAATGGGGACAAAACTCTGATGAAATCCAATTCAGTATAAAATCAGTGATTTCAGTTTTGACAAAAGATTATTCGAAACACAATTAATGGTTGTGTTCTACTTTCAAAAACAGGATGGGATGCTCTTTGACAAATAATTTCTACAATACATTCGCTGCATCGTTCAATACAGCCGTCTGGAATTAGGTATGATAAATGTTCCATCAGTATTTCATATATATGGAAAAGTGTTCCCTAAACAAACAAACTCTTTACTTAAGCTCACGATGGTATCTATTTCAATCGACCTAGAGCATTTAGAAAACGTTTTCCGCAAACTTCTAATGAAGGTATGTTTTATGTGGAGAACTAGAGAAATTTATCTCAGAACCATTACATGTATCTAATATTCCTCCTTTAAGACATATTATTTTAGATAAAATGAGACCAAAAGGGGTACTACTCACTAATGATTTTAATGCCCCTATCTAGAAGCTATGCAAGAGACATCAAAGCGTATCATAAAGGTGATAATGAGATCCAAGCAGGGGGTGATAAAGAGGCCTTCTGAGGGGTAATAAATATTTTGGAGGGGATGCATCGCGAAAACATGCCTATATAATTTTGACCGCCTTAAACCCCAATTTTATATAGTAAAACTGGGGTTTACAGGGGTACACATTATTTTTCTTATTTCTGCTACAAAAAAAAACATAGATTGTGGGTACTCGTTAGATCCGTCTATGTTTTGAGCAGAAATTTGAAAACTAACAGAACTTTTATCTGAAAATTTCAAGTTTTGGGTGGTGAAAATTTCCAATATATTTGAATAGGGGTGTTTTCGTAATGTTACATGTACCTGTTGATCAGTTAAATAAGCCTGTACTCAATTCCCTATTGGGCCTCTACTTGTCTATCAGTTATTGACAATACAGTAGGTTTTGTTGTGCCAGTCTCTTATCAGTGATAAGACAAGTGATCAAGAGACATCTTATTTTTATGTCTTTAAAGACACATTTTGGATTGCATAACACCCTTATGACTCTTAGGAGATTAAGATAAGAAATTCTTGGTGCCTTCACCACCGTACAGGTAGGGGCCTGATAAGGGGAAATTAGATTTTATATCAGCAAACTTTATGATGAAGAGAGAGAAACAAATAAGATAGGTAATTTGGTGATAATTTGATGATCTCTTCTCTGTTTATTCAATAAAATATACCTGATTTTTATTCATTAGAATTGCCTCTCCCAGGCTAATGAAACCCACAACATAATTGATTGAGAAATACAGATATTTATGCCTATATGCTAATTTATCACTAAATGCCCCCTTTATCTGTTTCTTTGGATCAAATACAGAAAATTAGGAAGACAGATAGTATTTTATTTTGTTATTTATGTATTTATTGAAAAAAGAGAAGCTTTATGGCATAAAATACACATTCTAAATTGTCTAAGAACTTTTTGACATATTCCATAATGTATTGTTTTACTGAAATGGAAATGGAATATAATGCAGTGTTCTTATTTACTTTAGAAAATAAATAAATAAATAAATAAATATTTTCAATTTTATATTTCTATTTCAGTTCATTTGCTCTTTTTTCACAATGCAAGAAAAAAACTATCAAAAATAAATAAATAAATAAATAAATAAATAAATAAATAAATAAATAAAGTGATACAATACAATTCAACAAATAAAATCAACAAATTAAAAGCAAAATTAGCAAATAAATTTATTTGGTTCTAAAGTAGCATATTGACTACTGCTCAATTTTATGAATTAACCCTTATAGGGCCCCACCTAGGGAGACTTAACAGCCTTATAATGACTCCATAATCACTTAGATAAGATAAGCCTTTGATGTGCGCTCTGTTATCAGGACTGTATATTGGGGTGATACTGATGGGGGGGGGGGGGGGGGGGGGGAGGGGGGGTCTAGTTAAAGAAGGAAAAAAATGTGTCTTTAAGTACGCCTCTGATGCATGTAAACCAGTCTATCATTCCTTCTGTTTCACCTGTTGACGCTTTTATTCCCTCGACTTGAGCAACGACTCCGTTGTCCGCTAAAGCGAACTGGATACACTAGGCGGACTTTCTACATGGGAGACAACTTTGCTGATTTCTTGTTGTTTTGTTTTCCTACTCCCTTAGGCCCTTAGTTAACGAGATGCTTCTACACAATCCCTACTCGGGGGTCTGCTGTAAAAGGAAAGAATTTGCTCCCCGAGGGAGCAAATTCTTTCCTTTTACAGTAGACCTCTTTACAGAAGAGAGGCAAAACAATTTCAATAGAGCAGCCTCCCCTAAAGGCTTATTCATTTACCTTAAAGCACTAACTGCCATAGAACATATCAAAGTCTAAAGAAGACTCTCATTAAGTTGCAAGAATGCGTAGGCTGATGCGAGTCATCGCTGTCATACTGTATAAGGGCCCTTCAGGCACGGTCCGCTTTGAAACATACCTACATTTGATCATATTACATGTACAAGTCTGTTGTATTCCTTCTCCGTTACTGCTTCACAAACCACACTTCATTGGTTCTGCTAAACAGTTTAAAGGGGCTGTCATAGCCAGCAGTGAAATAAAAGTCTTCATGCACCTTCCTTTCTTTCAATTTGGTACTCAACTCTCTTGCCTCGTTAATGAATTTTTCGTCATCAGCAAACCCGCCGAAGGACCGTGTATATATCGTCATCTCCGGAAATTCTTCTATGAATACCTCTGAATTGGTAGGTTTGGGTGGGTCAGACTGGTGATCAGGAGGGATATAAAAAGAAACGGTGAATGTGTTCTCACAATTTGGTCCGGCCCCTGGAACTACTCTGGTTGCGACGGGTGCGGTCATTTCTACTTTCACACCTGAAACATTAAGAACTATAAAGTCAGAAAACGTAACTTTGCACGTGTGCGCCCAGCAAAGATTCAGATCAGCCTGCGCATTCGTGCAGTCTGATCAGAATCTTCGCTGGGAGCATTTTAGATAGCCAAGAATGCATAGTTTCTTACTGAGGGTAATGAAGACCCCGATCAGACTGCGCGGATGCACAGGCTGATTTTAGTGTTCGTTGGGCGCACATGCCTCAAGGTACGTTTTCTCACGTTTTGGTTGATAACAACAAACGATTCAAAAGAAACGAAAAGACCCTAACGACAGATGAAAACAGCAAATACCTAAGGAAGCATGCGCATCCAGTAAAAGGCAGATACCTCGTTTGTAAGACTATACACCTGTTTATAATACTATCATACCTGTTTATAAGACGATCTACTTTTTGGGTCGACTGTTTACAATTGAGCCTTAAGGCAGTTGTGCACGTGATTATTATTGACCAATCACGGTAATCAAACCGCGCGTTAGAAGAATCCAGGCAACGGTTATTAATAACCACGCTACTCGTCTTTGTGAGCTCAGGGTGCTGTTGATAGAGGGTTATCAGTAAAATATGGAAAAGGACATTTGGGACATTGGCGACAGTGCAGATCCAAATCAGACGCCGTAGAACGGGGCGTCTGAGAGACAATCGACTACTCGGTGCTGTCAGCGCTTTGACACTACAGCAAATATTTATGAGCTTACAATACCTGTTTAAAAGACTACAATACCACTTTGTAAGACAAGGTGCCAGTTTATAAGACTATAATTTGTGTTTAAAAGACTATGTACACATTTATAAGATTATGTACATGTTTATAGGACCATAATACCGGTTTTCATGACTCCGTACCTTTTATAAGACTATTTGACCTGTTTACAAAACTAAGCATACCCGTTTATAAAACTAAAATACCTATTTAAAGACTTGTGTACTTAAAGGGCAAATATAAAGGTTTTAATTCTACTAAATATTTAAGAGCACTTCAGTAAGGAGGTGACTGCCGAAAACCGCATCAGATTATCTTAAACGGTTTCTGAAATATTGCGATTTGAAATTTGATATTTCACATCCAAGAGGATTGAATTCAGGCTGCCTCATTAATATTCATGAGCCTTTTTATGACATCATAAGGGAACAGTAAAATTTTAAACTTTTTTAAATTGCCAATATTTTTTGCTCTTTAATCTGCATCAATTCAGATTTCATATTGTTTAATTTATTCAGCTCCTTTAAACTAATATACATAGGAATTTAGCTCTTATTTTCCGTTTAAAGTGTTACATTTCAAATTTAAAAATTTCATTTAAATAATTTAAAATCAAGTTACAATGCTTAATAATTAGCCAAAATTGACTTTTTTGGCATTCATTTATATGATATACACCCAAAATTCACTATTATTAAAAAAACTTACGAAAAATTTAATATTAGTCAAGTTTTAAATATTTTAAAATTTAGCTTTAAATTTAAATAACAGATTAAATTTTGAGTTAAATTCTCTATTCATGGGCTTATTTGTGGACAGAGACCAATTTCAATAATGGTTAAGGAGAAAAACTGTGTAGCATATAAGGAAATGCAGAATACTCCTGTTTAAAATTTCAATTTAAAATTTAAGTTCCACTATGACATCACAGAATATTGCATTGTGGGCCTTAATCAATACACAATCCAAGGGAGGTTACTCTAACAGGAAAAAAGGTAGGTATCGTAAATTAATCACCATAACTTTTGATTGGATTGGAATTTTTTGATGGGGTTTTCAATAAAATAATTCTCTTAAAGCATTCTATCAACACCCTGAAAACCAGGAATATTTTAAAAACCTTTATATTTGCCCTTTAACCCATTTAAACATAGCGTTCCATAAAAGGTACATTGGCAAACAGGGAAGACCCAGATCAGACACTATAGAACATGGCGTCTGATCTGGGTCTACACTGATTACATTAAAACAGGAATTTTAATAAAACATGGTCACAATAAAAACTAACCAGACACCCCTTAAATTGGTAATGAACCTGTCCGAAGAGTGATTGAGTAGATACCATTCGAGATATAAATGGGTTAAATGGTGCCCAGGCACAGCATTTCCTATGCCCAGCAAAGACTGATCCGCCAGTGAATACGCGTAGCATGCAGAGGGCATGCTGTACGTAGTCAAATATCGAAAGCATCTTCAGGCGGAGACAGCGAAGACTCTGATAAACCTGCGCGGATGCGCAGGCTGATTTGAGTCTTCGCTGGGCGCACATGCAATCTTGTAGGAAATGCTGTGATTTTAAAATGGAATGGGAAAATAATCCTTATACCATATGCGAATAGCCAGGATCAAGACCAAGGTAGTATGGTCAGGGCTTATTAGCCCGCATACAGCTACAATCTCCGTTGATTCTGTAAACCAAGAATGCTGGCCCTGATCAGACTCTGCGGAGTATCCGTTCACTTTACGCATGGAAGAATTCAAAATAAAAGGGGTAGTTGGAAAATATGTTTTGTTATTCTTGTAGCAAAACATACCTTTATATATGAGTACTCACTGGAATCCTTTTGCTGATGCGATTCCATTCATTGACTACTCATTTGATGCGCACATTACGAAAAGGGGCCTGATGTAATCTGCGGACAACGCAGGCCCTGATAAGCCTGTGCATTCGCGCAGGCTGACCTGGGCCTTCGTTGTCCGCACACAGAATCAGTGGTTACTGTTGTAGATGTCGACGAACAGAGAATGTCCAGGTCAGACTACACAAATGCGCACGTTGATCTGGACCTTAATTGTCCGCAAGTTGCATAAGGGCCCTTTACGTGCGTTGAGCAGCATATGATACTCTGTATATTTTCTTTGATGTGAGAAACAAAGAACAGTTGTCGACTTTATCTGGACTTTATCCCAGATAGTTATGGCGTGAGTGGCTACAGGTCTGAAATACGAAAACAATGACCATAGCTCCAGGTGAGGTATCTGGAGATATGGCGTGAGTAACTATGGGCTGAAATACGAAAACATTGCCCATAGCTCCAGGTGAGGTATCTGGAGATATGGCGTGAGTAACTATAGGTCTGAAATACGAAAACATTGACCATAGCTCCAGGTGAGGTATCTGGAGATATGGCGTGTGACTACAGGTCTGAAATACGAAAACAATGACCATAGCTCCAGGTGAGGTATCTGGAGATATTGCGTGAGTGGCTACAGGTCTGAAATACGAAAACAATGACCATAGCTCAAGGTGAGATATCTGGAGATATGGCGTGAGTGGCTACGTCTGAAATACGAAAACAATGACCATAGCTCCAGGTTAGGCACTTCTTTCAGCCAAATTATGGGTATCCGTAAGAAGCACCAACAATATCATAGTTCCTGATAAGACACTTTTTCAACAAAAAAAAAAATGTTATTTTTCTTATTTCTCCATACAAACGTGTAATGGGTACATATGTTGAGGGTACTCATTAGAAGCGCCTCAACGAGGCGCTCCTAATGAGTACCCACAGCATATGTTTTGTGTAGACTGATGTCAATCGTAAATGTCAGTTTTGCCCATACCATGCCAAACCGACCACGCCATATTTTACCTTATGCCACCATGCCATGCCCGGTTTTATTTTATGCTCACTCAGACATGAGAGAAATATATTGATTGAGAGGAAGGGTACATAATTATGTATTCACATTATGTACTAAAAGATATCATTGTGAAAAGAATTTCACATCTCATTAGACCTTATAAGTCTAGTGTTCGTGTAGAAATAAAAAAAAAAAAATATGAAAAATATTTTCCAGATACCCTTTTTTTTTTATCTGGAGCTATGAATGATTGACAATTTACCTTTCTCATTTTCACCGGTAATATATTTAAACAGTCTACGGAATCCAGTACTTCTTGCTGCCTCATGGACCATTCCCTTCACACTCGTTGATACCCATTTTGCTGGGCTGTAGTGACGCTCTTCTATATCCTGTATTCAAAAAAAAAAAAAAAAAGAAGAAGTTTAGTACAGATCGAATATAACCTTGTCCGGTGACCTGAGGTTTCTTATTCCCAGCTTTATTACGTTAAACTGACAACTGAAATCAGAAATCATAAGTCACCGGAAAAAAGTTAAACATGTATTTATACCTATAACCCAGCAAACACAGATCGTTGCCACAACGTCGTTACAACGTCGCTGCAACGTCACGACGTTGCAGCGACGTTGTAACGACGTTGTTGTGACGTTGTGTGTTTACTGGGAATTGTTTACTTCTTATGATAAGTATAGAAATAAATATAAACTTGCCCGGTGACCATAAGCTCCTCACTCATTTTTCTATTTGACGTAAAACATCTGGGAACCAGAAGCAGCTGTTATAATTTTGCCTATAAGAATACTTACGTTTATTTATTTATTTATTTATTTATTGCAAACTGTATAAGGACTCTTTTCGCTCAGTGTGCATCGATTAAGGAGAATGCATACATGTACATGCACTTTCTTAGTCAAAATTGTTTAACTTCACTTCTGAAACGGGACCTACTCTAAAAGGAAAGAATTTGCTCCCCTCTGGAACAACCAAATTCCCTTTAAAGAAAACCTCTTTTCAGATGGGAGCCAAAAACAATTTCGACACTTACGCACCTCACACTCGCGCAATCTCATCAGAGCCTTCGTTGTTCGCTTGCAGGAACTTTGCACACTTGGCTGTCTAAATGTGCCCAGTGAAAATTCTCATCAGACTGCGCGAATGCGCAGGACGATCTGAATCTTCGCTAGATGCACGTGTCCAAAGGTACGTTTTCTGATGTTGCAATATTAAAAAACTTCCCTTTAAAACGGGAAATACTGTACTTACCCTAAATATTGGGACGCCATTACTACTTACCTACTTGTCCTAAAGTCTGAAAATATTTATTTAACCCTTAAAGCGCCAAGAAAATCTGCATCTGAAAATGTCGTCTGCTTATGTCATCTGCTACATCTTCTTGCAAACTTTTCAAACTTACATTTTGCATATTGGCAAACAGTGTGGACCCAGATCAGACTGCTCCTAAAGGAGCAGTCTGATCTGGGTCCACACTGTTTGCAACAATGACTTTTAAAGTAACCGGCAGAAGACAAAGCAGACGACAATTGTTGTGATTGGCGCTTTAAGGGCTACCTACCTATAGATGTGTCTAAAGCCTGTTCAATGAGTGGCAAACAGTGTCGACCCTGATCAGACGACGCGTTCAGGCCTGTTTGCCCTAATACTTAGGGTTATTAAGGTAACTGGATGTTCCAAGTGTTCATCCAATAACTGGGTTTTGTAACAGTGAAATAGCGATTTTTGAAGTGACATTTTCACCATCCAATTAATCACTATAAAATGTATTTATCTGGCCAGGGCAGCGGGTTTTAAAACCGACGTTCTGACCTAAAGGCATTCACAATTTGCCAACAAAAACAACATAAATATACAGAGTTCAATGTAAAAATTCGGGTTCATTTTAGTGCAGCTTACAATTTCTGGGTCACTATCTTTAATCGAGCAAATCCGAATGTGAAGGCTCTAATAGGAATTTTGGGGTGACCTTGAGCATAAAGTTAATGCCAAATAAAGGCGCCCGGACAGCTCAGTAATGACTACCCTCACACCTCAACCGTGGTCAAACATATCAATAAAATTATAACCTGCAGGTATGTATCAATGGTTTGACTGCCACCTTCGGTGCAGCGGTGTGCTCACCAGGATTAACTCCGGCCGATCTGCCAAGAACTACCCTGGTTTTTCCCCATCACCAGACAGTCGGTGTCTTTAGAAATGAGAAATACTTAGTCTGAAGTCTATCTCCCGTAAGCCAAATAAAACTGTTTTCATTACACGAATCGCTTCATTAGAGTGCCAGCCTTCCAAATGGATACGGAAAGTTATTGAAATTTCGCTGCTAAGTCGTGACACTGCGAAGATATCGAAACAGACCATGTCTCCGCTGCACTGCATACCTGGAAGGCATGAGGAAAAAAGTGTTTCACTCGTGCAGTTGTAACCCTCCTCCCCCCCCCCCCTCTCTCTCTCTCTCTCTCTCTCTCCCTCTCTCTCTGAATGTATTTGCAGTTATTAACCAGTCACCTACGTTCTACATTACAGAATCAGGAAATAGCACACATTGTACATAAACTTCAAGCTAATAGTCAGATCCTGGCACATGTTGTAAATTCCACGCTTGTTTGTAGAATATGACAATACAATATTGTTTAAACGAGACATCGAAACAACGTGATACATTGTAACCATGCTTATTTCTTCTGGGCTATATCCATCTTCGGTGACCTAAACGGTCCAGTCAGTTAACCAGTTCGCACTTTTCCATGGGCAGACTTAGTCCTCTAAGCAGTTAACCAGTGCTTGGGCGCATAATTTCCCCAGTTACTGCCTTTCTTGAATCAGTGGAAAGGTGAGAGAATTCTCGTGACCATAGAAATGATTTCTTGATTAATCTCTACGAATTTTATATGGCTGAGCTGAGATTCAAACTTGCAACACCTGGCCCCGAGGTTATTAAACTGTTTTCATGCTCAATTCAGCCGAGTATGAAATTTTCTCTGCTAATAAATATGAAAATGCCAACAATAGTTGGCATTTTCATAATTATTAGCAGAGAAATTTTCATGCTCAGCTGTGTTTAGCAAGAAACAATTTGCAATAGTTAGTTGTTTGATATTTATAAGCATGAAAAATTTCATGCAGAGCTGAGTTGAGCATGAAAAAAAAGTTTTATAACCTCTGGGTCTGGATCTGCAGTCAGACGCGCCACCGCCTGCGGTATGGAGCCCGGCATGACGCATTACTTTAATACTGGCATGATGGGAGGTCTCAGAGAGGGTTTGGGTGGGGAGTTCAGACAAACCCCTTTTGACTAAAAATTTCATTTTCATGCGCTGGGAAATTTTTAATATATTTGGGATAATATATTTACTGCATATATTAACACTCCTTATACTCTTTATCGTAAACTTCTCTTATGCGTCCACTTAACTACGTGTCAATGTGGCAAGCAGTGAAGACCCTGATCAGATGCCGCGTTTTGTGGCGTGTGATCAGGGTCCACATTTTATGTTCAGGTCTGTCTGTAAATACGGTTTGTTTGTGTTGAGGTTTTACGGCCCAGTCAACCCATGAGTACGGTCAGTTTACCTAACCACACGTTTACTGGGCAGGCTTAGGCCTCTAAGCGGTTAACCAGTATTGTGCACATTCTTTCGCCAGAAACTGACAACTGCCCTTCTTGAATCAGCGGAAGGGAGAGAATGACCGTCGAAAATATTTCATGATCAATCTCCACGAAAGAATGTTGCCAACGTCGGTGGGGGTTGAACCCGCGACCTCCTGGTCTCCAGTCGGACGGCGCATCCAACTGAGCCACCGATGCCCGCTGTAAATATGGTAATTTGATCAAACAGAGCCCCACGGAAATCATCTTGGATCCGCCACTGACTGGGTGATAGGAAGATACGAAATGCACTGCACCGGGGCTTACCGAGAATAGATTACACATATTCTATGGAGACGATTATGAAATGACAATCCCTATCTTCTTGAGGGAAATGCCGCCTGCTGATTAAGCGATTATTGACGAATTCAAACTGACAAGCACACTCTCCCTTCGCAAGAAAAGTTGATGAAAACAGTTAACAAATTTAATTATTTCAGTAACTTCCTTGTGTCCTTTTGAACTAAGAACTGAACCACGACATTGCAAAAATGTATCTTCAAGGAATATGCCATCAGCGATGGCCCTGACCAGCCCATGAATTTCCACAAGCTACATGTATTCAGGGCTATCGCTGTCCGCTGACATTGTTATTGGATACTGTAGAATTTATAAATGAATACATCTAGCAAAGATCCTTATCAGACTGTGGATTCGACAGCTTTTTTAGTATACACTGCTCGCATGATGCCCGGAACAGACTGTTTCCCATGGCGAGTCTCAATTACTTATCATTGGGCATCTGTAGGTTAGGGTGGGAGAATGGGGTTCGGGACTGTCCCAGCTAGCATTCTTTATAAAGCTACCCTGACGGGCCGATAACGGTCCGCTATAGATTTATAAAGAATGCTTACTGGGGTCCCGTATATACAATATTGATTTCAAGCAACACTCACAGCGCAAGATAAGATAGAGATACAGCCGTCTCTCGCTATCTCGAATAACCGCTTATCTGAAAGTGAAAAGCCGATCCCTGTTTTAACATGGAAATCTAACAACAGGTAACAAAATATTGTGGAAAAGAGGAGAAATGGCTCCTAAGGAGCAATTTATCCACTTTTTCACAATGTTTTCCATATATCTCTAACTTCAGGAGTCAAATTACATATTCATTTATGAAATATGGATGCTTGATTTATTTTTTTACTCATTTCTGCAAATCTGATAGGTCGAGGTACGGATGATAAGTCGAGGTACGGATATTTCGAAGTATTTCAGAGAACCCTTTGGACTTCGAGATAACGAGAGTCGACTGTATTTGTTATTTCTTCATGAAAACGTGTTGCGGCTCTTCCACTGGGCGCTTCGAAATTTCCGCTGGTCATTCGAAACTGCCCCTAAGAGGCTGGGGATAGAGCGGGGAAAGCTGAGCTTAACTGCCGTGGTTTGACCTCCGATGAGTCCCGGTAGTGCCGCGGAACTGCTTGGCTGTTAATGTCCTATAAAAATAGCCGGGCTTTTTGCAGGGATTTATCGGTACTCAGTACAATGCATTCGCAAGGATTTAATTCTCACCAGACGCGTTGCTTCATTATGGCGGGGGAAAGCCCATATCGAAAGTCATTTGAAGAATATTGCGCTATTGCCATATTATAAGGTCCATTTCAAGTACCTTCTTATATGCCACTTGTCCACTTCACTTGTTCGTCTTCATTATTATACCCCCAGTGTGTGTGGGGTGGGTCGGGAAATGGAGGGGGGGGGGGGGGGGGGGGCTGAAGCGGCTTTTAACAGAGAATTTACCACAAATTTGGTCACGCAGAGCAAGGCTTTGTAAACTGAAAAGTTACAAGCCCCGCTATTCCCCGGCCCCGTACGGCCCGGGACAACAAATGACTGGAGTACCCGCATCATAAGCGGAGAAAAAAGAAAGAAAGAAAAATATGAACACAAATTTGAAAAAAAAAAAATAAATGAAATAATATAATAATAAAAAAACAAACACTATAAACGATTACGAAAACAAGCCTATTCAAATATACATAAAATTTCACCTCCAAAAACTGAAAATCTTCAGATAAAAAACTCTTATAATTTTCATATTTCTGCTCAAAACGGAGATTCTGGGTACTCATCAGAACCGCCTCGGTGAGGCGGTTCTAACGAGTACCCACAATCAATGTTTGAGCAGAAATATGAAAAATAATGTATACCCCTGTATATAAAAGTGGGGTTTAAGGGGGCCAGAATTATATAGGCGTGTATTCGTGATGCAGGTGGTTCACCTCAGCTGTCACTCTTATACTTACGTCTTCCTTCTCTACTAGCTTGAATTCTGGCTTATCAATGCCCGTTCCAAGAAGGCCTTGACCGATCGCTTTAATGAAACTCATTCTTGGGCTTAAAGTTGGAAATCTTTGTACAACTGCAAACATAACGATAAATATGAATGTGATCACAACTCGTGCATACATCCACACATAAAATTATGTACGTGCCTACGGCTGTGCATGAATGTGTACATGCTTTTTTTCGTGGCGTACATATTTATTTTTTTTTTCGTGAAAATATCACTAATTACCATTTCATGATTAAGTCTCAAGAGCGTTAAAGCTTTAAACATATATGCGAAGGAAAACATGATCAAATATATTGTAGTAACATGTACATTAATGTTTTTTTAGATACGGACTGACAAAGTAGATACGGACTGACAGAATGTAGATACGGACTGACAGTGTAGATACGGACTGACAGAAAGAAGATACGGACTGACAGAATGTAGATACGGACTGACAGAGTGTAGATATGGACTGACAGAATGTAGATACGGTCTGACAGAGTATAGATACGGACTGACAGAACGTAGATACGGACTGACAGAATGTAGATACGGACTGAAAGAGTGTAGATACGGACTGACAGAATGTAGATACGGACTGACAGTGTAGATACGGACTGACAGAATGTAGATACGGACTGACAGAGTGTAGATACGGACTGACAGAATGTAGATACGGACCGACAGAGTGTAGATACGGACTGACAGAATGTAGATACAGACTGACAGAAAGTAGATACGGACTGACAGAATGTAGATATGTAAGGGGCTGAAATAACATTAGCCGGCGCCCAGCACTTCCGGAAAGATTGCTCATGCCTATATAATGTTGAACCCCTTAAACCCCACTTTCATACAGTAAAACTAGGGTTTACAGGGGTAAATATTGTTTTCTTATTTCTGCTCAAAACATAGATTGTGGGTACTCGTTAGAATCGCCTCGCCGAGGCGGTTCTAACGAGTACCCATAACCTATGTTCTGAGCAGACATATGGAAAAATCAGAATTTTTGTATCTGGAAATTTTCAGTATTTGGAGGGGAGTTTCTACATATTTGAATAGGTGTGTTCTCGTAATGAGTGCCCAGCGAAGGTTCCGATCAGTCTGCACCTTAAATTCTAAGCAGAGCCTATATCGTCCGTCTAAAGAAAGCTTGAATGTTTGACTGCACATAGGACGGAAGCCCAAGAGCGCAAGGCTATAACTGAGCAGCCTGCGCAAATCTGAGTCACTGCTAGGCGGACATTTCTACGTCCCCACCGGCTCAATATTATTATGTAAACTTAATGTCTTACCTCTTTATAAATAAAACCTGCAAACTCTCAAACCTTTAGGCAATTTATCTTTATATATAGGAATGAGACGATCTCATATGATAATATTTATTCTGGTTTTATAACCAAAAAATTCTAGAATATTATTCACTAAACACTTAAATTTAGTTGTGGTCACACGCCACTCCACGTGCTTACCTAACTGTTTACAGTTTCGGACTTCCGCGACGGGTAAGTCGATTATTAAAGGGGAACCAGGCAACTTATATAACCATTTCCAATAATGAATGAGCATATAATTGAAATAATTTTTGTTCAAAAGTTTGTAATCCAATATACTATTGCACAACAGAAGTTTATTTGCTGCATGCCATTTTTCTAAGGATTTTTATTAAAGTTACTCACTGATAGATGTGTTTACACACCCCTATAATATTGGATTATACCATTGCGTTCATGCGTACTGAACGTATTTATAAACAACTTACACAAACGCTCCAACCAAATCTTGGTGCTGAACAATTCAAGGAAGATGTCAGTCAGCATTATGGTAAGTAGAATTTACATTATTTACTCATATTTTTATGAAACATAGCATTCATTTTTGTGAATACTAGGAAAAAAAAATGTTATCGTGACCAGGTGACTTTGTCCGATAATTGACCCGAGATTGACCGTCCATACAAAAGAGGATCTGGATGGGGGTTACCAAAAACGCTTGTCATTAAAATTTTAGTGTCCTTTAATCAGTAATCGTTAAGGCAATTTTCACAAAAGTCTGTACATTTTGGATTTTTGGGCTTAATCGCTAAATACCACATCACAAAATCATTAGTACCTAAAATTCTAAGACCAAAAACCAGTAGTAGTCAATCAGAGGATTTGTTAAGGAGGAGTATTTGGTGATAATTGGGGGATAATTTGTCTTATTTCTCCATAAAACCATATGTTGTGGGTACTCATTAGAAGCGCCTCGCTGAGGCGCTTCTAATGAGTACCCACAACATATGTTTTTATGGAGGACTAGAGAAAATTATCCCAGAATTATCATCAAATACTCCTCCTTAACAAGGCCTCCGGTCAATGAAAATAAGCCTATTGATCAGTGGTCAATAAACCCCATCCAGACCCCCATAAACAAGCTTTATCAGCTTATTTACCGCTTGTTTGTATGTTTGATTGACACAAACATAGCTCCAGATAAGTTCGTTTTTAATCATAGAGTATTGATGCATGGTTTCTGGTACTAGAGGTCCCTGGTTCGAGCTTCTTTCATTGTGAGAAGTTAGGATTCTTAATCCGAACATACTCTATTGATGACATGATAGACACGTTAACGGGAGGTCCTTTTTTTTGGGGGGGGGGGGGGGAGGGGGCGGTGGAGACTCCCTTTGTGCCACACCTGAGACAAAATCGTCTATCCGGTGGGTAATGGTCAAATGCAACCGACTACAGAAATAAATGTTACATATACGTAACAGACTGATTTTTTTAAACATTTTTTTTCTAATATTCCGCAAAAATGTATTATTCACAAATGAAGGTAGTTTTTTTAGAAGCGCCTCGACAGGGTGCTTTTATTGAGTACCTTCAAAATATGCTTTCATGGGGAAAACAGAGAAATAATTATTCCAGTACACCCTCTTATGGCTGGTTTCATTTCTCATATATTTGTTCCTTTAACAACAAACGTATGAACAAATACGACAAAATGCTTCTGCATGTATATCTCATACCAGCTTACTTTTCTTTTTTTGCAATTTAGCACACCCAGAAATTCTCAGTGCATTTACAGAAAAAAAACAACAAGAAAACAAAAAAAAAAAAAACAAAAAAAAAACAAAAAACAAAAAAAAAAACAAACAAACAAACAAACAAAAAACTATTGTTAACGGGACGTAACAATGTTCATACTTCCTCTTCAATTCAGTCGGAAAATGATCTCTGTCAGCATACTTTAGCTTAGAATTGGGTTCTTGTACGCGACACGACTTTTCAACCTCGTGTACAATCCTATCAAGAATCATCAATATAGCTGAAAGGGTGTTGGAGTTATCACCATCACAAGGTTTCTAATACCCAATACAGTCAGGGGAGGTATCTTAAAACTATGGCAAGCTGTTTTACTATTTATTATGCAAATAGATATTTCCATAATGATATCAGATATCTTATATAGGAAATAAGATATCTGATATACTAATTTAGATATCTTATATCCTATATATGATATCTGATATAATATATGAGATATCTGATTTATTTCCACATATAAGATATCTAATTTACCATATAAAATATCCTATTTTTTAAAAAAGATATATTAATATATATATCTAATATACTATATAAGATATCTGATATACTAAAGGAGATATCTTATTAATTGAATAAATAAGATATCTTCTTTATTAAGAAGATATCTATTATCCTATATAAGATATCTTATATAGCATATTAGATATCTTATATGGCATATTAGATATCTTATATGTCAATTCAGATACCTTATATGGCATATAAGATATCTTAATTGACATAAAAGATATCTTATTCATATGCAATATATCCGCTAGAAAATCTTATTTGAAATCTTTGGATACTATTCATCACCAAGGTTTACGTCTGGCTCTAGGGGCTTTTCGTACTTCCCCCGTCGAAAGTTTATACGCTGAATCAAATGAACCATCATTGTATAAAAGAAGAGAGAAATTGTCTCTTCAATATGTTACTAAATTAGCCGCCAATCCACGTAATTCAGCCTATGATTGTGTTTTTAATCGTAAATATGAAAGATTTTACAACAACAAACCAACGGCTATTAAACCCCTTGGCCTGAGAATACAACCGTTACTTGAAGGGGCCAATATCAATATTAAAAATGTTCAGCATTTTTCTTCCATCAAAAGAGCCATGGACGTTAAACCCTCCAAAGATTATTTTAGACCTTCATAAAAATAAAAAAACAGAAGTCGAGTCGCATATTTTTAAGAATGAATTTTTAGAAATCAAATCAAATTATAAACATTACCTGTCAATTTATACAGATGGTTCGAAACAAGATGAGAAAGTTGCTTGTTCTGTTATAAGTCCAAATTTTACTGACAGTATCAGATTACCTGATAATAGCTCCATTTTTACCGGTCCCGTGCTGGTCCCGGGCTTAGAATAGGCCAGACGTACCCTCTGCGTGACGTACGAGCCGGCTAAAAGAGGCCGCCCGTGACCACCCGGGCCCTCGAAATAGGTGGCTGCCTTCCGCTTCTGTGGCAGTTGGGTAAAACCCCTAACATAACAGAGCAACCGTCCGTTCAACCGGTATAATTCCAGAATATAAAATTCATTTATTGAAATTCATCTTAAATTGGAAAAAACAAATTTCGCGAGATCTATCCTTTTAAACCTTTCCTATCTCATGTTACTAACATGCTTCATTTGTTTGTGTATCATTCTGTGCCCGTGGGTCGCACATGGGACGAAGATTATAACCTCATCTGTATTTAACATATGTGTTTGTCTTGTGTTTGTGTCATTTTTCCGAACTCTAGCATATTCCACATTAAAAATAAGATGCATTTATTATTGTTAGATAAAAAAAAACTAAACGTTTTTCAAGGTATGAAAGCTACATATCATTTGAAAGCTACATATCATCTAACACAGCTTATTTGTTTGACTCTCTTAAAAAATGAATCCTTCTTTTAATAAACTGTTTATTTTAAATATGGATCTCCTAATTTATATTAAAAATAACCTTTCAATTTCCCAGACGTTTTCGGCCTCCCTTGTCTGTAGGGAATAAAATCTACAGATCACTTTCCTTCTGTAGTGGATAGGGTGTAATCCCCTATTAAAACAGGAACCACCTGTTTGCCGTGGGTGGCGTCTCGTATGCTGGGAGAGGGGAACCTGATGATTGAGGAAAGCCCAGGGATCTCCAGCTTTTCAACACATCATTTTGGCCCTTATGTCAGATAGAAGAGCGGTCTGGGTTAGATCCGGCCTGGATCAATCGGCTCAGTCGTGCCAAGCTCTAGAAACGCACAACTTGTTCTTAGCTTCTTTCTCTCTTTCATACGTATCTTTATGGTACCAAACCGGGCTTATTTTCTCATGTTCCTCTAACTTTAAGTGAGTTTCAATGGGCGGCGGCTGAAGGGTCAATTGGTGGGCTTGTATTGGGGCTTTGGCGGAAACCTCTGTGAGTGGAGGCTGTGGATAGGGGGATGAACTCAACTGTTCATAAATTTTTCTATGGAAATATAGATGAATAGGTGGGAAATCATCTAAGCATGAGGCCGAGCTGAAGACTCTGATCTTGACACCGAGTATAATAGCAATGTAGCCTTGACGTTAGAAATAGGAGATCCATTTCTGTTAAACGTCCCCTTGTAGGGCTCCATGGAGGGTGGGGCGCATAGCTATCGAATCAAAAATTTCATCACCATGGCATCTCGAAAACGATTTCTGGCGTTCGACTCTTCGGAGGACGACACGCAACCGACTACATTTACATTCAAAGCTAATGAGAACTTCGCTAAATTTTTAGTGATTTCGAGTAAAGAGGACAAACCTATTACTTCACTGTCACCTTTCATTATAGAAAAGCAAATAGAATCAATTATAGGCACTCCAAAAAATGTAAAAAAATTAAAAAATGGAACTCTTTTGGTCGAAACTAACAGAAAATCTCAAACTGATAATCTCTTGAAAATTACAAAATTCTTTAACATTAATGTCTCTGTCACGGAACATAAAACTCTAAACAGTTGCAAAGGTATTATCCGTGACAGAATGCTAAAACATGAAACTGAAGAAAATATCACAGAATATCTTAACACACAAGGAGTAACAGCTTGCAAACGTTTTAAAATTAAAAAAGATGGAAACTTTATAGAAACAAATACACTTTTACTAACTTTCAACACCACAACTTTACCGAAATCACTAAAAATCTTTTACCGAATTATACCGGTTGAAGTCTACATTCCAAATCCTCTGCGGTGTTTCAACTGTCAGAGGTTTGGACATCATGAAAACGGCTGTCCGGAAGCACCTGGATCAGTATGTGAAAAATGTGGTATGGGTGAATTTGATCACCCTACAAATGCTTGTAAAAATGAAGCCAAGTGTGTGAACTGTCACAAAAACCATCAATCAAAATCAAATCAGTGTGAAATTTGGAAAAAAGAGAAAGAAATCATGAAAATTAAAGTTACACAAAAAATCACTTATTTGGAAGCCAAAAAGATTCAAGAAAATCAACCTGAAATCACCTTTGCAAAAGTTGTTCAATCCCTAAACACTAAACCTGAAACCAAAGAAAGTTCTACCCAGTTTAACGAAAAAGATTCTGTCATCAAAGCAAATTCAAAAGTTATTACTCCTACTGTAAAACCTAAACCTAAACCCACATCTACTCATCAGTCTAGACCACCAACAAAATCTCAAAACAGTTCACAAACACAGCCGACTAAAACAAGTGGATCACAACAGAGATCCAGGTCCAGGACAGCTGACCAGAAAGAAAAAAATGGAAAAGAAAAAGATAAAGATAAAGCACCAAATCCATATAGTAAAGGGGCGTCGGCCGATCCGATCAAGTTGGTCAATCGGTTCGATTCCCTTGAGAACATGGAGTTAGAGACTGACTCCTCCATGTTCTTGCAGTCTCAGAGAAAACAAAAGGATTAAGTTCCTTATTTTCAAATCATCTCTCCATTCATCATGGATAAAAAATCAATTATTCAGTGGAACTGTCGAGGACTAAAAGCAAATTATAACGAAATTTTAATTTTAACAACACTACTTTCTCCGACTGTCTTTTGTCTCCAGGAAACCTTTTTAAAGAATACAGATAATATTAATTTTAAAAATTATAGTTTATATAATCATATCGCAACTGAAAATCAGAAAGCCTCAGGAGGCTCATCTATCCTTGTAAAATCAAATGTTCCTCATAGACAGATAGATATAAATAGTAATTTACAAGCTGTTGCTGTAAATGTCACTCTGTCTAAATCCATAACAATTTGTTCTCTATATCTCCCTCCACACTGTAAATTTTCTAAACACGATTTAGAAAATCTTATAAACCAGTTACCTCGTCCTTATTTATTATTAGGTGACTTTAATAGTCACAGCAAACTATGGGGTTGTCTGGATACAAATGACAAAGGAGAAATAATAGAAAATTTTATTGCAGAAAATGATCTATGTTTATTTAACGATAAACAACCAACTTATCTTCATTCTCCTACAAGAAATTATTTTGCTTTAGATTTGTCTATATGCTCTCCAAATATTTACTTAGATTTTGATTGGTCAGTTTTAGATGACCTTCATGGGAGCGATCATTTTCCAATTAAAATTGAAGAAATTGAATCGACAAATGAAGACCATCATTCCCGATGGAATTTGAATAAAGCAAACTGGGAGAATTTTATAGAGCTATGTAATGAAAAATTAAATCCTGAAATGTTTAAAACAGCAGATGATATACAAGCTTTTACTGATACATTAATTCATGTAGCCGAAAAATGTATTCCAAAGTCCTCGACACGTTCAAAAAGAAATAGACCTTGGTTTAATAAAGATGTTAAAAATTCAATAAATAAAAGAAAATCTGCCTTACGAAAGTTCAATAGGCAGCCAACAAAAGAAAATCTAATCCATGCCAAACAAATGCGAGCTAAAGCTCGCAAGACAATAAAAACGGCTAAAAGAACATCTTGGCAGCAATACGTCTCCAAACTTAATTCTAGAACTCCAGCAAAGAAAATATGGGACATGATTCGAAAAATTACTGGCAAAAATAAAAATAACAAACATGTCCATATTAAATCAAATGGAAATATATGCTCAACGACTAAAGATATTTCCAATGCACTAGGAGAGAATTTTCAGAAAAACTCTTCTAGTGCAAACTATTCCGAAACCTTTCAAAACATAAAACAGGAACGAGAGAAAGAGCATCTAAATTTTACGTCACTAAATCATGAAAAATATAATGTACCATTCACAGCTTCAGAATTATTAGATGCTCTTCATAAATCTCACGATACAGCTGCTGGTCCTGATGACATTCATTATCAAATTCTTAAACATTTACCCGATAACGCTTTAAAAACTTTATTAAATATTTTAAATGATATTTGGATCACTGGAAAATTTCCAAAAGACTGGAGTAAAGCAACGATTATACCTATACCAAAACCAAATAAAGATCATACTGAAGCTACTAACTACAGACCTATTGCTTTGACAAGTTGTTTATGTAAAACAATGGAGAGAATGATTAATGATAGACTGGTTTGGTTCTTGGAATCAAACCAGCTAATAACAAAATATCAAGCTGGATTCAGAAAAAATAACTGTACAAACGATCATTTGATTCGTTTGGAATCCTTCATTCGTGATGCCTTTATTAAAAAAGAACATGTCGTAGCTGTATTTTTTGATCTTGAAAAAGCTTACGATACTACATGGAAACATGGCATCATGAAAGATTTACATAAATTAGGCCTTAAAGGCCGATTACCACTTTTTATTCAAAATTTTTTATCAGATCGAACATTTAATGTTCGAATAGATAATACGTTATCGGACATATTTAAACAAGAACAAGGTGTACCACAGGGAAGCATTTTATCACCTACCTTGTTTGGCATTAAAATTAACGATATTGTTAAATGTGTGAAAGACCTTGATTGTTCACTTTTTGTTGACGATTTTGGAATATTTATTAGATCGAAAAATATGGAAACCATTGAATTCAAACTACAACGATGTTTAAACAATATAGAAGATTGGGCAACAGAAAATGGTTTCAAATTTTCAAAAACAAAAACTCAATGCGTTCATTTTTGTCAGATACGTCAGCTACATTTAGATCCTCATCTCACGATATACGGTAGTCCAATTCCAGTAGTCAGTGAAGCAAAATTCCTGGGTCTTTTGTTCGATAACAAATTATCTTTTATACCACACATCAAAGCTTTAAAAGCTAAATGTTTAAAAGCTCTTGATATTCTTAAAGTTCTCTCCAGTTCCGACTGGGGAGGAGATCGTACTGTCCTTTTAAATCTCTATAGATCTTTAATTAGATCTAAATTGGATTATGGATCCATAGTTTATGGATCCGCAAGAAAATCTTATTTGAAATCTTTGGATACTATTCATCACCAAGGTTTACGTCTGGCTCTAGGGGCTTTTCGTACTTCCCCCGTCGAAAGTTTATACGCTGAATCAAATGAACCATCATTGTATATAAGAAGAGAGAAATTGTCTCTTCAATATGTTACTAAATTAGCCGCCAATCCACGTAATTCAGCTCATGATTGTGTTTTTAACCCTAAATATGAAAGATTTTACAATAATAAACCAACGGCTATTAAACCCCTAGGCCTGAGAATACAACCGTTACTTGAAGAGGCCAATATCAATATTAAAAATGTTCAGCATTTTTCTTTTCCATCAAAAGAGCCATGGACGTTAAACCCTCCAAAGATTATTTTAGACCTTCATAAAAATAAAAAAACAGAAGTCGAATCGCATATTTTTAAGAATGAATTTTTAGAAATCAAATCAAATTATAAACATTACCTGTCAATTTATACAGATGGTTCGAAACAAGATGAGAAAGTTGCTTGTTCTGTTATTAGTCCAAATTTTACTGACAGTATCAGATTACCTGATAATAGCTCCATTTTTACCGCCGAAGCCAAGGCAATTGATATTGCACTTTACCATATCAGAGATCAGTCTGAAAAACAGTTTATCATTTATTCAGATTCTCTTTCTGTATTAAAATCTCTTAAAGATTTACACCATAGAAACCCATTAATTCAGCAAATTCTTAAAAAATATTATTATCTTTCCGCTTCAAAAGAAATTGTATTTTGTTGGCTTCCCAGCCACGTTAATATTCGTGGAAATGAATTAGCAGATTCAGAAGCCAAATCTGCATTATCCTTAGTAATAACCAATTTTAAAATTCCTCACTCCGACTTTAAATCAAACGTCTGTCAATACATCAACAACAAATGTCAGTCTGTTTGGGAAACACAAACTTATAATAAATTAAATGAAATCAAACCAAATTTTAACAGCAAATGCACATTCTCTAATTTCAGCAGAAAAGAACAAACAAAAATCACGAGATGTAGACTTGGACACACTAGAATTACTCATTCTTATATTTCAAACAATGAACAAGCTCCATTCTGCATTCCTTGTAATGAACCTTTCACAGTCAAACATTTTCTTATCACTTGTGCTGAATTTGATCACATTCGCACAAAGTATTTTAATATAAAAACTATAAAGGAACTTTTTGATATGCCAACTCAGAAAATACTCGACTTTCTTAAAGAGATCGGACTTTTTAATAAAATATGATCAGTATTTTTAATCACTTAAAATCATTGATACTTTATCTCTTTAAAATAAATACATCAATCCTAGATATTTTTAAATTTCTCATTAAATAAAATCATCCTATAACATAAAACTTATTAGACGCTATATGCCCTTTTAGGGTTGAGCGTCTATAAACAAAATATCCATCCATCCATATCTCCCTCCACACTGTAAATTTTCTAAACACGATTTAGAAAATCTTATAAACCAGTTACCTCGTCCTTATTTATTATTAGGTGACTTTAATAGTCACAGCAAACTATGGGGTTGTCTGGATACAAATGACAAAGGAGAAATAATAGAAAATTTTATTGCAGAAAATGATCTATGTTTATTTAACGATAAACAACCAACTTATCTTCATTCTCCTACAAGAAATTATTTTGCTTTAGATTTGTCTATATGCTCTCCAAATATTTACTTAGATTTTGATTGGTCAGTTTTAGATGACCTTCATGGGAGCGATCATTTTCCAATTAAAATTGAAGAAATTGAATCGACAAATGAAGACCATCATTCCCGATGGAATTTGAATAAAGCAAACTGGGAGAATTTTATAGAGCTATGTAATGAAAAATTAAATCCTGAAATGTTTAAAACAGCAGATGATATACAAGCTTTTACTGATACATTAATTCATGTAGCCGAAAAATGTATTCCAAAGTCCTCGACACGTTCAAAAAGAAATAGACCTTGGTTTAATAAAGATGTTAAAAATTCAATAAATAAAAGAAAATCTGCCTTACGAAAGTTCAATAGGCAGCCAACAAAAGAAAATCTAATCCATGCCAAACAAATGCGAGCTAAAGCTCGCAAGACAATAAAAACGGCTAAAAGAACATCTTGGCAGCAATACGTCTCCAAACTTAATTCTAGAACTCCAGCAAAGAAAATATGGGACATGATTCGAAAAATTACTGGCAAAAATAAAAATAACAAACATGTCCATATTAAATCAAATGGAAATATATGCTCAACGACTAAAGATATTTCCAATGCACTAGGAGAGAATTTTCAGAAAAACTCTTCTAGTGCAAACTATTCCGAAACCTTTCAAAACATAAAACAGGAACGAGAGAAAGAGCATCTAAATTTTACGTCACTAAATCATGAAAAATATAATGTACCATTCACAGCTTCAGAATTATTAGATGCTCTTCATAAATCTCACGATACAGCTGCTGGTCCTGATGACATTCATTATCAAATTCTTAAACATTTACCCGATAACGCTTTAAAAACTTTATTAAATATTTTAAATGATATTTGGATCACTGGAAAATTTCCAAAAGACTGGAGTAAAGCAACGATTATACCTATACCAAAACCAAATAAAGATCATACTGAAGCTACTAACTACAGACCTATTGCTTTGACAAGTTGTTTATGTAAAACAATGGAGAGAATGATTAATGATAGACTGGTTTGGTTCTTGGAATCAAACCAGCTAATAACAAAATATCAAGCTGGATTCAGAAAAAATAACTGTACAAACGATCATTTGATTCGTTTGGAATCCTTTATTCGTGATGCCTTTATTAAAAAAGAACATGTCGTAGCTGTATTTTTTGATCTTGAAAAAGCTTACGATACTACATGGAAACAGGGCATCATGAAAGATTTACATAAATTAGGCCTTAAAGGCCGATTACCACTTTTTATTCAAAATTTTTTATCAGATCGAACATTTAATGTTCGAATAGGTAATACGTTATCGGACATATTTAAACAAGAACAAGGTGTACCACAGGGAAGCATTTTATCACCTACCTTGTTTGGCATTAAAATTAACGATATTGTTAAATGTGTGAAAGACCTTGATTGTTCACTTTTTGTTGACGATTTTGGAATATTTATCAGATCGAAAAATATGGAAACCATTGAATTCAAACTACAACGATGTTTAAACAATATAGAAGATTGGGCAACAGAAAATGGTTTCAAATTTTCAAAAACAAAAACTCAATGCGTTCATTTTTGTCAGATACGTCAGCTACATTTAGATCCTCATCTCACCATATACGGTAGTCCAATTCCAGTCGTCAGTGAAGCAAAATTCCTGGGTCTTTTGTTCGATAACAAATTATCTTTTATACCACACATCAAAGCTTTAAAAGCTAAATGTTTAAAAGCTCTTGATATTCTTAAAGTTCTCTCCAGTTCCGACTGGGGAGGAACCTTCATGGGAGCGATCATTTTCCAATTAAAATTGAAGAAATTGAATCGACAAATGAAGACCATCATTCCCGATGGAATTTGAATAAAGCAAACTGGGAGAATTTTATAGAGCTATGTAATGAAAAATTAAATCCTGAAATGTTTAAAACAGCAGATGATATACAAGCTTTTACTGATACATTAATTCATGTAGCCGAAAAATGTATTCCAAAGTCCTCGACACGTTCAAAAAGAAATAGACCTTGGTTTAATAAAGATGTTAAAAATTCAATAAATAAAAGAAAATCTGCCTTACGAAAGTTCAATAGGCAGCCAACAAAAGAAAATCTAATCCATGCCAAACAAATGCGAGCTAAAGCTCGCAAGACAATAAAAACGGCTAAAAGAACATCTTGGCAGCAATACGTCTCCAAACTTAATTCTAGAACTCCAGCAAAGAAAATATGGGACATGATTCGAAAAATTACTGGCAAAAATAAAAATAACAAACAAGTCCATATTAAATCAAATGGAAATATATGCTCAACGACTAAAGATATTTCCAATGCACTAGGAGAGAATTTTCAGAAAAACTCTTCTAGTGCAAACTATTCCGAAACCTTTCAAAACATAAAACAGGAACGAGAGAAAGAGCATCTAAATTTTACGTCACTAAATCATGAAAAATATAATGTACCATTCACAGCTTCAGAATTATTAGATGCTCTTCATAAATCTCACGATACAGCTGCTGGTCCTGATGACATTCATTATCAAATTCTTAAACATTTACCCGATAACGCTTTAAAAACTTTATTAAATATTTTAAATGATATTTGGATCACTGGAAAATTTCCAAAAGACTGGAGTAAAGCAACGATTATACCTATACCAAAACCAAATAAAGATCATACTGAAGCTACTAACTATAGACCTATTGCTTTGACAAGTTGTTTGTGTAAAACAATGGAGAGAATGATTAATGATAGACTGGTTTGGTTCTTGGAATCAAACCAGCTTATAACAAAATACCAAGCTGGATTCAGAAAAAATAACTGTACAAACGATCATTTGATTCGTTTGGAATCCTTTATTCGTGATGCCTTTATTAAAAAAGAACATGTCGTAGCTGTATTTTTTGATCTTGAAAAAGCTTACGATACTACATGGAAACATGGCATCATGAAAGATTTACATAAATTAGGCCTTAAAGGCCGATTACCACTTTTTATTCAAAACTTTTTATCAGATCGAACATTTAATGTTCGAATAGGTAATACGTTATCGGACATATTTAAACAAGAACAAGGTGTACCACAGGGAAGCATTTTATCACCTACCTTGTTTGGCATTAAAATTAACGATATTGTTAAATGTGTGAAAGACCTTGATTGTTCACTTTTTGTTGACGATTTTGGAATATTTATTAGATCGAAAAATATGGAAACCATTGAATTCAAACTACAACGATGTTTAAACAATATAGAAGATTGGGCAACAGAAAATGGTTTCAAATTTTCAAAAACAAAAACTCAATGCGTTCATTTTTGTCAGATACGTCAGCTACATTTAGATCCTCATCTCACCATATACGGTAGTCCTATTCCAGTCGTCAGTGAAGCAAAATTCCTAGGTCTTTTGTTCGATAACAAATTATCTTTTATACCACACATCAAAGCTTTAAAAGCTAAATGTCTTAAAGCTCTTGATATTCTTAAAGTTCTCTCCAGTTCCGACTGGGGAGGAGATCGTACTGTCCTTTTAAATCTCTATAGATCTTTAATTAGATCTAAATTGGATTATGGATCCATAGTTTATGGATCCGCAAGAAAATCTTATTTGAAATCTTTGGATACTATTCATCACCAGGGTTTACGTCTGGCTCTAGGGGCTTTTCGTACTTCCCCCGTCGAAAGTTTATACGCTGAATCAAATGAACCATCATTGTATATAAGAAGAGAGAAATTGTCTCTTCAATATGTTACTAAATTAGCCGCCAATCCACGTAATTCAGCTCATGATTTTGTTTTTAACCCTAAATATGAAAGATTTTACAATAATAAACCAACAGCTATTAAACCCCTTGGCCTGAGAATACAACCGTTACTTGAAGAGGCCAATATCAATATTAAAAATGTTCAGCATTTTTCTTTTCCATCAAAAGAGCCATGGACGTTAAACCCTCCAAAGATTATTTTAGACCTTCATAAAAATAAAAAAACAGAAGTCGAGTCGCATATTTTTAAGAATGAATTTTTAGAAATCAAATCAAATTATAAACATTACCTGTCAATTTATACAGATGGTTCGAAACAAGATGAGAAAGTTGCTTGTTCTGTTATTAGTCCAAATTTTACTGACAGTATCAGATTACCTGATAATAGCTCCATTTTTACCGCCGAAGCCAAGGCAATAGATATTGCACTTTACCATATCAGAGATCAGTCTGAAAAACAGTTTATCATTTATTCAGATTCTCTTTCTGTATTAAAATCTCTTAAAGATTTACACCATACAAACCCGTTAATTCAGCAAATTCTTAAAAAATATTATTATCTTTCCACTTCAAAAGAAATTGTATTTTGTTGGCTTCCCAGCCACGTTAATATTCGTGGAAATGAATTAGCAGATTCAGAAGCCAAATCTGCATTATCCTTAGTAATAACCAATTTCAAAATTCCTCACTCCGACTTTAAATCAAACGTCTGTCAATACATCAACAACAAATGTCAGTCTGTTTGGGAAACACAAACTTATAATAAATTAAATGAAATCAAACCAAATTTTAACAGCAAATGCACATTCTCTAATCTCAGCAGAAAAGAACAAACAAAAATCACGAGATGTAGACTTGGACACACTAGAATTACTCATTCTTATATTTTAAACAATGAACAAGCTCCATTCTGCATTCCTTGTAATGAACCTTTCACAGTCAAACATTTTCTTATCACTTGTGCTGAATTTAATCACATTCGCACAAAGTATTTTAATATAAACACTATAAAGGAACTTTTTGATATGCCAACTCAGAAAATACTTGACTTTCTTAAAGAGATCGGACTTTTTAATAAAATATGATCAGTATTTTTAATCACTTAAAATCATTGATACTTTATCTCTTTAAAATAAACACATCAATCCTAGATATTTTTAAATTTCTCATTAAATAAAATCATCATATAACATAAAACTTATTAGACGCTATATGCCCTTTTAGGGTTGAGCGTCTATAAACAAAATATCCATCCATCCATCCATCCGACTGGGGAGGAGATCGTACTGTCCTTTTAAATCTCTATAGATCTTTAATTAGATCTAAATTGGATTATGGATCCATAGTTTATGGATCCGCAAGAAAATCTTATTTGAAACCTTTGGATACTATTCATCACCAAGGTTTACGTCTGGCTCTAGGGGCTTTTCGTACTTCCCCCGTCGAAAGTTTATACGCTGAATCAAATGAACCATCATTGTATATAAGAAGAGAGAAATTGTCTCTTCAATATGTTACTAAATTAGCCGCCAATCCACGTAATTCAGCTCATGATTGTGTTTTTAACCCTAAATATGAAAGATTTTACAATAATAAACCAACAGCTATTAAACCCCTTGGCCTGAGAATACAACCGTTACTTGAAGAGGCCAATATCAATATTA
Source organism: Anodontia alba (assembly GCA_964016985.1). Taxonomy (NCBI): domain Eukaryota; kingdom Metazoa; phylum Mollusca; class Bivalvia; order Lucinida; family Lucinidae; genus Anodontia; species Anodontia alba. The sequence continues at coordinate 24,527,545 of OZ024828.1, forward strand.
AAAATGTTCAGCATTTTTCTTTTCCATCAAAAGAGCCATGGACGTTAAACCCTCCAAAGATTATTTTAGACCTTCATAAAAATAAAAAAACAGAAGTCGAGTCGCATATTTTTAAGAATGAATTTTTAGAAATCAAATCAAATTATAAACATTACCTGTCAATTTATACAGATGGTTCGAAACAAGATGAGAAAGTTGCTTGTTCTGTTATTAGTCCAAATTTTACTGACAGTATCAGATTACCTGATAATAGCTCCATTTTTACCGCGGGCTTAGAATAGGCCAGACGTACCCTCTGCGTGACGTACGAGCCGGCTAAAAGAGGCCGCCCGTGACCACCCGGGCCCTCGAAATAGGTGGCTGCCTTCCGCTTCTGTGGCAGTTGGGTAAAACCCCTAACATAACAGAGCAACCGTCCGTTCAACCGGTATAATTCCAGAATATAAAATTCATTTATTGAAATGCATCTTAAATTGGAAAAAACAAATTTCGCGAGATCTATCCTTTTAAACCTTTCCTATCTCATGTTACTAACATGCTTCATTTGTTTGTGTATCATTCTGTGCCCGTGGGTCGCACATGGGACGAAGATTATAACCTCATCTGTATTTAACATATGTGTTTGTCTTGTGTTTGTGTCATTTTTCCGAACTCTAGCATTCTCCACATTAAAAAATAAGATGCATTTAATATTGTTAGATAAAAAACTAAACGTTTTTCAAGGTATGAAAGCTACATATCATTTGAAAGCTACATATCATCTAACACAGCTTGTTTGTTTGATCTCTTTAAAAATGAATCCAAAATGAATCCTTTCTTTAATAAACTGTTTATTTTAAATATGGATCTCCTAATTTATCTTAAAAATAACCTTTCAATTTCCCAGACGTTTTCGGCCTCCCTTGTCTGTAGGGAATAAAATCTACAGATCACTTTCCTTCTGTAGTGGATAGGGTGTAATCCCCTATTAAAACAGGAACCACCTGTTTGCCGTGGGTGGCGTCTCGTATGCTGGGAGAGGGGAACCTGATGATTGAGGAAAGCCCAGGGATCTCCAGCTTTTCAACACATCATTTTGGCCCTTATTTCAGATAGAAGAGCGGTCTGGGTTAGATCCGGCCTGGATCAATCGGCTCAGTCGTGCCAAGCTCTAGAAGCGCACAACTTGTTCTTAGCTTCTTTCTCTCTTTCATACGTATCTTTATGGTACCAAACCGGGCTTATTTTTCTCATGTTCCTCTAACTTTAAGTGAGTTTCAATGGGCGGCGGCTGAAGGGTCAATTGGTGGGCTTGTATTGGGGCTTTGGCGGAAACCTCTGTGAGTGGAGGCTGTGGATAGGGGGATGAACTCAACCGTTCATAAATTTTTCTATGGAAATTTAGATGAATAGGTGGGAAATCATCTAAGCATGAGGCCGAGCTGAAGACTCTGATCTTGACACCGAGTATAATAGCAATGTAGCCTTGACGTTAGAAATAGGAGATCCATTTCTGTTAAACGTCCCCTTGTAGGGCTCCATGGAGGGTGGGGCGCATAGCTATCGAATCAAAAATTTCATCATCATGGCCTCTCGAAAACGATTTCTGGCGTTCGACTCTTCGGAGGACGACACGCAACCGACTACTTTTACTTTCAAAGCAAATGAGAACTTCGCTAAATTTTTAGTGATTTCGAGTAAGGAAGACAAACCAATTACTTCACTGTCTCCTTTCATCATAGAAAAGCAAATAGAATCTTTAATAGGCACTCCAAAAAATGTAAAAAAATTAAAAAATGGAACTCTTTTGGTCGAAACTAACAGAAAATCTCAAACTGATAATCTCTTGAAAATTACAAAATTCTTTAACATTAATGTCTCTGTCACGGAACATAAAACACTCAATAGTTGCAAAGGTATTATCCGTGACAGGATGCTAAAACATGAAACTGAAGAAAATATCACAGAATATCTTAACACACAAGGAGTAACAGCTTGCAAACGTTTTAAAATTAAAAAAGATGGAAACTTTATAGAAACAAATACACTTTTACTAACTTTCAACACCACAACTTTACCGAAATCACTAAAAATCTTTTACCGAATTATACCGGTTGAAGTCTACATTCCAAATCCTCTGCGGTGTTTCAACTGTCAGAGGTTTGGACATCATGAAAACGGCTGTCCGGAAGCACCTGGATCAGTATGTGAAAAATGTGGTATGGGTGAATTTGATCACCCTACAAATGCTTGTAAAAATGAAGCCAAGTGTGTGAACTGTCACAAAAACCATCAATCAAAATCAAATCAGTGTGAAATTTGGAAAAAAGAGAAAGAAATCATGAAAATTAAAGTTACACAAAAAATCACTTATTTGGAAGCCAAAAAGATTCAAGAAAATCAACCTGAAATCACCTTTGCAAAAGTTGTTCAATCCCTAAACACTAAACCTGAAACCAAAGAAATTTCTACCCAGTTTAACGAAAAAGATTCTGTCATCAAAGCAAATTCAAAAGTTATTACTCCTACTGTAAAACCTAAACCTAAACCCACATCTACCCATCAGTCTAGACCACCAACAAAATCTCAAAACAGTTCACAAACACAGCCGACTAAAACAAGTGGATCACAACAGAGATCCAGGTCCAGGACAGCTGACCAGAAAGGAAAAAATGGAAAAGAAAAAGATAAAGATAAAGAACCAAATCCATATAGTAAAGGGGCGTCGGCCGATCCGATCAAGTTGATCAATCGGTTCGATTCCCTTGAGACCATGGAGTTAGAGACTGACTCCTCCATGTTCTCGCAGTCTCAGAGAAAACAAAAGGATTAAGTTCCTTATTTTCAAATCATCTCTCCATTTATCATGGATAAAAAATCAATTATTCAGTGGAACTGTCGAGGACTAAAAGCAAATTATAACGAAATTTTAATTTTAACAACACTACTTTCTCCGACTGTCTTTTGTCTCCAGGAAACCTTTTTAAAAAATACAGATAATATTAATTTTAAAAATTATAGTTTATATAATCATATCGCAACTGAAAATCAGAAAGCCTCAGGAGGTTCATCTATCCTTGTAAAATCAAATGTTCCTCATAGACAGATAGATATAAATAGTAATTTACAAGCTGTTGCTGTAAATGTCACCCTGTCTAAATCCATAACAATTTGTTCTCTATATCTTCCTCCACACTGTAAATTTTCTAAACACGATTTAGAAAATCTTATAAACCAGTTACCTCGTCCTTATTTATTATTAGGTGACTTTAATAGTCACAGCAAACTATGGGGTTGTCTGGATACAAATGACAAAGGAGAAATAATAGAAAATTTTATTGCAGAAAATGATTTATGTTTATTTAACGATAAACAACCAACTTATCTTCATTCTCCTACAAGAAATTATTTTGCTTTAGATTTGTCTATATGCTCTCCAAATATTTACTTAGATTTTGATTGGTCAGTTTTAGATGACCTTCATGGGAGCGATCATTTTCCAATTAAAATTGAAGAAATTCAATCGACAAATGAAGACCATCATTCCCGATGGAATTTGAATAAAGCAAACTGGGAGAATTTTATGGAGCTATGTAATGAAAAATTAAATCCTGAAATGTTTAAAACAGCAGATGATATACAAGTTTTTACTGATACATTAATTCATGTAGCCGAAAAATGTATTCCAAAGTCCTCGACACGTTCAAAAAGAAATAGACCTTGGTTTAATAAAGAGGTTAAAAATTCAATAAATAAAAGAAAATCTGCCTTACGAAAGTTCAATAGGCAGCCAACAAAAGAAAATCTAATCCATGCCAAACAAATGCGAGCAAAAGCTCGCAAGACAATAAAAACGGCTAAAAGAACATCTTGGCAGCAATACGTCTCCAAACTTAATTCTAGAACTCCAGCAAAGAAAATATGGGACATGATTCGAAAAATTACTGGCAAAAATAAAAATAACAAGCATGTCCATATTAAATCAAATGGAAATATATGCTCAACGACTAAAGATATTTCCAATGCACTAGGAGAGAATTTTCAGAAAAACTCTTCTAGTGCAAATTATTCTGAAACCTTTCAAAACATAAAACAGGAACGAGAGAAAGAGCATCTAAATTTTACGTCACTAAATCATGAAAAATATAATATACCATTCACAGCTTCAGAATTATTAGATGCTCTTCATAAATCTCATGATACAGCTGCTAGTCCTGATGACATTCATTATCAAATTCTTAAACATTTACCCGATAACGCTTTAAAAACTTTATTAAATATTTTAAATGATATTTGGATCACTGGAAAATTTCCAAAAGACTGGAGTAAAGCAACGATTATACCTATACCAAAACCAAATAAAGATCATACTGAAGCTACTAACTACAGACCTATTGCTTTGACAAGTTGTTTATGTAAAACAATGGAGAGAATGATTAATGATAGGCTGGTTTGGTTCTTGGAATCAAACCAGCTTATAACAAAATATCAAGCTGGATTCAGAAAAAATAACTGTACAAACGATCATTTGATTCGTTTGGAATCCTTTATTCGTGATGCCTTTATTAAAAAAGAACATGTCGTAGCTGTATTTTTTGATCTTGAAAAAGCTTACGATACTACATGGAAACATGGCATCATGAAAGATTTACATAAATTAGGCCTTAAAGGCCGATTACCACTTTTTATTCAAAATTTTTTATCAGATCGAACATTTAATGTTCGAATAGGTAATACGTTATCGGACATATTTAAACAAGAACAAGGTGTACCACAGGGAAGCATTTTATCACCTACCTTGTTTGGCATTAAAATTAACGATATTGTTAAATGTGTGAAAGACCTTGATTGTTCACTTTTTGTTGACGATTTTGGAATATTTATTAGATCGAAAAATATGGAAACCATTGAATTCAAACTACAACGATGTTTAAACAATATAGAAGATTGGGCAACAGAAAATGGTTTCAAATTTTCAAAAACAAAAACTCAGTGCGTTCATTTTTGTCAGATACGTCAGCTACATTTAGATCCTCATCTCACCATATACGGTAGTCCAATTCCAGTCGTCAGTGAAGCAAAATTCCTGGGTCTTTTGTTCGATAACAAATTATCTTTTATACCACACATCAAAGCTTTAAAAGCTAAATGTCTTAAAGCTCTTGATATTCTTTAAGTTCTCTCCAGTTCCGACTGGGGAGGAGATCGTACTGTTCTTTTAAATCTCTATAGATCTTTAATTAGATCTAAATTGGATTATGGATCCATAGTTTATGGATCCGCAAGAAAATCTTATTTGAAATCTTTGGATACTATTCATCACCAAGGTTTACGTCTGGCTCTAGGGGCTTTTCGTACTTCCCCCGTCGAAAGTTTATACGCTGAATCAAATGAACCATCATTGTATATAAGAAGAGAGAAATTGTCTCTTCAATATGTTACTAAATTAGCCGCCAATCCACGTAATTCAGCTCATGATTGTGTTTTTAACCCTAAATATGAAAGATTTTACAATAATAAACCAACAGCTATTAAACCCCTTGGCCTGAGAATACAACCGTTACTTGAAGAGGCCAATATCAATATTAAAAATGTTCAGCATTTTTCTTTTCCATCAAAAGAGCCATGGACGTTAAACCCTCCAAAGATTATTTTAGACCTTCATAAAAATAAAAAAACAGAAGTCGAGTCGCATATTTTTAAGAATGAATTTTTAGAAATCAAATCAAATTATAAACATTACCTGTCAATTTATACAGATGGTTCGAAACAAGATTAGAAAGTTGCTTGTTCTGTTATTAGTCCAAATTTTACTGACAGTATCAGATTACCTGATAATAGCTCCATTTTTACCGCCGAAGCCAAGGCAATTGATATTGCACTTTACCATATCAGAGATCTGTCTGAAAAACAGTTTATCATTTATTCAGATTCTCTTTCTGTATTAAAATCTCTTAAAGATTTACACCATAGAAACCCATTAATTCAGCAAATTCTTAAAAAATATTATTATCTTTCCGCTTCAAAAGAAATTGTATTTTGTTGGCTTCCCAGCCACGTTAATATTCGTGGAAATGAATTAGCAGATTCAGAAGCCAAATCTGCATTATCCTTAATAATAACCAATTTCAAAATTCCTCACTCCGACTTTAAATCAAACGTCTGTCAATACATCAGCAACAAATGTCAGTCTGTTTGGGAAACACAAACTTATAATAAATTAAATGAAATCAAACCAAATTTTAACAGCAAATGCACATTCTCTAATCTCAGCAGAAAAGAACAAACAAAAATCACGAGATGTAGACTTGGACACACTAGAATTACTCATTCTTATATTTTAAACAATGAACAAGCTCCATTCTGCATTCCTTGTAACGAACCTTTTACGGTCAAACATTTTCTTGTCACTTGTGCTGAATTTAATTATATTCGCACAAAGTATTTTAATGTAAAAAATATAAAGGAACTTTTTAATATGCCAACTCAAAAAATACTCGATTTTCTGAAAGAGATCGGACTTTTTAATAAAATATGATCTGTATTTTAATAACATAAAATCATTGATACTTTATCTTTTTAAAATGAACTCATCAATCCTAGATATTTTTATTTTCTCATTAAATAAAATCATCATATAATATACATCTTATTAGACGCTATATGCCCTTTTAGGGTTGAGCGTCTATAAACAAAATATCCATCCATCCATCCATTTTTACCGCCGAAGCCAAGGCAATTGATATTGCACTTTACCATATCAGAGATCAGTCTGAAAAACAGTTTATCATTTATTCAGATTCTCTTTCTGTATTAAAATCTCTTAAAGATTTACACCATAGAAACCCATTAATTCAGCAAATTCTTAAAAAATATTATTATCTTTCCGCTTCAAAAGAAATTGTATTTTGTTGGCTTCCCAGCCACGTTAATATTCGTGGAAATGAATTAGCAGATTCAGAAGCCAAATCTGCATTATCCTTAGTAATAACCAATTTCAAAATTCCTCACTCCGACTTTAAATCAAACGTCTGTCAATACATCAACAACAAATGTCAGTCTGTTTGGGAAACACAAACTTATAATAAATTAAATGAAATCAAACCAAATTTTAACAGCAAATGCACATTCTCTAATCTCAGCAGAAAAGAACAAACAAAAATCACGAGATGTAGACTTGGACACACTAGAATTACTCATTCTTATATTTTAAACAATGAACAAGCTCCATTCTGCATTCCTTGTAACGAACCTTTTACGGTCAAACATTTTCTTGTCACTTGTGCTGAATTTAATTATATTCGCACAAAGTATTTTAATGTAAAAAATATAAAGGAACTTTTTAATATGCCAACTCAAAAAATACTCGATTTTCTGAAAGAGATCGGACTTTTTAATAAAATATGATCTGTATTTTAATAACATAAAATCATTGATACTTTATCTTTCTTAAAATGAACTCATCAATCCTAGATATTTTTAATTTCTCATTAAATAAAATCATCATATAATATTCATCTTATTAGACGCTATATGCCCTTTTAGGGTTGAGCGTCTATAAACAAAATATCCATCCATCCATCCATTTTTACCGCCGAAGCCAAGGCAATTGATATTGCACTTTACCATATCAGAGATCAGTCTGAAAAACAGTTTATCATTTATTCAGATTCTCTTTCTGTATTAAAATCTCTTAAAGATTTACACCATAGAAACCCATTAATTCAGCAAATTCTTAAAAAATATTATTATCTTTCCGCTTCAAAAGAATTGTATTTTGTTGGCTTCCCAGCCACGTTAATATTCGTGGAAATGAATTAGCAGATTCAGAAGCCAAATCTGCATTATCCTTAGTAATAACCAATTTCAAAATTCCTCACTCCGACTTTAAATCAAACGTCTGTCAATACATCAACAACAAATGTCAGTCTGTTTGGGAAACACAGACTTATAATAAATTAAATGAAATCAAACCAAATTTTAACAGCAAATGCACATTCTCTAATCTCGGCAGAAAAGAACAAACAAAAATCACGAGATGTAGACTTGGACACACTAGAATTACTCATTCTTATATTTTAAATAATGAACAAGCTCCATTCTGCATTCCTTGTAATGAACCTTTCACAGTCAAACATTTTCTTATCACTTGTGCTGAATTTAATCACATTCGCACAAAGTATTTTAATATAAAAACTATAAAGGAACTTTTTGATATGCCAACTCAGAAAATACTCGACTTTCTTAAAGAGATCGGACTTTTTAATAAAATATGATCAGTATTTTTAATCACTTAAAATCATTGATACTTTATCTCTTTAAAATAAACACATCAATCCTAGATATTTTTAAATTTCTCATTAAATAAAATCATCATATAACATAAAACTTATTAGACGCTATATGCTCTTTTAGGGTTGAGCGTCTATAAACAAAATATCCATCCATCCATCCATCCATCATATGCAATATCTGATATAATATATAATATCTGATTTATAGAATAAATAGTAAAACGGCTTGCTGGTATATCAGGTATCTTATACCCTATATTAGATATATCCGATATAAGATATCTGATATATCATATTAGATATCTTATTTAATTCCACATATAAGATATCTTATTTACCATATTAGATATCTTCTTTGTTAAATAAGTGATCTTATATCTTAATAAAGATATCTGATATACTATATATCTGATATACTGAGATATCTTATTTAATTGAGTAAATGTGATATCTTCTTCAGTAAATAAGATATCGTATCATATATCTTATATAGCATATAAGATATCATACATCTTATTTATATAAGATATCTGATATAATTTATTATATATCTTATATAATATATAAGATATCTGATATATTAAACCAGATATCTGATTTATAGAATAAATAGTAAAACGGCTTGCCATAGAAAGCCCTTGGTACCTAGAATTGCGGTTCTTGTACGCGAATTGCCTTCTAAACCTCATATACATCTAACTTAGTATCTTCAATATATCTGATAGGCTGTTGGAATGATCACGATCACAAGGTTTCTTTTACAAAATACAGTCATGGGAGGTAACTAAATAACCGTGACATCCTGAGTTGTGGTTCTTGTACGCGACAGTCTTACAGTACTATCACGTATTAATGAGGCCCTGTTATTAAGCATCTCGAAGGGTGTTGGAGTTACGGCGATCACAAGATAACGTCCATGGACGGATGAACGCCAGGCCGATCGCTTTATTCCCTCGAACCTGTTCGGTCGAGGAATAAAAGAATGATCGAAAATCGACCAGGTGTGTACTTATCCCTCGGGCGTGGGGGAGGGGGGGTGGGGGGGGGGGGAGGCGGCTAATTTCCTATATATGGCATAGTACGGATGTGCGTGCCGAATGGCCCCCTTTTTCAGCGATGCCAGGTATATGATTAGCCCCCTATTTAACAAAAAGTTTATGACTGACCCTATTTTTTCTTGATTCATATGTGAAAGGCCCCGCTTTTTTTGACATCCCGGTACATGTATATGCGTATATTTTTCTTTGAGAGAATTCTCAGACTGCTTGTTCTCTTAGTTTTCAATGAATTGACTCTGTGTAACTACCGACAATAAATGGGTATAAAAATCAAAGGGCAGGATATGAATAGGTCAGTATTTCGGACGATCGAGTATATGAATGGGTCCCGGTATGTATTTTCAAAGGCCATGTATATAAATGGGGTAGGTTTCGAAATACTGGTTCGCACACCCGTACCACAATTACCCCCCACCCCCTCGAGACTTATCCTGTCCTGTTAGGCTTAGAAAACAGAAGCAGGTGGGAGACCTCCAGATTTTTGTCCTGGCAAAGGGTAGTTGAAAAAAAAAATACAACAATAACATCAGAAAACAGGGTATTTTGATTTTTATACTGCTCAACATACATCTTAATTTCTTATATTTTTTGTTTTCAGATGAAAAGTATTGCTGCTCTGGTTCTGGTGTTTATTTGTGTAGAGGGCGCGGTTTTGAAATACCAGTCACAGACCCCGAGATGGTGCAAGAGGCTCGACTGTCCTGCTTTTAAAGTACTTGAAAAAACAGACGTAAGTACAAACACTTCTAAGTTTGACTGATACGAACATCGTCAGAAAATAAATCGGGTCCAAGTAAATGCTAAATGTACAGACTGCCAAAATACAACTGTAATCAAACCTCTGAGAGAGCTGATGGGGCCGTAGCCTGAAATTCTTTAGGCCTCTTGACATTATTTGGATTTACGTTGAATATGTCAAAATGAATATGTCAGTGTCAAAAGTCATATGTAAGTTGTAATACCATAATTATAAAGCCCTTTTCGACCCCGATAGCCCCTTTTCGGTGAAAAATGTCTTTTTCGATATTTAGTAGGGTCGCGGCTTGGTTTACATTTTTACCCAACTTTTTGGCGGGTTTAACTTAAGTATTCATATTCGTCTGCCGGTATTGTAATTAAAATGATTCAAATCTTATTTCTTCAAAAGATTTCAAAGTAAATGAGTTTTCTTTGGTTTTGTTTAGTCGCATTAGCATTAGAGTATAAAAGGATAAATTAAAATATGTGTAAATGCTGAATTTAGCGTCAACAGCTGTAGCAGGGAAGTATTTGTTGGGTAGTTAATAGGTTGGTAGGTTACCCAGTAAACACACAACGTCACAACAACGTCGTTACAACGTCGCTGCAACGTCTAGACGTTGCAGCGATGTTAACGACGTTGTAGCGGTTTGTGTGTTTGCTGGGTTAGTTGTACCTCGAGAGTTGTACCAAGAAAACGGATTGCCGAAATGTATGTGAAATCTGGTGGCGGTTTCGCAGCCGCCCCCAAAATCAAGTCTGTAAGCTCAAAGATTTCCATAGATATCAGAAAGCTCCGCACTCGCATACTGTTTTCAGCGTTCAGCGTATTCCGAAGTTCATGTACATGTTTGTTGCTGGAGTTCGCATGCATTTGCGAGACTGCTGTTTTATTACTTACGTTTTCTTACGTTGTCGACGTCATTCAGACGTCATTCAGGCCCGAGACCTCTGTGGACGCATTCCGGTGGGTTGGTCTAAATCTTGTTCTGTCGCCTGGGGCGTAATACCATGGATTGAATTTATATGGGTGTCCTTACCAACACTTGTTCAATCTTGATTTAAAACTGTTTAGAGAGGGTGCGTTAACGACATCAGCTGGTAAGTCATTCCGGCTGTCCAGCTGTTTTAATAAAATTGTCTATCAGAAAAAAATAGACTTGACATTTTATTCAAACTGTCTATGAAGGATGCATGAAATGACAAGCGTAATTTTCTGTAAAAGATGACATATCAATACTAGTAATTTGAGTCGGAGTACAGCATTCCCCTCAAGATTGCTTGTGCGCCCAGCAAAGACTCAGATCAGCCTGCGCATCCGCGCAGTCTGATCTGAGTTTTCGCTGTCCGCCTGAAGATGCTTTGAATCCTTGGCCAGCTACCTACAGAGCAGCCTGCGAAGACTCACGAACAGACTGTGCAGATGCACAGGCTGATCTGTCCTCGCTGGGTGCACATGCTCTGTTGTAAGAAATGCTGGACCTTGCTGAATTGTCTTCTGACGATTTAGCATACAGAGTAAAGTTTAAGGTATTTGAGACTGAACACCTAATGATAATGGCAGTATTTGCTTGAAAGTGCTCTGCAATGGTGTCAATTACTGTACTCTTTATTTTTAATTTCAGGACTACGAGTTACGAGAGTACTCTGCTTCCAGCTGGGTGTCAACTGATTTGTTGAATATTGACTACAGCGGAGCTCAGTCACCCATGTTCATGAAACTTTTCAATTACATTCAAGGAGCAAATTCAAAAGGTAAGTTACATGTGCCAGAACAGTGTAGACCTAAATCAGATGCCACTTTCTGTGGCATCTGATCAGGGTCTACTCTGTTTGCCACTCATTTAGCTATATTTAAGACACATCAAGATGTAATAAAATGGACTCGTTCAGTTTTAAAACTACACTATAGTATGATAGATAAGGTGTTCGATTATTAGGAGTAAATAAGGTAATATGATAATAATATCCTCATAGGTTTGTGATACCTGTATTTAGGATGTGTTAAAACACAAAATGGAGAAATGTAGAATTTTCAACATTTTGGGTTGAACGTAAGATAAATACGATTTACCTCGACCATATGAAATAAATAAACCAGTCAGTTTTAAAACTACACTATAGTATGATAGATAAGGTGTCCGATTATTAAGAGTAAATAAGGTAATATGATAATAATATCCTCACCAGGTTTGTGATACCTGTATTTTGGGTGTGTTAAAACACAAAATGGAGAAATGTAGAATTTTCAACATTTTGGGTTGAAAGTAAGATAAATACGATTTACCTCGACCATACGAAATAAATAAACCAGCCATCTTCATAGCATTTTTTTGTGTCAAAGAGACGATGGTCGGCGTAGTTCACGGTACTACGATTTGCCTTATACGGGCATATAGACAGACGAAAGTGACAAAAACAATCGATCCACCGTATTGGGAGGCATAATACAAACAAACACCTACCCTGATGGAAACTTTTTCTGCATTTCAACATTTTGCGACGATTTTCACCATATCAACTCAAAATATTTAGGAGGAGTATATTTTTGTTACATTTTGCATTGTAGCATAGGTGTAATCAACCTGGCCGTACCTACCTTACTACAAGCATGCGCAATCGGACCCAGTGTTACGCGAGTGTGTCTTTTCGTGGGTAATTTATGATTTTTGTTGTATATTGCAGAAGAGAAAATAGACATGACTGTTCCCGTCCGGACACGAATCATCCCGGCCCAGGGTCCGGCCTGTGAGGACAATTTTACCATGTCATTTTTCCTCTCCCCAAAAGTCACGGATGCGCCACAACCGACGGATCCAGAGGTTCACTTGAGCAATCTTCCAGAGGGTTTCACGGTTTATGTAAGGTAAGTGTCTTAAACAATGCTGTTGTATACTAGTCTACCCAACCTATCGGCTTTACTCAGTTTACTGTCTGTGCGAGTAAGATGGGCTTTTGATATTCTGTACGTCCATAGCTGAAGATAAAAAGGGATGTCCAAGTAAGTAGTCATCTTGTTTCTGTTATGGGCACTCATTAGAAGCGCCTCGGCGAAAAAACTAACAAACATAGGTTATGGATACTCCTTAGAAGCGCCTCGGCGAGGCGCATCTATTGCGTACCTATAACCTATGTTTTTTTTTTTTCTGTGGATCAAGTAATTATAATTGTAATTTAATTGAGAGAAAGACAAAGTAATTGTAATTTAATTAATTACTTTCCAAAGTAATTGACCCAAATCTGATGGAGCAATAAGCAAAATAACATCTTTGGTTGAAAAGAACACCCTGTCTGAGGAAGGGTTCTCTGTTGATGTTTGTTGCGTCTACTGGAGCCGTTAAATATCTACTGGAGCCGGTTTCCTATCCGGTCATTTGTCCGTCAGCTAGCGTTCAGGTTCATTTCTGAATAACTATTACATATACACTTATATTACACGGCATACCCTTTAAACCTAAGAAGGACTCAAACAGGTATCACTTCGCTGAAACACGCAACGTCTGGTCAGGGCTTACACTATCTGACACTTATCTAGTAATTTTTAGACACGTTTGCAGTCAGTGAAATGGGTTCATATTTTAGGACAAATATGGTAAGGGGTTAAGATGTACAGATATTAAAGGTAAATGCGGTGTTAAGATGTGTTTTTCTTGCATTTGAATTCTCTTTACTACCAATGTGGATTAACACTTCTTAGATAGTTGAGCTTCACCGTTTGCATAAAGGTATGTTTCTTGGCATTGCTGAAGTGTTATGTCAACTGATTTTGCAGACTCCTTGAAAACATATTCTTGTGAGCATCAAATCATGTTTATTGTTTATGATAGACACACGAAAAAATGTTAATAACAACTGTCTGACAAGAACAACGGTATTAATAGAGAAGCAACATAACAATTCATTAACCCATTTATGCCTGATGTCCAATAAAAGGGACATAGGCAAACGGTGAAGACCCTGATCGGACGCCGCAGATTGCGACGTCTGATCACGATCTACATTGTTTGCATTGACTCTAGAAATAGCTATAAAACATAGTAATAATAAAAACCAACCAGACACCCCTTATATATGAAATGGACCTGTCCAAAGACTCGAGGTAGAAGAGTCCATTCTGCATAAATGGGTTAACAGGAGCTACAACGATATCATAAAACCTGTTGATAATCCTTTTACATAATTTGCTAGTATATTTTTGGATTGCCTTGTCACCTTGCTTAAGAACTTGGGAAGTTATAGAATATCAACGATTTTTTTTTTATTTAGAGGGGTGGATACAATTGGTATCTTTTCTGCCATTATGTGTAAGGGAGTGGGTGTGGGGGGGGTCTCCTTTTGTGACTATCGGTTTGTGTTCCTTCTGAAAAGTTGTCTTCTCTAAAAGGGACGAATTTGCTCTAAAGGGGAACACACTCTACTGAAGAGGGTCTACTTTAACAGGTAAAGGCTGTATGTTAACCCTTGTCATGCTGAATAAATTAAGACGCCACACCCACTTCTAATTGTCAGCCAATCAGATTGTTTGATCCAGGTTGTTAATACAAATTCACAAAATTAATGGCAAACAGTATAGGTCCAGATCAGCTGGCTTCTGAAGAAGCCAGCTGATCTGGATCTACACTGTTTGCTAAGACAGGGCATGTCGTGTTCAGCAAGGGAAGAGTTAAATGAAAAGAATTTGCTTAAAGGGGAGCAAACTCTTCTGTAAATTGGTATTGGCCGAAAGGAAAGAATTTGCTCCCCTTCGGAACGAGGTCTTTCCTTTTTGAGTATATAACTTTTCAGAAGGGTTCAAACAAAAACAAATACAACAAATTGTATCATATTCCTTGTTAGGCAGACGATTCGCGTGAAATGTCAACGCATGCGAAGTATGGAGGGGGAGGGTATACTGTTTTGAGGTTCTCCAGGATTCCATGATTCCGTCAATAGCGGCTTCATATCTGCTCAATATCTTGAGAATGCATGGATTGAATTAGGTCAAATTCGCATATGCATTGACGTTGACCCGGTTTAAATTGTCACACGTCAGTTATCGCAGATTTACAACACGGTATGGTCCTTGGTTATTGTCAGAATTTCGTTTCCGCTCAATATGATGGGAACAAATTTGATGGAATTAGACCAAGTTTTGCACATGCACTGAGTAAGCTTTGCATACTACACGTTTTATTTTCTTTGAAAAATAAACGAAAAACAATTTAGAAAGATGTCTTTTGTAATTAGCGCTAGCTTAACATGATGGTAAAAAAATCAGTAAACAGCATTTTAAAATATCATCGTATTTTCCAGAGAAAATAGAGATTTTGACATTACATGCAAATAGGAGACAGTTTACTTGAAATATCAAACCGTATGTTCTGGAAAAGATAAGAAATGTAATATCAAACTGTTATCTATTAAATCTGCCCAGAAACTGGTAAAGGTTGAGTTTTGTTTTGTTCTTTGTTCTGTAGTGAGTTCGGTGGTTACATGTGGGGTATTAACGGCTGGATAAGGAAAGCTGTGGAATTAGGAGCTGCACTGAACAGGGATGGAAAGACATTTGAGACCAGTTACTACTATATCAACGGTTACGATAGTCCATGGACCTTCTTCAACAGACACAACGAAGTTTGGTTTCTCAAGAAATAGAGTTAATGCTTAGCATTTTGTGTCAGCAGACGACAAATTTTCATGAAATGTCATACACAATGTTCTGTGGAAAATTAAGAACTAAGGAATCAATTTGCATGAAATTTGAAAGCCAGTTTTCTGGAATAAACAAGAAAAGTACCATAAATTTGTCGTCTGCTGAATTAGCCCTGAGATGGTAATGGTTGATCAAAGACAGTCTACCCGTCCATTGCTAATGTATAAAGGATTGAAAGCGCAATAAAAGCCTTCTGGTCATCACGAAAACATACCTATATAATTTTGACCCCGTTAAACCCCACTTTTATATAGTAAAACTGGGGTTTACAGGGGTATACATTATTTTTTATTATTTCTGTTAAAAACATAGATTGTGGGTATTCGTTAGAACCGCCTCGGCGAGGCGGTTCTAACGAGTACCCACAATCTATGTTTTGAGCAGAAATATGAAAAAAATCAGATTTTTTTTTATATGAAAATTTTCCTTTTTTCGGGTTGTACAATTTTCTATATATTTGAATAGGTGTGTTTTCGTAATGGATTGAAAGTGCAATAAAAGCCTTCTGGTGAAAAGATCCGCCTGTTAGGTTTTGCTGCCATTTTACAAAGGGTGACAACTTTTGCAGAGAGGAAGTTGCCCTTCTGTATCTGAAATATTTAAAACTTGGGGATACCCTAAAAGAAAGAATTTGTTTCTGGAGGGAGCATATTCTTTCAGCAAAACATACTTAACGCTTACATTGTAGCACCCTTGGTAATTTTCAGCAGACGACATATTGAAATATTTTTTCATTAATTTTGCAGACAACAGGTTTTGACATTTCATGCAAATTGTCACCAATGGAGACAATTTGCATGATATGTCAAATCCTATTTTCTTGAAAAAGAAAAAAAGTAAAAAATTCCGTCATTTGTCGTCTGCTCAATTAGCCCAGGGAGTGGTAAAGGTTAAATGTGAGTACTAATATTTGTCATGGTACATTTTCTCATTTCTCTAGCAAGTATAAGTATCATAATATTTGAAAGCCGCTCTCAGGCGGTTCTGCTACTCACAACTCTGTTTGCTGGAGATAAATATCCTGTAAATACTCTCAGCTACTGTACTTTAAGTAGCTGTCAAATGGGGTGGTGGGGGTAGATTGGCTGATGTGTATAATCTTCTCAACGCACATCACATGTTTATCCAGTGATTCATTTGAAGGTTTCTGTCCCTTCTGCTGATTCAAGAAGGGCAGTTGTCAATTTCTGGCGAAAGAATGTGCACAATACTGGTTAACCGCTTAGAGGACTAAGCCTGCCCAATAGACGTGTGGTTGGTAAACTGACCGCGCTCGACATGACCCCATTGGGTTGACTGGGCCGTAAAACTTCAACACAAACAAATTATTATTTAGATATTTTCATTGTTTTTGGTTCAATCCAGAATTTTGTATATGTGATTTTGTCTATCCAGAATCTTACATATTGTATCTTTTTGTTCTATCCAGAATTTCATGTTATTTTTAAACTAAATTATTGCCGTTTTCATTTTGTATTTTCATTTTTGTTTTTCTTTTCATGCCCTGATAATGGACTATTCACTATCATAACCCCAGATAAGGTGTATTTTTCAATTTACATGTTGATTTTTCACTTATTTCTAAAGTTTCGAGATTTTCCTTTTTCTCATTAGAAGCACCTCAATTGAAAACATTATTTTATGTAGTGGGTACTCATTTGAAGTGCCTCTGAGGCACTTCTAATGAGTACCCACAACATATGTTTTTGTGTAGAAATCAGGAAAATGTATATTTTAACATCCTGTGTACTGCATGCGTTTTCTTATTGAATCTCATATTCAAATAGACCTGATTCTTGTGTGCGAGCATTTCTGTATTCTAAGAGCCATTGTGAATTTAGCACCTATATATTTGATAAATACCATTTTTTTTCAAATCACAACATTACAGAAAAAATAACCTGGCATTATCCATTCTATAACCTTTATTATAAAGATTTTGTTTTTTTTATGAACTAAGGTATCAGGTACATGCATTATGCCATTAATGCTAGCATATTTTCATTAGCCTTCTACATTATAAATGTTGGAATGTTCTGTTATATATTTAATCCTTGTCTTGCTGAACCCGGGTATACCCTGACTTTGAAAACAGTGTAGATCCAGATCAGTTGGCTTCTGAAGAAGCCAACTGATCTGGATCTGCGCTGTTTGCCATTAAGTATGTGAATTTATAGCAACAATACAGATCAAGAAATCTGATAGGCTGAAAATTAAAAATTGGCATGGCATCTTAATTTATTCAGCAGGACAAGGGTTAAAGGCTGGGATGTTATATAGAAATTGATTGAATTGCTTAATTTGATAAACGCAAGCGATCACTGTCTCATGCCATGCGGTTGTATTATTAAAGTTATTTGTTTGGTGGACGCATTGTACATGTATATGATATTTGTATTTTTGTATTAAAATTTTGTGACTTAACCTTTAGTTTTTGTGTTCAAACTGTAATTAGAAGCCACAGAATACTCTGACCGCAGTATGAGAAATGTACCTTTCTACAATGTACCATTACGAAAACACTTCTATTCAAATATAAAGAAAATTTCACCTCCAAAAACTGAAAATTTTCAAATGGAAAACTCTTGATGTTTTTCATATTTTTGCTCAAAACATAGATTGTTGGTACTCGTTAGAACCGCCACGGCGAGGCGGTTCTAACGAGTACCCACAATCTATGTTTTTGAGCAAAAATAATTAAAATACTGTATACCCATGTAAACCCCAGTTTTACTATATAAATGTGGGGTTTAATGGGGTCAACAATATATAGACATGTTTTCGTGATGTCAGATCAGCATACGTATCTGCACAGTTTGATCAGTCTTCGCTGGACACTCATGCATGTAGAATTAAGGCGGGCCCCCGTAGCCGAGTGGATAGGAGAGTTGACTCCTAATCCATTAGGTTTCTCACCGCTGTGGTTCGAGCCTCGCAGTCATCCGTGTCAATGATGTAAAAATGTATCCTTCTATTTCATTGGCTATACGATTCTTTACAGCCAATGAGATCGCTTGCGACGGCTGACTGGCTTTCCATGTTTTCAGCGGAGCGTATCTGATCATCATATTTTTCGGAAACCAGACGAGTGCCTCCGGCCTTATTAGCGTTGGTTTTCGGGATCAACATTAAGCCGATACACTCCACTGTAGATAGGGGAAACCAGTCACCCGCCGCATGCGAATTCTTCTGCATAGTAAGTGAGAGACTCACGATACCTACAGTACGAGCTTAAACTTCGCAGGTCGCTTAAGCTCGTTATCATATATAACCTTTATCATTCTCTGGGCTAATTCAACTGACGACAAATTGATGATAGTTGTCTTATTTTCTTAAGAAAACGGGTCAAATGGAGACGATTTGTATGAAATGTCAAAACCCATTTTCTAGGATAAATAAGGATAGGCCCTATTCAGATAAACTTGCGGAGCAAGTATTTTAAAAAGTTTTATATCAATATATTTTAATGCGACTAAGAGATGCTTTGGACGGAATATGATACTGTTTGTAAAAGTATTTGTTTAATGCAGGACTGAACATATTAATAACTTTCAAGGGAGAGTGTTGTTTTTTTGCTCGCATGCAGGAGAGTTTGGAACCTTGAAATTCAAAATGCTTCCTCAGACAGAAGTGCAAACATGTCTTCTGCACATCCGAACTGTGTCAAGGACCCAAAGAAGATCCACATCCAGTACACGTCTGTTCAGTCTCATCAATCTTCGTTGTCCACGTGAAGACATTTTGGATACATGGCTACCAAAAGAGGTCATAGGACTTGTTAAGGAGGAGTGTTTATTTTTTTCTCATTTCTCAATAAAAACATATGTTGTGGGTACTCATTAGAAGCGCCTCACCGGGGCGCTTCTAATGAGTACTCACAACATATGCTTTTTTTTGAGAACTGGTGAAAATTATCCCAGAGTTATTATCAAATACTCTTCTTGATTAATCCTACAATTTTTTTTTTTGTTTGATTTGGGTTTTGTCCGCGCTGTAAGTCGAATACCCTTTGGAATATTTTTATGATACTTGGATAAATGTAGAACAGGATGAGACGACGTGTCGCGTACAAGAATGACAACTCCGACTTTCCTACTTTTTGAATTATCTCCCTTTGTTTTGTTTGAAACAGATTTCGTGTCCACTCAGTAACGCGAATATCCTTTGGAGTATTTTGATGGTACTTTGTAGAAATGTAGAACAGGACTAGAAAACATGTCGTATACAAGAATAGCAACTCCGCCTTTCTGACGTTTGGCATTACATGTATCTCCCTTTGTCATATTTTGCAGTGACAGTGATTTCGTGTCTACTCTGTAGGACAAATATCCTTTGGTGGATTATATATATATGATCCTTGGTAGGAATGTAGAACAGGACGAGACAACGTGTCGCGTACAAGAATAACAACTCAGGCTTTCTTTTGGAGTTATCTCCCTTTGTTTTGTTTGAAATGGATTTCCTGTCCGCTCAGTAACACGAATACCCTTCGGAATATTTTGATGGAACTTGGTAGAAATGTAGAACAGGATAGACGACATGTCGCGTACAAGAAAAACAACTCTGCCTTTCTTGCATTTGGTGTTCTCTCCCTTTGTTATATTTGACTGTGATTATGCATTGATTTCGTATCCGCTCTGTAAGTCGAACACCCTTTAGAATATTTTAATGATACTTGGTAGAAATGTAGAACAGGACTAGATGACGTCACATGCAAGAACGACAACTTTGGCTTTCCTACTTTTTTGAGTTATTGCCCCTTCTTGTGTTTGAATTTGATTTCGTGTCCGCTCTGTAACAGGAATACCATTCGAGATATTTTGATATTTGGTAGAAATGTAGAACAGGATGAGATGATACGTTGTACACAAGAATGACAACTCAGGCTTTCTTTTAGACATCTCCCCTTCTTGCGTTTGAATTGGATTTAGTGTCCGCTCTGTAATTCGAATACCCTTCGCAATATTTTGACGATTCTGGGTAGAAAAGTAGAACAAGACGAGACGACGTGTCGCCTACACGAATGATAACTCTGGTGGGGTTGTGTGTGTGTGTGGGGGGGGGGGGGGGGGAGTGGGGGTGTGGGGTAGGGGGCATTGTTTTTCTAAACAGTCTTTTCTAGTTAGGGTTATGTCCTTTTTCAACTTCATCGTCCCGTCCTTATGTACAAAAATGGTTTCCGTTCGATGTCTTTGAAAAGATGAGTGGATTAGATATATATTTTACACACAGGTATATAATCATAAAATATATAGGCCAAGTTCGATTTAGGGTTAAAATCCACCCATTATTATGAGAGTCCTGAACCGTTTTCAATTTCATCGTCCCGTCCGTATGTACGAAAAATGGTTTCCGTTCGACTGAAAAGATTAGGGTATTGGATTCATATTTTATACACAGGTATATAATCATAAAATATAGGTCAAGTTCGATTTAGGGTAAAATCTGGAAATGATTAAGGAAGTTATGGCCCTTTTTCAACTTCAGGTGTTGAAGAAAATATGCTTGTTTCGGGTGAGGTTGCCTCAGGCAAAGGGACTGAAGTAAACAAAAAATTCTACAAGCTATACAAGTGTTGTGTCCCCTCAATAAAAAAAAAGAAAGAAAAGAAAAATAAACTATGAAAACACGCCTATTCAAATATATTGGGAATTTCATCACAAAAAAAACCCTGAAAATTTTCAGATAAAAGATCTGATATTTTTCTGACTTCTGCTCAAAACATAGATTGTGGGTACTCGTTAGAACCGCCTCGCCGAGGCGGTTCTAACGAGTATCACAATCTTTGTTTTTGAGCAGAAATCAGAAATATAATGTATACCCCTGTAAACCCCAGTTTTACTATATAAAAGTGGAGTTTAAGGGGGTCAAAATTATATAGGTAGGTTTTCGTAATGAGAGAGGGTCTGGGGCAAGATGAATCAGCTACATGTAGTTCCAACATGGTTAGAAAAGAGAAGTACCATTACATATTCACTTTGCATTTTTAATAACAAAACTTGTATTTACATTATATCAATATATACATGTATATTCTGTACAAGACTATGTTATCACAGAAAACCACTTGTATAATCACAGGTCACACGTAAGGTAAAACTTGAGTCGTTTCATTTGAAAAAGGAATAGTAAGCCACTCAGCTGTAGCGCAGATCCTGTTTAGACTGTGTACCCATTTTACAATTATTATGATATTAACTCTAAATATTTAGTCACTTTTAACATCTCTCATTCTTATGTTAAAATATGAACACGCCCGTTAAACTACCCGCTGATGTGTCTAGAAGCTGCTCGATGAGTGGCAAACAATGGATCAGGGTCTACACTGTTTGATCAGGCCTGTCCGTTCGAATGTGTAGGGATATAACAACTCTTAACAGCCTAAATTTGTCGTCTCTTAAATTCAGAGAAATTATCGCACGGAAACCAAACGAAGGAGTCAACGCACGAAAAAACCTGCAATAAGACTTGTGCGACCAGCGAAGACTCAGATCAGCCCACGCGTCCGCGTAGTCTGATCAGAGTCTTCGCTGATCGTATGTGCCTTCTACAGCCTCCATGCTATCTAAAGAGACTAAACGAGTATACTTGCTATGCTGAGTGACTGTACATGCTGATATGGGTCTTTGCTGGTTACAGTGAAACCTGTGTAAGACAGCCACCTTTGATACATACTAGTGGTTGATATGGAAAGGTGGTTGTCTTATAAAGGTACATGTCATGTAATTTTGCAAGCAAACTTACATGACATGTACCTTTATAATACTGACACCTTTTCCACATCAGCCACTATTTAAAGTCAGTCTTAAAGGTGGCTCTCTTACACAGGTTTCACTGTACACAGGTCTTATTATAGGTTTTGTCGTGCGCTGGCATATGCATATAAGCACTGTTTTTGAATTGATGTTTTGTTTTACCGCCATTAAGCCATCATTGAATTCCGTTTGAATCAGATGGAAAACCGTATTTACTTAAACCGGGACAATAACTCTTGACAGTATCCACGCAAAAATTTACAGGGTTTATCTCTTCATAAAGTCCAACCTGTCACAGATATATATTACCGCACAGAAATTTTCAAGCCGGCTCTCTTCCTTCTTTGAAAAAAAAGTAGGCAAGTTATTTCTAGACAGAGGAATGTTTCCCTTCAGCTTAAGGAGATTTGGTAAAATTTGTACAGTTTCTGCCATTTTATAGAAAGTCGATAACTCTTGTGACTTCCGGTTTGCTTTCCTGCAGGACACAGGCGACCAAAAATATAAGGCGGCCTGTGATTGGTTAATAATAAAGATGAAATTGAAATTTATTGTACTCGTACTAGTTTGAAAAAAAAAAGAAAAAAAAAAAACAAACATGTTTGTGTGTACATTTTCTGATTTTGTCAAAGAAAAATGTCCTTGTTTGTGTTTTCTGGAGCTAAAAGAAGAAGTGGTGAAATTTCAAAATTTCAGTTTTTGATATCTGCCAACTGACGGGTTGCCGCATTCAGCCACCAAAATGTTCCAGAAAGTGCTGGTGTTGCTGATATATTTCCTTATTTATTTTGCGGTGTTAAGCCGGGGCCCAGTTGTTCAAAGCTAACGATGTCGTTAGTTAACGATTCGCTAAAATTTGCATCGAGTGATACGCAAATATGCTGAATTTTTTTTGCTGAAAAAATGTGAGTAGCTTTTGCAGTGCAAATGCTACTCACATTTTTTCAGCAAAAAATATCAGAATATTGTGTATTGAATCCGCTAAAACAGTTAACGAAATGACCCTTAACAAGCTCGTTAAGCTAACGACACTTTGAACAACTGGGCCCTGGTCTTTAAAATAAAACAAAGTTTGGAAGCCAAGTCATACCCCGAAAAGAGTTCTTAATCACCAAAGTGATTTGAAGCAGTATGGAGTTCTATGGGAAGAATTGTTAGTTTCCTGTACGCTGCACACCAAGACACTTCTGAAAAGGGGTCTACTCTAAAAGGAAATGCTTTGCTCCGCTTGGAGTAGACCCTTTTTTCAGAAGGGAGATAAAAAATAATTTGCCGAGCTGCCTCCCTTGAAATTGTGTACCCATTCCCCACAAATGACTTATTTAATACAGTCGACTCTCGTTATCTCGACCGCTTATCTAGAATAACCGCTTATCTCGAAGTGAAAATCTGGTCCCTGTTTAAACATGAAAATCCAACAACAGTTAACAAAATATTGTGGGAAAGAGGAGAAATTGCTCCACTTTTCCACAATCTTTTCAATGTACCTCTAACTTTAGGAGTCAAAAAGGAGTCAAATTACACATTCTTAGTAAATGTGGTTATTCGATTTATTTTCCTCAGTTATGCAAATCTGATATGTCGATGTACGGCTATCTCGAAGTATTTCAGAGAATCCCATGGACTTCGAGATATCGAGAATCGACTGTACTTGGAATGTGATGACCTATCAATTCTTAACAGGATTTATGTAAAGCCGAGTGGTTCCCTTTTTATGATGTGACTCAAAAACATTGGTAGATACTGGTATAGTCAACAACAAAAACATCCACAACTGAAATCAACACGTTTGGATATGACGAGTAGGGATTTCACATAAAAGACAACTATTTTCTGAATATCATAATACATGTAGTAAACTGAAAGAAATGAAAATATTGGACTTTGATTTTATTATGCTGCTGAGCGATGTTATAATATACAACTCACTGACTCCCGCTATCTCAAATACTGGTATCTCAAACTGCTGCCTAAGCCAAACTAAATAAAGAGCAATATTGTTTTAGTTCTCTAGATTATTCTACCCTTTTATCTCGAACTACTGTTATTTCAAACCAAAAATTCTGGTCATCTTGAGTTTGAGGTAATGAGAGTTGACTGTTCTTAACCTTTAAAACGCCAAGTAAAATTTGTAGCAGACGACATTCTATTTTTTTATTATTATTATTTTTCAGAGAAGACAAGTCTTGACATTTTATGTGAATCGTCTGCTTGGCAGACGATTCACATGAATGTCAAGACTTACTTTTAAAACAAAATATCAACATGTCGTCTGCTGCAGTTGTGACTGGCGCTTTAAGAGCATACTATTTCATCCCGATTTTCTGGAATGGATTTTTCCATTCTGGTAACTGGACACAGCCATTTTGTCAAACAGGGGTGTCCGTCAAAAATCAAAAACAAGATAGAAAATAGTTTTAAACCTTATGAGACCACCAAGCCTGGAATTACGCTGTTTCCAAAGTTTTGGTATGCAGGACTGAAAGTGGTAAAAATCGCAACAAGGAAAACAAAGTAGACTACCGAATAATATGTCGGAACAGGGTTAAAGTAACCTTTACAACTTTCTGCACTAATTCAGCAGACGAAAAATTGATGATATGTTCTTATTTTTCTCAGAAAACTGGATTTTGGTATTTCATGCAAATTTTCTCCATTGGAGACAATTTGCATGAGATATCAAAACCTGTCTTCCGGGGAAAATAAGAAACATATTTCAATATGTCGTCTGCTGAACATTTTACCCAGAGTGCTAAGAGATCAAAGTTTACCACTTTCGGTAAAGAGATTCCAAACGTTCCATATATTGTATACGCAAAAATGCGCACATTGATTAGGCTGCACCGATGCGCAGGCAGATCAGGGACTGCGCATGTACATTTCCTTACATGTATGATCGAGACTATAATATTACCGTATTTATTCTACATATTCGCACTCCTTAACTTCCTACTGTAAGTGTTCTAAAATTTGAACAAGTCCAGTTTATTACCTTTTGATGCGTTAAAACTGCTGAATGAGTCGCAAACAGTGTAGACCCTGATCGGACGCCGCGTTATGCGGCGTCCGATCTGGGTCTACATTGTTTGCTTAGGCCTGTCTATCCGAAACTTCATAGTCAATTGCGGTATACACTTGAAAACATGGTAGAATGAACAATGTTTATAAAAAGGAAGCGGGATACAAATAGGATAACATTTACCGTTACGGATAACCCTAGATGGACAGACATGTCTGTGCAAACAGTATCGATTCTGACTAGACACCGCGGAACACGCGGTGTCTGATCTGAGTCTACACTGTTTGCCACTCATCATCGGTGTTCAGATAAATGAACAGGTACTGAAATAAACTTGTTTAAATTTAAAGGTTGATAACGGAGCTAATTTTGAAATAACCTTACTTTTTGCTGTTTGAATAAACCATTTCCAAATGAAATTAATCTGCCCCTAGTTTGCTTTAAAATGCTTCTGAGGACTGTGCAATAAAGTATTTTTGGAGAAATATTGTCTAAGTACGTATTTTCCTAACTAGGCTACGTAGCCAAGTTAGGTCAAGGGACGTCAAAATGTTATCAATTAGATAGTGATAACAATCTAATTACTTTAAAGTTTTTGGTATATTAGTATTTTCATGTTTTTGTTGTTGTTGTCTTTTTTTCAGATAAGCGTGCATATTTTTTCTTTCACAATGAGTGTGTGGATTATTCAGAACCTCAGTGAGAGCATAAATTAATTCCGTGAAACTTAGAGTATCAGAACATTTATTGTAATTAATTTTACGGAAAATACAATTATCAAAACAACAGTTTTGGAAAATCAGTTTGAAACACAAGTGAAGCTCCAGTGAGTTCTGTTATATCAAAATTAGCTCCGTTAGTAACATTAAAAACAAATCTGGTAAGAAGTCAAAGTGTGCCAATATTCAACCCTTAAAACGCCAAGAAAACCTGCATCTGAAAATGTTTTGTTTGCGTTGAGGTTTTACGGCCCAGTCAACTCCATGGGGCCATCTGAAAATGTCGTCTGTTTATGTCGTCTGCTGAATATGTTTCTTGCAAACTTTTCAAACCTATTTTTGCATACAGGCAAACAGTGTGGATCCAAACCGGACTGCTCATACAGGAGCAGTCTGATCTGGGTCCACAGTTTGCAAAAATGACTTTTAAAATCACAAGCAGATGACAAAGCAGACGACAATTGTTGTGACTGGCAGTTTAAGGGTTACGCTAACACGATACATAATATACGATACCCTTAGAGCAAAGAGCCAGCCTGCTACACTGTATCCAGTTTTCGCCGCTAATCCAGCTTTTGCCGCTGCATTGTATACAGTTTTCGCCGCTACACTGTATCCAGTTTTCGCCGCAACCTTTATAGAAACGAGCCGCTACGTGAGAAATGTACCTTATGACATATGCTCCCAGTGAAGACTAATACCAGACTGCGCACACTGTTGTGTTTCATTGAGTAATCTTTTTCTTTCCCAAGGAGACGACACAAAATGACCTTTAAGGGTTGACATTTCGTCAACCCTTACGGGTCATTTTGTGTCGACCATTAAAGGTTGACATTTCATCAACCCTTAAGGATCATTTTATGTCGTTTCCCTGAGAAAGAGAGGAAAGCGACAGACAAGCTATTAGAGGAGAGGAAAGATAAAAATATGGGGGAAGAGGGAACAAGCGAATGTTGGTGAAAAAACAGAATACCGTAGATACCGTAGGTATTCGAACAAACAGGCCTGAGCAAACAGTGTAGATCCCGGTGAGATGCCACTGAACGCGGCGTCTCATCAGGGTCTACACTGTTTGCCACCCATCCAGCAATGTTTAGACACAACATCGGGTAGTAAATTGTACTTGTTCAAATTTTAGAACAAATATGGTTAGACGTTGTGGTGTCCGAATACTTAGGGTTAATACGATTTTTGAGTCCCTACGAATATTTTCCGAAAGCACAAGAGAACAAATATTTATGGAAATTCGCTTATTTCATCATGAAATTTTATGTTGTGTGTACTCATCGAGGTGATTCTACTGAGTACACTTAACATTCTATTATTGTCTAGAAGATAAAAGCAATCCCAAAATTATCGCCATTTGCTTCCTGACTACCAATATCTCGAACAAATTTCCATGGTCCTAGAGATGTTCGGGCCACTGAGGTTCGGCTGTATCTCCTTTTCTGCAAGAACAGCAGGCCATTTTCTTCAGAGACTCTGATCAGACTGTGCAAATGCGCAGGCAGACCTGTGACTTCACACTGTTCATTTGTCAAAAAGGGACGTTTTCTTATGGTAATGGTCAAAATATCTTATATTCTGGTAGGCAGATAGAGAAAGGGCAGATCAGCCTGTCCATCCGGACAGTCTGGTTAGTGACCTGTGTCCCCCTATACAAAATCAAAGGATGTAGAATACCATATTTACCTTACGTCTTTGAACAAGCAGACCTGAGCGAACAGTGTAGATCCAGATCAGACGCCGCAGAACGCGGCGTCTGATCAGGGTCTGCACTGTTTGCCAGTCATCTAGCAAATATTAAGACGCATCAACAGGCACATGTAGATGGAAAAGGTTCTGGGTATTGTAAATTATGAAAAGTATGAAATAACAAATGTAAATTATGTAAAATAAGTCTAAAAATAAGCAACCGGTAGTAAAAAATGTCTTGTTGAAATTTTAGGAGAAGTATGGTTAGGAATTAAGTTATCCGAATACATAGTGTTAATACGGTACAAAGATTGAGTCAGCGCACGACAAAACCTACGAAAAGACTTGTGCGACCAGCCAAAACTCAGATCAGCCTGCGCATCCGCGCAGTCTGATCAGAGTCTTCGCTAATCGCATGTGCCTTCTACAGCCTCAGGGCTATCAAAAGAGGGATAAACGAGAATTCTTGCTCTACTGGATAGATAGATGTACAGGCTGATTTGAGTCTTTGTTGGTCACACAGGGCTTATTGTAGGTTTTGTCGTGCGCTCACTCATAGATCTATAGGAAGGCCCTTATCAGATATTGCGGTATCATTGGCTGATCTGGATCGAGTTTTACTGTTCCTGTACGCCCCGAAGATACAATGTACGCTTGCGCATGTTCAATAAAAAAAATCGTGTCTGTAGAACTAATGAATAACATTTAGAACCAATTTTCGGACTTATATTAATGTGTTTTAAAGAAAGCTTTTATTGTTTCTAAGACAACAGAAAATAAAATTAATCTGACATTTGGATTTTCCACCCACATTCAATAAAGGTAATACATTAAGAAACAGACGGTGATCAATGCATTGTTTATTTTAGACGCGATAGCACGCGGATAATGGGACTTGGATAATCAACAACAAACAAACAGGTTGTCCAAAACACAGTTTAAATACTAGAAATGCCTTTAAAACAAACAACAAAAAACAAAACAGAAACAAAACAAAACAAAAAAAAAACAAAAAAAA
Organism: Anodontia alba; assembly: GCA_964016985.1. Taxonomy (NCBI): domain Eukaryota; kingdom Metazoa; phylum Mollusca; class Bivalvia; order Lucinida; family Lucinidae; genus Anodontia; species Anodontia alba. Next base: position 24,556,512 of record OZ024828.1, read on the forward strand.
CAACACACACACACACACACACACACACACACACACACACACACACACACACACACACACACACACACACACACACACACGCACACACACACACTGATATCCCCAATCAAATTTGGTCTAAATTTGAAATAACTTAATTGTTTTGTACTGATCCTGAAAATCATCTCGAAAAGACGCCTATATATTTTGACACCCTTCATTACGAAAACAAGCCTATTCAAGTATACTGAAAATTTTACAACCAAAAGATTGAAAATTTTCAGATAAAAATTCTGATATTTTTTCTTATTTCTGCTCAAAAACATAGATTGTGGGTACTCGTTAGAACCACCTCGCCGAGACGGTTCTAACGAGTACCCACAATCTATGTTTTGAACAGAAATAAGAAAAATAATGTATACCCCTGTAAACCCCACTTTTACTATATAAAGGTGGGGTTTAAGGGGGTCAACATTATATAGGCATGTTTTCGTGATGAAAACCGTTTTATATAGTAAAACCGGGAATTACAGGGTATACATTATTTTTCTTATTTTTGCTAAAAATATACATTGTGGATACTCGTTAGAACCGCCTCACCGATGTGGTTCTAACGAGTATCCGCATTTTATGTTTCGAGTAGAACTTTTAACAAATATCAGAGTTTTTATCTGAACATTTTCAGTTTTTGGAATTGAAATTTTCTGTATATATGAATAGGCGTGTTTTCGTAATGTGAAGTCAAGGACAACGAAATCCCATTTTATCTACAGCCTGTCTCAATGATATGTCTTTGCAAGTTTGATGAAAGTTCGCAAAGCTGTTGAAGGGATATAACAAAATGTACGTAAATTTGACATTATTTTGTCAAGCGGTGACCCTATAAAATAAGGTCAAGGTCAGCAAAATCTAATTTGCTCTAAGGCTTTTCCAGAATTTTCAAGGTATTTTCCTATTTTCAATGTCGATTTCCCCTGCTCGTTTTCAGCCCGGATTCAGATTACTTGATCCAGGATGATATACTTACTTGTTGACAAACACTTCAGATCCTGATCAGTTGGCTTCTTCAAAAGTCAACTGATCCGGATCTAAACTGCTTGCAAAAGCAGGGCATATCTGGGTTCAGCAGAACTAGGGTTAAGCGCCACATGTACATGTAAACAGTTCGCCAAGATCAGCATGCGCATGCGTAAATCCGATCAGGGTCTTTGTTGTACGTTTACAGGATTATGGTAATCTCTGAAATATTATCAACAGACTAATCGTCCTGTTAATTACAGTCGAACTTCAATAGCTCACTCCAATGACTCGAACATCTTTGGAACCATAGAAAATTTGTTCTCATCTATATAATTTCTACCCCCTTAAACCCCACTTTTATATAGTAAAACTGGGGTTAACAGGGGTATACATTATTTTCTTATTTCTGCTCAAAAAACATAGATTGTGGGTACTCGTTAGAATCGCGGTTCTAACGAGTATCCACAATCTATGTTTTGAGCAGAAATTTTAAAAATATCAGAATTTTTATCTGATAATTTTCATTTTTTGGTGGAAAATTTTCATTATATTTGAATAGGCATGTTTTCGTAATGTAGATAGGGGTACATGTAGTTCGAGTCACTGAGGGTTTATCATAACGCCAGGTTAGGAGACAAAATGAAGATAATTTAGCTATGTCTTTTTGATCGTCTAAAAACAATGTTGAGTGCATTCATTAGAATCACCTCGATGAGGAGATTCTAATGAGTACATACAACATTTATTTTCATGATAAAAATCAAAATCTTAAAATGATCCTCAACTCTTTTATTTCTTGAGCAAATTGAAGAATTTCCTAGAGAGTCAAAAAAAAAAAAAAAAAAAAAAGAAGAGTTTGAATCAGCTACGGCAAACGAATCATCCGTGTTCGAGTCATTGAAGTTTTTTCATGCACCGTACAAGGAAGACGGCACAGTCAGACTGTCCGTTCATATGATCGAACTGACACTGTAGAATGTACACGTATCAACGAACGCCAAAACGCAATGATCAGATTGCGTGAATGGTCTGTCACTGTTAATTTATGGTATAAGGGTATTTTCTCACACTGGAGATCGCATCTTTTCCGCTTAATGAACGATTGTTTACAATCGAGCCACAATATACAAACGCTAAAATTTCCTTTAGGTAGTTTTACAGTGGCACGTGATTATCACTGCCCAATGTAATCAAACCGCGCGTAGACGAAATCCAGGTAACGGTTATTTATAGCCGCACTATTTTTGTCGCTCTGACGTCAGAGTGCAGTGTAAAAAGGGTTATCTGGACTGGGACATTAGCAAACTGTGCATACCCAGATCAGACGCCGCAGAACGCGGCGTCTGATCAAGGTCTGCACTGTTTGTTTAAATAACAAGTAGTTAAGTATTTTAAAAAAAAGTCTTATGTCCCCGATCAGGATTTCCCAGCCTACACTCAGAGACGATTGACCCATCAGTGCTGTCAGTGCTTTGATTTTAATTTATGGCTCCATATTCGACTATTCTGTGTATACAGAAACTTAAAGAGCTTGATTGTATTCCCTTTTATGGCAACTGTTTTAACTACATAATTATTGGTCATTCATGTCGGCTGAAAAGGTGTGTTCTAGCACATATGAATTACACCCTTAATACCTGAATATTCAAATGAACATTTCTTAGCGAACAGTGTAGACCCAGGGCAGATTCCGGATTTTGGTATATGCACTGTTGACTAAAATTCAGACAGCACATTAAGACACGCCATCAAGACAACCAACAAAAAGACATGTTCAAATTTTAGACCACCGTTTTTTTTTCTAATTATTCGGAACGACAGGCTTAAACAAACAGTGCAGACCCAGATCAGACGCCGCGTTTGCGGCGTCTTATCAGGGTCTGCACTGTTTGAAACTCATCCAGCAGTTCTTAGACAGATCAACGTATAATAAAACTTCAATCACTCGAACACGGATGGCTCGTTTACCGTGGCTTCCTCGAACTCGTTTTTGAGTCCCTATAGCTCAAGAAAACACATATTTAGGTATATTTTAGAGAAATGTTCTAATTTTATCATTAAAAATGTATGCTGTGTGTAATCATTAGAATCACCCTATTGAGGCGATTCTAATGAGTTCACTTAACATACTTTTATTGTATAGAGTACGTCCCAAGATTTAATATCCACATTTGTCTCCTGACCCGGCGTTATGATTAACCCTCAGTGGCTCCAATTGTCTCTGCCACGAACCAATAACATGTTCCCAAATATATTCGAGCCACTGAAGTTCGATTGTATAATAAAATGGACTTGTTGATATTTTAGGACTAGAGTAGTGTGGCGTTAAGGTGTCCCACTTAAGTGAACCCTCGTTACAACGACAGCATTTGTTCCCAAAGATGTTGCCATTAAAATGAATTTGCTGTTGTAAAGATCCCTTAATGGACAGAATGATATGTAAGAAAGGCCTTGTTTTATTCTTATTTCCCCATAGAATATATGTTTTGGATATTTGTTAGAATCGCCTCGGTGAGGTGATTCTAACAAATATCCAAAACATATGTTGCTTGAAGTTTTAATGCAATATTCTTGCATAATTTCTTATCAACGGTCACCTCTTGAGCGAAGATTCGTGACGTTCAAATTGTCATTATAACGAATTTTGTCGTTGTATCGAGTGTCGGTATAAAGTGGGTTGACTGTATTGAATGTTAATACATGTATGATAAATACTGTGACGATTACAGTGCTTGAATATTTCGGATAACTGCGGTACGGACATCTGCATTGTTTGCTGTAGATATCCTAGAAAGTTCAGAGATTATTTGACAGATAAGGGGCGAAATGGGCTCCTACTTGTATGCAGTGTGCGACCAGCAAAGACCAATGTCAGACTGTTCAAGTATCAAGTAGCCTCATAAGTGCATTCTCTGTTCGTCGAAATAAGCGCTTTCCAATCATTGAGCGATACTTTCAACTGTCAGCTGTTTTCAAAGTAGCAAGACAAATATCGTACTTCAAGCATGTCTCACGATAACGAAACTGAGGGCGGTTACATGTCGGGCGTGTTCTATGGGAACCCTGCTTACACAGACACCGACAAAACGAAACTTGGACTAGAAGAATATAGAAAAGGTGTTTTGATTTTCATACAATGGTAGTGTTCACAGACGATGTGTCTGTAACAACATCAACATGCTATTGTAAGACGCTCATATCGTTCTTCCAGTAGCATCTACTGCCACTGATCTGATAGCTTCCAATGGCGTTTAAACATACTCACACTACAATAGCATTCCCGGCCTCGGTGGCTCAGTTGGATGTGCCGTCCGACTGGAGACCAGGAGGTCGCGGGTTCAACCCCTGCGGTCGGCAACATTCTTTCGTGATTGATCATGAAATATTTTCTACGGTCATTCTCTCCCTTCCGCTGATTCACGAAGGGCAGTTGTCAGTTTCTGGCGAAGAATGTGCACAATACTGGTTAACCGCTTAGAGGACTAAGCCTGCCCAGTAAACGTGTGTTTAGGTAAACTGACCGCGTTCGACATGACCCCATTGGGTTGACTGGGCCGTAAAACCTCAACACAAACAAAACGATAGCATTCTCAGATGCTATTCTCTTAAAAAGGATTGTTGACGCAGTGAGATGATAGCTTCCACAAACATAGGCGTACCAATAATTACATGTGTGTAAGGAAAAAATACATTTGCAAAAATATAGAAATCACCAAACATTAAATAATTTCCTCCTTTATCATAGGGGCTACTCTTAAAGGAAAGAATTTGCTCCCTCTGGGAGCAAATTCTTTCCTTTAAGAGTAGTCCCCATTATGAAAGCGATGCTTTGGAGATTCGTTTTCTAGATTTTTCCTGTGCGTGCGTCTGGCTACGCTACTGACGGGGACTGTTTTACCAAAACCAGAGAACAGCATCATTAGATGGGCCGCGCCGTGCAAAAAAAAAAAACGTGTCTTCGGTCATAAGCGGACAGCGATGGTCCAGATCAGATTGCGCATCCGTGCAGTTTGATCTGGACTTTCACTGTCCGCTTAAAGAATCATTGTGTACTGTACATCACGAAAACATACCTATATAATTTTGATCCCCTTCACCCCCATTTTTAAGTAGTAAAACTGGGGTTTACATGGGTATACATTATTTTTCTTATTTCTTCTCAAAAGATAGATTGTGGGTACTCGTTAGAACCGCATCGTTGAGGCGGTTCTAACGAGTACCCACAATCTATGTTTTGGGCAGAAATATGGAAAATATCAGATTTTTTTATCTGAAAATTTTCATTTTTTTGGTGGTGAATTTTTTAATATATTTGAATAGGCGTGTTTACATAATGAGAACATTACGAAGTATAGTAAAGTTCCTGATCAGACTGTTTATCACCGCTGGCTGTTCTGGATCTTTACTGTTGTATTTATCCCAAAGACCTCTTTTTTCATGTCACGGCTCAAACGTTCAAATAGCGTTTACTGACGCTCTTACGACGATAATGTCCACAGCAGATGTTGTCCACAGCGATCATTGGCCAGCAATACATATACAAGACCAAAGGGTCGACCAGCAATCTTCTTGTAACAGTGCTTTCTGATATTTATTCACCTTAACCCACTGCCTTAACCATTCTCAAATTCACGATATTTCTCTCATTTTCCTATAAAACAGGATTTGACATTTCATGCAAACTGTCTCCGTTGGAGACAGTTTGCATGTAATGTCAGGTCCTGTTTTCTGGGAAGAATAAGAAAATATTTCAATATGTCGTCTGCTGAAAATTTTATTCAGAGAGCTAAGTGTTAACCCACAGCGTGCACAACAGCCGATATAGTAACAAACATGATTTTCACAAAAATATAGCATCTACTGACAATGATTTTCCGTGCTGTATTCGTTTGACGCTTGGTCCTGATCGTCTCCTCACATTACTTGGTACGGTGTCCATTGGAGGTTCTTTAAATGATTCACGGTTATTATTATCAACAATGTCTTCTTCTTTTAAAGAATTTTCCCTGCTAACACTAGGTTTATTGTAGCGCCGTTTGGCTTCTCGAATTTGTATCATCCAAGAATTCTGAAAAACAACATATAGCATTTGGATAAATCTACAGTTGTAAATGAAAAAAAAAAAAAAAAAATCATATGACGTCGCTATTAATTAGTGGATAACGTAATGTCATAAAAATTGATATGACCATACGTTACATAACACTCGGTTACAGGCGCGTACCTCATCACGCCGTCCGAACAACGTTATGTTTTCCGGAGAAAAACGGTTCAGTTTCTAGGGTCATAAAATACTGTTTTAAAGTCATATTATAAACATAATCTTACATTCGTGGTCATTTCATGTGAAATTTATGAAACTCGCTCAAGGCTCGTTTCGTAAATTTCATATGAAATGATCACTCATATAAGATCCCCTATATTTTAGCCGCACCATGAGAAAAAAGTATCTTCTGAAATGTGCCCCAATCGAAGACTCAAATCAGCCTTCGTATCCGCGCAGTCTGATCAGTGTCTTCGTTGTCCGAGTGAAAACCTGCATCGTTAGCTATCCTAAATACGCCCAGTGAAGATTCTGATCACTGCGCGTAAGCGCAGTCTGATCAGAATCTTCTCTTGGCGCACATGTCCGATGACGCGTTTTCTGACCTTACGGCTCGTTACTTTCCGGTTTGTTAAAAAAGATGATAACATTCGGTTTAGTGTTTAAAAAATATTACATTTCTCAATTTGAATATTCTGCATAAATTTGCATCAAATATGCAGATGGTATTGATTTATAATTGTTACATTATAATGCTGAAATGATCATCGTAAGTATGCTTTGAAAAACAAGCAAGATCAGAACTATGGGTTTTTTTACAGTTTCTACTGGGGTTTTAATCTGGGAATGCGGAGTGAAGGTGCCGCCAAATATTTTTGATAGGGATGTGCCTTTGATATGCTGTAAGAATACATGTACCCGAACAATATCTCTCCCATCTCACCCCCGACCCACACCCCTGCACAAAAAAAAGGAAAAAGAAAGAAAGAAAAAAAAAACAAAAAAACAAACTACATACCCAGACTAAATATGCAAAACAATAACCTGTTAAAACTATTCAGTCACAGCTGTGTTTGCATTAACAAACTGTTTTGAAAGAGTGCCTAAACCATGTATCTTCCTTTCCCATGAAAAAAAAACAAAACAAAAAAAAAACAAAACAAAAAAAACAAACAAAAAAAAAAAACAACAAATAAAAACGTTTGAGAAGGTGTTGCTGTACATGTAACAACCTTTGAACAACATAGATTTTAACTACACACACACACACACACACGCACACGCACACGCACACACACACACACACACTACTCGGAATTTATAAACCCAAAACGATAGACATTTTCAACCCAAATAAATAGTAGAGGAGATGAAAACATATCCCAAACCAGCGGTACCAATTGTGTATCATAATCCTTGTTCTGTAAACTTTTATATATCTTATATATCTTAACCCTTAAAACGCCACGAAAATCTGCATCCGAAAATGTTGTCATTTTGCATCACGAAAATATGCCTATATAATGTTGACCCCCTTAAACCCCACCTTTATATAGTAAAACTGGGGTTTATTGGGGTATACATTATTTTTCCTATTTCTGTTCAAAAATATAGTTTGTGGGTACTCGCTAGAACCGCCTCACTGGGGCGGTTCTAAAGAATACCCACAATCTATGTTTTGAGCAGAAATGTGAAAAAATATCAGAATTTTTATCCGAAAATTTTCATTTTTTGGTGGTAAAATTTTCAGTATGTTTGAATAGGCTTGGTTTCGTAATGGGATATTTAAATTAGTTATTATTACCTTCACAACTTCTGTTGGTGCCTGGAGTGTAAAGACGTCAATGATTTGCTGAAACCGACTGATCTGAACCAATACAAAAGCGTACTTAAGGCCGTTTGCTGAAAAACAATCAATATACAAATATTCAGAGTGTAACAATGTGCCTCTCAGGATAAAAGCGACCTTATGAAATATGAGACCAGTGTAGACTAAGATCAGCCTGCGCATCCGCGCAGTCTGATCAGAGTCTACACTGATCGCTTACATAATATGTGATCCTCAAACATCTGTTGGCGACAAAGTACATCTTGATCAAACTGCGCGGTTGTGCAGGCCGATCTGGGTCTACGGTGGTCACACGTGGGCTAGCGCACGATAAAACCTACAATAAGACTTGTGCGACCAGCGAAAACATCCGCACAGTCTGATCAGAGTCTTCGCTGATCGCATGTCTTCTACAGACTCCGGGCTATTCGAAGAGGGATAACGATAACACTTTCCATACTTAGTGTTTTTGCTGGTCACATGGGTCTTAAATGTTTGTTTGTGTTGAGGCTTTACGGCCCAGTTAACCCCTTCAACACATTGGGGTCATGTTGAGCGCCGTCAGTTTACCTAACCGCACTTTTATTTGGCAGGTTTAGTCCTCTAAGCGGTTAACCAGTATTGTGCACATTCTTTCGCCAGAAACTAACAGCTGCCCTTCTTGAATCAGTACTGGACCGTAGAAAATATTTCATGGTCAATCTCCGCAAAAAATGTTGCCGAAAGGTCTTATTGAAGGTTTTGTCGTGCGCTGGCTCAAATGTCATAAGGTCGATGTAGGGTTTTTGCACCACGACATGAAAAAAATATATCTTGTTACACGTGCGCCCAGAAACTCAGATCAGTCTGCAGCTTCTATGAAGATCGGCTAATATATTTCTCAATAACGATTAATTCTTTCCACAGCATCTAAGATTTTCTTTAAGTGGACTGGGCAAGTGTTAACCCTTAAAGCGCCAATCACAACAATTGTCGTCTGCTTTCTCATCTGCTTGTGATTTTATAAGTCATTTCTGCAAACAGTGTGGACCCAGATCAGACTGCTCTGGGTCCACACTGCTTGCCTGTATGCAAAAATAGGTTAAAAAAGTTTGCAAGAATATTCAGCAGACGACATAAACAGACGACATTTTCAGATGCAGTTTTTCTTGGCGCTTTAAGGGTTAATGCTTCGTCACTTAGCGCAAACAGTAAATATATAAGGAGTTATTGACTTTTGCGCTAAGGTGATGGCTTATCCAGGCTTTCTTTGGCCGCATGATATTAAAAATTCATACGCAATATTCATCACTGTGTCATAATAGATTCATATGTTTTCTCCCAATCCAATAACTAGATGAGAAAACATAAGATATTCTGAATGAGCCTTCCTGTTCTAAATCCCTTCTCAGTATACCTAGTTTAATCCTACCCAACAAATTCAAATAAGGTGAATTCATACAATGTCAAATAAAAGGATCCCTTAAGTTGAAAATTATGCCTCCCTTTATGAAGGGAGTCCAATTCGAGGTCACGTAATCGTCTTTTATGGTATACGACTCCATCCTTAAAGGGAATTGCTCTAAAACAAGTCTAAAACGGAGGGAAAAAATTCTTTCCTTTATGACTTGTGCCCTTTGAGGAGGGTGGTAAATCCTCTTATGTCAGGGTGATTTCCCCTGATGAATATCCATTCACCTTAACCCTAGTCCTGCTGAACCAGGATATACCCTGCCTTTGCAAACAGTGTAGGTCAAGATCTGTTGGCTTCTGAAAAGGCCAAATGATCTGGATCTGCACTGTTTGCCATTAAGTATGTGATTTTATATCAGCAATCTGGATCAAGTAATCTGATAGGCTAAAAATTAGGGGTAGGCATGGCATCTTAATTTATTCAGCATGAGGTTTAACATAATTTATTATAAACACTTATGAGCAGTAGTACAGCATTTCCTATAAAACAACTTGTGAAGCTATCGAAGACTCAGATCAGCCTGTCATCCATACATTCAAAATAGAACCTTTGCCATCGGTCTAAAGAAAGCTTGAATCTCTGGCTATGCTTAGAGCGCGAAACAATGACTGTGCAAATGCAAGAACTGATGTATGTCCCTGTTTGGGGGACACGCGGTTACCACCAAGGGAGGTTTCTTTGGGGCCTGACTGCTTTATTGCACACCATGCACCTTCTGATAAAGGATCTACTCTAAAACAAATGGGAGCATTTTTTCTTTTCATTACGAGAACAAGCCTATTCAAATATACTGAAAATTTTACCACCAAAAAAATGAAAGTTTTCAGATGAAAACTTCTAAAAAATTTTAATATTTCTGCTCAAAACATAGATTGTGGGTACTCGTTAGAACCGCCTCGACGAGGCGGTCTAACGAGTACCCACAATCTATGTATTGAGCAGAAATAAGAAAAAAATAATGTTTACCCCTGTAAACCCCAGTTTTACTATATAAAAGTGGGCTTTAAGGGGGTCAAAATTATATGGACATGTTTTCGTGATGCTTTTCTTCAGGAGTAGACCCGTTTTCAGATGGAAGGCAAAACGAGTGTGGCAAGAGTTGTCTCCCTCGAAAGTGTATCAATTCCTTTTAACTCTTAAACTGCCAATCACAACAATTGTCGTCTGCTTTATCATCTGCTTGTGATTTTAAATGTCATTTTTGCAAACAGTGTGGACCCAGATCAAACTGCTCCTCTAGGAGCAGTCTGATCAGGGTCTACACTGTGCGCCTGTATGCAAAAACAGGTTTGAAAAGTTTGCAAGAATATTCAGCAGACGACATAAACAGACGACTTTTTCAGATGCAGGTTTTCTTGGCATTTTAAGGGTTAACTTACCGGCTGCCTCTGATGGGTTCACATCATGAATACCAAACCTATCTAAAGCAATAGGCTGTCTGTGGACAATGTATGTCTGTCTGTCTGTTTGACTAGAGGAATTCTGTTTCGAATGGTTCAAATCAGATGCTGTCTGTTTCTGAAAAAATAATCACAGATTTAACATTCCTTTTTTGTACCTATCTCTTTAATTGTATATTGCACAGTATACGTTAACGTTTTGTTGCAAAGGAAAGACACTACTCCAAAGGAGACCAATTAAACCTTTCATCCCTGACTTTCTGAAGTGGATTCTCCCGTCTTTTAATCTGGTCAAAAACCATTGTTCCGAATAGGGATATCGGTCAAAAAAATCAAAACAAAATGGCAAACAGTGTAGATCCTGACGAGACGGCTCATTATGAGCCGTCTCATCAGGATCTACACTGTTTGCAAAATATCTGTTTTGGTCTTCAGGTCTGAAAGAGTTAAAAGAAATAAACAAAGTTGGCAAAGAATCTATATAAAACAAAAGCGATTGATAAACCATGCATTTGAACGAAAATTTGATCAAAACCGCATAACTTTAAAGACATTTGTAATGGCATTTAAAGATTTCATAACTTCTGTCAAGTGCATCGCCACTTTGAATGTAAAAAGAGGTTCCAAATATTTCAAAATGTTCAACCTTTTATTTTTTCAACAGAGACAATTGTTATTTTCAAACATGATCAATATAATCTTTATAAAAGAGGCTATATATACAAGTATAGAGGCAAATAGTGTTGAATTTTTTATTTATTTTAGGTTTTTTCGTAACAAATCAAACGTTTATGCCCCACCCTTAGTTTTTCTACTGACCGTTTCAAGGCGGTTCGATAATCGATTATCAGTCCTGCCATTGTGTTTGATAACCGATTAGTAATCACTGAAGATTTAATCATAATTTTACCGGTCTGGGCACGACACTTACCATATATTTTATTGTATGTATTTAGTCAGACAGGCACAAATACGGCGTCTCATCAGGATCTACACTGTTTGCCACTCAGCCAGCTATTTTAGACATAACAGTGGATAGTAAATTGTACTTGTTCAAATTTAGATTAAGTATGGTAAGGAGTTGAGGTGTCTGAATACTAAGGGTAAATATGTTAAAGTAACAAACACAGAAATCAAATGATCGATTATTAGCAAATCAGTAATGATAATCATTTTTGTGGAGTTAATCGATTAATTAATCGACTGTCCGATTAATTGTGCCAGCCTTAGTTTTGATTTGCCATTATTTTTCCTCATCGCCCCTTCGTTTGGTGCCTCTGAAAGATTGTGCCTGGTGATAGTGGCATTTCTTGGGTATCTTTACTGAGATGTGTTGGCGTCATAAAGTCTTTCTATCTATTCAAAATTGTAAGAATATATCATATATGAGTGAAAATAAACACCGAGTTATTGTAGCTGACTTATACTTATTTGGTTAAAACCACAAAAGGAAATTAAATGACTTACCTTTCTATTTGGCTTTTTGATTTTAGTAATGAGCAATACATCATCAAACAGGAATAAATAAGCATCGTGAGTTTTAGCGGATTCTGAAAGATAAATTGTTCGTTATGGAATGGAAGTCCGGCTACATGCAAGAAAACTGATATGGTAAACCTTTTGTTCAAGCCATCTTTCTTGAAACATGTACTTGTAATAATGTGTAATAGATATACTCGTATAAATATTCAATATGTACTAATGAAACAAAAATAACAGCATTTTACGAATAGGATCGGTAATTATCGGAAAAATCTTACGGAAGACTGGTCACTTTGCGAATGGCACATGATGTGATAAACCAATGATATGACAAACCTGGCAAAGAAAGCAGAAAGATGGTGTCTATATTTTTCAAACACCATATTACAAACTTAATAATCAGATTTTTTTTTTATATTTATTTCTGAAGGACCAGAATCGTTCAAAACAATTGAATCAATAATACCGCCGAGTTTCTCCTGAAACCTATACGCGATTATAGCTATTTGAAATTAATATGCCTTGCTTACATCCGTGACACAAATGTCACAGAAAGCTACCACACCTTTTTATACAGTGGAGCTTGTAAGTTTGTTTTTATTGTTTTTTTGTTTTTTTTGTTTTGCTTCAAAAAATCATCAACGTATTTGATTTCGTTTCTTGTTTAACAATTGCTTTTGCAACCGCTTACTGGGTCAACTTCAAACGTTTTCTTCTTGTGTGTGTTGGAAGAAAATATACTTTTGTTTTGATTATGAATCGACACATTTATTTCAACTGCTTCTGAGGTTTGACTGGTTAAAATATGTGCCACTCCAAAATAGCTCAAATGTATTATATATGTATTCCTAACGTCCGGTTAAAATTCGGATTTAAACAGGCTGTTATTAAATACTTTAGACAAACTCATATTAAGTACTTGTGGACACCTTTACATTTTGTATTTGTATTTTATATGAACAAAGATACAGACAAAAGGACAGTTTCATTTGCTTCTTATTTCTCCCCAAAATGTATGAAGTGGTAATCATTAAATCGAAATGCATTTAGCAGGTAGATGCGAAAATATATCGAAACCTACGTACAGTTTGAGTTATCAAGAGCTACGGACTAGTATCCGAGTGTGTGTTTGTGCGCGTGTGTGGTGGGGTCGGGGTATACAACGATGAAACAACGTCGTTTCAACGCTAGGACGTTGATTCAACGCTGAAAGAACGTTGAATAAAAGTTGTGTGCCCTCTGGGCAGAGATGCACCCTGAGATAACGTATCCCGGCAGGCACATGACGTAAATACAACGTCGCCTCAACGTCGATGCAACATCATGACGTTGCATCGACGTTGAGGCGACGTTATATTTACGTCATGTGCCCGCTGGGATCTTCTAACATGCGCATACACATGCTGATCTGAGGTAGATTCGCACACATAGCCAGCGGTGCATTTTCACAGGTTGCAGCTGACATTTGCTCATTAAGTGAAAAGGGTACACTTTCAAGGGAGGTGATTCTGTCAAAATTATTTTGCCTCCCTTCGAAAAAATGGATCTGCTCTAAAAGGAAAGAATTTGCTCCCATAGGGAACAAATTCTTTCCCTTTAGAGTAGACCCCTTTTCAGAAGGGAATGGGTTTCAGGAAAGCAAACAGGAAATCACTTGTCAAAAATAGGGGTAAATATACCAAGTGTATCCAGGTCCCTTGAAAAATCTTTGAACCAATATTAACTATTATAGAATCAAAACAAATAAAAAGCTCATAACTCCAGATAAAAGAAGGTATCCACATATCTTTCTCTTTCTTCTCCACGAAACGTATATATTGTAATGTGGATACTCAATTGAAGCGCCTCTAATGAGTACACACAATATATCTTTATGAAGAAATAAGAAAAAATATCAATACCTTTCGGTCGGAAAAAGTGCCTTATCTGGAGCCATGAAGTCGACTCGTTTCGATTGTTTGACTTTTGCTATTCAAAAATGTTTGCACAGGACGTTATTTGCAGCTAATTATGAAGCATCGGGAAACCAGTTTTGATCTTACCAAAGGAGATCAAACAGATCAACAAAAGTCTTTGTATTCATTTCTGAATTCCATTTGTGTAAATTAGCTGTAATATGTATGTCATTATTGTTGCCATCGTCCTATTATATAAGCGTAATAAAGTTTAACCCAGTTATGCCGAGTGGACTTTTCTATCTGTACTCTTTGGACCAGTCCATTTACAATTTAAGGGTGTCTGGTCAGTTTTCATTATTACCGTGTTTTATAGAAATGCCTGTAATTAATGCGAACAGTGTAGACCCTGATCAGACGCCGCGTTCTGCGGCGTCTGATCTGGGTCCTCACTGTTTGCCAATGTCCCATCTGTGGGACGCTAGGCACAAATGGGTTAAACTAAATGAAGTCAAATAATTTGGAAAAAGAGTGCCCTACATAGATGTGTATCACATTTTGCGTCAACCATTTTGGTCTGGAAATTAACCCACAAAGAAAGTTAATAAGCACAGTGCAGACCCAGATCAGATGCCACAGAATGCGACATCTAGTCAGGGTCTCCACTGTTTGCAATCACATAGCCTGACATACCTAAAAATTTCCAAATGATTTAACCTATTTACTCTAGAACTACCAAGATATCATAGCTAGACACCCAAAATTTACAAATTTAGCCATTATACTCCAGGAATATCTAAATCATATAGCCAGACATACCTAAAACTTGCAAATACATGTAGTTCAGCCATTTTATTCTAGACATTTGCAAATAGTGTAACCATTTTACTCTAGGAATATCTAAAACAATAGCCAGACATACCTAAAATTTGCAAATAGTTTAGCCATTTTACTATAGAAATATTTAAATCAATAACCAGACATACCTAAAATTTGCAAATAGTTTTACCATTTTATTCTAGGAATATCTGAATCACATAGCCAGACATACCTAAAATTTGCAAATAGTTTAGCCATTTTACTCAAGAAATATCTAAATCAATAACCCGACATACCTAAAATTTGCAAAAAGTTTTACCATTTTATTCTAGGAATATCTGAATCACATAGCCAGACATACCTAAAATTTGCAAATAGTTTAGCCATTTTACTCAAGAAATATCTGAATCAATAACCCGACATACCTAAAATTTGCAAACAGTATAACCATTTTACTTTAGGAATAGCTAATCAAATAGCCTGACATACCTTATGTTTTCAAATAGTTTAGCAAATTTCAGAAAGGCCTAAAATTTGCAAATAACTTCACATACCGAAAATTTGCAAATAGTTTTACCATTTTATTCTAGGAATATCTAAATCACAATGCCAGACATGCCTAAAATTTCCAAACAGTTAAACCGTTTTAACCCCGGTATATCTAAATCACATAATCAGACAAAACTAAAAATTGAAATAAGACTCTTCCATTATACAGTGTGGGGAGTTTATCTAATCTAAAACGGAATAAATATTCATGTATTACATTATATCGTACCTGTTAATGAGATTGGTCCTTCGTGTAAGAGCTGACGTCGGGGACAGGCTAACAACCGCTCACACGGCTGCTGTAATAACTTGGATTTCAAGTACTGAAATACGAACATCCCAAATTTAAAGTATGTATCAGTGACAAATACGTAGCTAGAAATGGGTGTTTTTACACCACTGTGTCCAAAACTATATGCTTGTTACTACACTAATACAAGAGATGAAGGGGCATGATTCTCATAAAATTAGATTGTTTTTCAAACGTTAATCGGGTAATCTACTCCAAATATAAAAAACCTAGCTCAAATACTTTCTGCGATATATTGTACAAACGGTTTTGTTAATTCATATAATTAGCAAAAAAACATATAAACTCCAAAATTCTAGGTCGGCCTGAATAGAAAAAAAATAAGGTCGGCAAATTTTCCATAAGGTGTACGAATCGATGTACGAAATTCATCAGTTATGAGACCTACCAGAAGTATGACAACTGAACGGACAAACGGACGAACGAAGAAAGGAAAAACTATATGTTCCCTCAACGTTTTCAAAGTAGTGGGGCATAAATACCTTCTCTTAACCCTTATCCTGCTGAATAATTCAATTAGCCACACCCATTTCTAACTATCAGCCAATCAGATTACATCATATAATGTTTTCATTCAAATTCACAAAATGAAGGACAAACAGTGTAGATCCTGATCAGATAGCTTCTTCAGAAGCCATCTGATCTGGATCTATACTGTTTGCAAAGGTAGGGGTTGTCGTGAACAGCAGGATAAGGGTTAAGAAAAACGTGCATAATTACACAGCCAGGCTATCATTTTAGTCTCGTGTGAACAATCGGAGCACTATTAACGAGACACAATAGATTGGTTGCTTGATGAAAACGTTATTTGATGAAAAGAAACCCATATGGAAACACATTAAAGTGAAACTGAATACGCGCGGGTTAACATTTTGTTTACGAATATCATTCGTGAAACCAATGTTTCACACACATTAAACTATCTTTTACAACATTAAACTATCTTGGCACAAAATGACATAAATAGCACCTGGTCCAAAACAGAATCTTAACAAAAATCCTAAGACATTTCTATATTTCGTGCTTAAATTCACAAACCGAGGACGGCTCTGAAAACACAATATCAGTTATGACATGCATCCCGATGCTGTTATAACTATTAGTTTATGGTACACCCTTTTTCAAATGTAAAGCTATGGGAGTTCATTTTAGATATGCCGGGTGCTGCACTGGTCAGAAATATTGAACTTTAGCACATTCCGGGCAAATTCAGCTAATATTAAATCGGTGATATTAAATTTTACTTTACAAACCATTTTCATTAGAAATATCCTGTAAGTTTTTCCTTAGAAGAATATACATAAAATGCCAAACCTTACCTCAATAATAAGACAAAAATTAAACGTAGTCTGCTGAACATCACTGGGGTTTACAGGGGTATACATTATTTTTCTTATTTCTGCTCAAAAACATAGATTGTGGGGACTTGTTAGAACCGCCTCGTCGAGGCGGTTCTAACAAGTACCTACAATCTATGTTTTGAGCAGAAATATGAAAAATATCAGAATTTTTATCTGAAAACTTTCAGTTTTTGGAGGTGAAATTTTCAATATATTTGGATAGGCTGTTTTCGTAATGAAGTTCTACCCAACATGATTAGCATTAAAGCAATAGAAACAAATCATCTATTGTCACTTACTTCTGGAATGAAAGCTCTGGGGTCGAGATCTGTGACTGTAGGCCACACCAGGTGGCGCTGGATTTCCTGCACGCGCTCGAAGTTCTTTAGCCACTTCATCTTATCTTCGAGTTGCTCTGTAGATGGAAGAAGAAGTGCATAATGTTTCATACTTGTTGGAGAAACATCAAATATGTAGTTGCCCAGGAAATGCCATAATCGCGGGCTATATCTCTACCAAAGAACAGGATAACGACTGAATGACACACAAAACAGATATAAATGAAAATAGCCCGGAAATGCCAGAATCACGAAGCACAGCTCTCCCGAGGCATCACAAGAAGGAGAGGTGAGGAAGACACTAGGACAAAAATGTCACATTTAAAACCACAGACGCACAAATAACGAAAAACTACAACAATGGAGCTTTATTAGAACGGTCAGTAGTAATACTGCTGGGGTCTTATACCAGTTTCACTCCCGTGAAACTTACCCTTAACTCTTGTCATGCTGAATAAATTAAGATGCCACACCCACTTCTAATTTTCAGCCAATAAGATTAGTTGATCTGGGTTGCTCATACAAATTCACATACTTAACAGCTTCACATACTTCATCAGAAGCCAACTGATCTGGATCTACACTGTATGCAAAGGCAGGATATATCCGGGTTCAGCAGGACAAGGGTTAATTCTAATGCAACTCCAAAATACAAATATATGCTCGGCAAACATAGGGGTCCTAAATGACATTCCAAAGCCATCACGAAAACACGCCTATATAATTTTGACCCCCTTCAACCCCACTTTTATATAGAATACTGGGGTTTACAGGGGTATATATTATTTTTCTTATTTCTGCTCAAAAACATAGATTGTGGGTACTCGTTAGAACCGCCTCATCCTCATCGAGGCGGTTCTAACGAGTACCCACAATCTATGTTTTGAGCAGAAATATGAAAAAATATCAGAATTTTTAATCTGAAAACTTTCAGTTTTAGGTATTGAATTTCTCTATATATTTGAATAGGCGTGTTTTCGTAATGATAATTTTAGCAGGCTGATTTTATTGATAATGTGGTATTTACCCTGAGTATTCGAACCACCGTAACTTCTTATCATTCGTGTCCTAAAATATGAACAAGTCATAATGGGTACCTAATGATGTGTCTAAAACATACATACAATACAGACAATTATTAAATGATATTAGTTTTCGTTCTTTTGTGTATTCTTTGTTCTTTGTTTCCAAAGGCAACCTTTTAGATTTTTATTCTGAAAGAAGTCTGCGCTGGTCCAAATTGTTTGCTTTGATATATCTGCCTGATCCAGGAATGTGTAAACAGCTACCCAGCGGACACACGACGTTGAAAAAATGTCGATTCAACGCTGATGCAACGTCAAGATGTTGAATCAACGTTGGATCGACATTGATTCAATATTGTGTGCCTGCTGGGAAGTTCGCTTTGTAAGGAAGATTATCAACATAACTGATTAAAGATTTTACATTTTCTTACTGGCAAACTCCTTAAAATTTACTTTGTATTCCGAAAAAGATATGTTAGCGATATATGTATGATTAATCAAAGTTCAGAGATAAGGTTTAGTTTCGTCAAAGCCAAACGCTTGAGATGAAATGATATACTTTCAAGGGAGAAAACTCTGTCACTTTTTTTTGTCTGAAAAGGGGGCTACTCTTTAACAAAAGAATTTGATCCAAGCGTGAACATATTTTGTTTCAGACAGAGTAGATCCCTTTTCCGAAAGGGTTTGGCGTGCATTAAAGCACATTACGAAAACACGCCTATTCAAATATATTGAAAATTTCACCACCAAAAACTGAAAGTTTTCAGATAAAAATTCTGATATTTTTCATATTTCTACTTCAGACATAGATTGTGGATACCTGTTAGAACCGCCTCACCGAGTACCTACAATCTATGTGTTTGAGCAGAAATAAGACAAAAAATAATGTATACCCCTGTAAACCCCAGTTTTACTACATAAAAGTGGAGTTTAATGGGTCAAAATTATACAGGCTTATTTTCATGATGAAAACTGAAGTCACAAAAGTGGCCTCGTTTGGTGGAAATGGCGACAAATCTAACGACAGTACCCTACCTATTAGGTGTAATATATATTTAAGTACCGTAGTTTCGCTGATATTATGATATACATGTTCAATAAAATTTGGTTATCTATCGCGTCATTTCAAATTTATTTTACAGACAACCCTCTTTATACCGACATTCGATACAGCGGCAAAATTCGTATTAATGAGACTTTTACTGTCACGAATCCTTCGCCTATGAGGTAAAATTAGTCAAAAAGTATGCAAAAATATTGTATCTAATACATTAAAGAAACATATGTGTTGGATATTTGTTAGAATCGCCTCACTGAGGCGATTCTAACAAAAGTCCAAAACATATGTTCTATGAGGAAATAAGACCTTTCGCACATATACATCTGCTCATTAATTATTCTGTACAACAGCAAATTCATTGAAATGGCAACGTCTTTGAAAACAAGAGCTGTCGTTGTAACGAGGGTTCAATGTATTATGAACATGATTCACGATGCCTATATTTGAACTTTAACATATGCAAAACACTTACGCAAAGATGCCTCCACTTTTTGAATTGAATCTGCGATCTGTTGTTTTTCTGTGGTATTCTCTGTATATTTCTTGATGTTATATAACAATAGTGGTAGTTTTGTACAATGCTGCATGGGTGATATTAGCAGATCAGCTAACTGAAGACGGTTACACCTAGAGTCCTGTTCACACCACTGAAAAAGAAATCTGCGTGATTCATTTGTTTTTTTTTTTTTTTTTATAAAATGAAGGTTTTAACCAGCAATACTTAACCTATAGATAATGTGCTATTCTATTCTGTATTTCACACCTTCCACACACAAATAAAAAAAAAAAAGAAAAAAAGAAGAGTCTTAATCCAGAAGGTCTTTTAAGGCAGTTACCTGTGTGACGTCACTCTTCCCGCTCTTTTAATCACGTGTCAGTTTCTTTGATGATAAAACCCTAAAACTGAGCTAAGCGGGGATAGGGAAGCGGGAATTACCTTATCTATAGATTAAGTATTGCTAGTTAAAATATGTTTTACTTTTAAAAAACTTCATTTTAACTGCACAATACATTAACCTATAGATAATGTGCTAGAATCTGCCAGGCAGGTGGGAAGGAGCTCCCAACTCTAACATATAATATATCGATTATGATTAGGGAAAAAAGGAGGTTGCAACAGAGAGAAATGTTTTGATGGGGTATGCGGAAGGACATACGCCGGTAGGGAACCTTAATGTTTTTGTAAACCTCGTTGCTTCGCTGAACAGCTAGCGTCATACTGAACGCAGAGAGGTTACGGCTATCTGGGATACATAACAATTCTAGTGTCATTGTAAATTAAAGTAGATGGAATTTGTTATCTGTTATTCTCTTCTTGGCACCTAGCATTAACGATAAAGAAACACCTAACGTGCCACCAAGCCCGTCTGATTTAAATTGGTTGACCTTCAGGTAGTGCTCAGTAGGAACTGTAGGAATATCAAGACGAGTCCTGAAGGCAGGTCTGGTGTGTCTTGAAATTGGTGTGTAGTTTCAACGTAAGTCATCGGCTGTGAATATCTGAATGTAGGGTGGTATATATAAACATCACGCCAGGTACACGACGCAGAAGTAGCCTCCAATTAGCGTCGACGACGCCGTGGCGTCGAACAGACGATGATCCGACGCGGCATCAACACCATGTATGTTAACTAGGTTCTTTAGGTAAGAGCATAAGTA
This sequence comes from Anodontia alba, assembly GCA_964016985.1. NCBI lineage: Eukaryota > Metazoa > Mollusca > Bivalvia > Lucinida > Lucinidae > Anodontia > Anodontia alba. The sequence continues at coordinate 24,577,713 of OZ024828.1, forward strand.
ATTAATTTGACCCTTCACGAGATCCTCGGGCCTGCCAAGCCGAGGCGTCATCCTCAAATTTCGCTTCAATAAATGATGTAGGAGCTATGCGGTCGCTGAAAAATGTCAATCTCAATATAAGGTTGTAGCATTAGAGGTTGTCTATGAAAAAAAAAAAAAAAAAAAAAAAAAAAAAAAATACAACAATGATGGTCTAGATGTTTCGCTTGATTTTGAGACAAAATCTGCAACGTTTTGCGAAAATATTTTATCTCTGATTGATTGTTTGATAATTCCCAAGCGTGAAGGTCGAGTAATGGGAGGTTTGGATGTTGAAACTTTCCTTTTGCTTGTGTCAGAAGTTTTGGAAAGAGTGGAAGACGAACCGGAGCTGATACTAGTAGTTGTAGAACCTCTGAGAACCACTGACGTTGGGGCCAAAGAGGAGCTATAAGAACTATTCTGCACTGAGATTGGCATATCTTGGCCAGGACAGAAGGAATCAATATTGCTGGAGGAAATGCGTAAGCTTGAAGAAGATTCCATTTCATGGAAAATGCGTCTATCGCTAAAGCCTGATTGTCCAGAACTGGGGATACATACAGAGGCAGTTTGTGACTAAAACGTGTCGCAAAAACGTCCACATTGGGGTAGCTGAATATTTGGAAAATTGAGTTCACTATCGATTGATCTAATGCCAATTCTGTTTTGATAGGTTTATCCATTCTCGATAAACGGTCTGCCAAAACATTGAATCTGCCTGGGATATGACGAACCCTGATGATTGTGTGTTGTTCTAGGAACCAACTGAGTATCTTCCACACCTCTACAAGGAGGTTGGGAGAATGTGCTCTTCCTTGCTTGTTGATATAAGACACAACTGTTGTATTGTTGGTAGAAATCATGACACAAGAATTGTGAATATATTTGAAGGCTTTTTTCAGAGCGAAACGAATGGCCATTATTTCAAACCTGGGATTGGTCAGCGACCATGAAAGGATAGACTCAATGGTTCTAGATGAGCTCCCCATCCATAATGACTGGTATCCGTATAAAGCAATATATTGGGACCCGGAGGATGAATGGGCATTCCTTGAACAAAACGATTGGTGTCTATTCACCATTTCAAATGGAATCTTATCATACTGTTGATCGTGACCTGATGATCTAGAGGAAGTATGTGATGTTTCTAGACTGATAATAGACAAATTTGTAGAGGTCGTAAATGCAATCTACCTTATAGAATGAAGTCTGTACAGCACTGAGTTTGCCCAAAAGAGAAAGAAAAGTTCATGCCGAAACTTGATTCTGAGAGAGAAATGTTTTGATAGTCAGAATAAGAGAGTCTACTCGGTCTGCTGGTACTCTGACTAGATTCTATTGAGTTAGAAATTCCATTCATATAAAGGTGATTTTCTGTACTGGTATCAAAACTGACTTCTTTAGATTCAGTATGAAAATCTGGCCGTGGCAAGACAGTGGAAATGGATGGATTTCAGAATTTTGTGGAGGATGAGGCTTGCTTTGAGGAGGAGAACTGCTTCTGATTTCTACACTTCTTAGCATAGTCTTTTTTACTGGATGAATATGACTGTGTCAGACTTTTAGGCCTGTACGGTTGCGTCTGCTTAGGCCTGGACGGTTTAATCGGCTGCTTGCTGCTGGGCCTCAAAATTGCCCTTGGCAACTTCTTTGATCTTGTTACCAAATAAAGTCTTTGTACTTATTGGAGCATTTCGCAACTCATAGCAGGAAGGCTGTATACTCGTGCTCCTTATTAAAGGCATTCGGTGCCCGCTAAACAAACATTGAATGATTTATAAGACAAACACTGATCAGACTGCGTGGCAACTGTTCTAAATAGCGGATTTGTATAATATATAAATGAATATCTGAGTCATAACGGATTTTTGATCAAACAAACTTCCGCCTGAAAAATTAAAAATGTTTTGCGTACCCTTTTAAACTCACAGAAATCGATACGATATTTGTGAATATCTGAGAGTATATTTCGGTTATAACGGATGTTTGATCAAACTTCCGCCTGAAAAAATGAAGCTGTTTGACGTACCGTTTCAGATATGCTAATTTTGTATATCTGAGAGCATATTTCAGTTATAAGGGGCTTTTGATCAAACTTCCGCCTGAAAAATTAAAGATGTTTGACGTACCGTTTCAGATATAATAATTGTGTATATCTGAGGGCATATTTTAGTTATAAGGGGTTTTTCATTAAACTTCCGCCTAAAAAAATTAAACATGTTTGACGTACCTTTTCAAACTCACAGAAATCGTCGTTTTTCCGTAACGTTTCCAGATAGTTGAGAGCATTTGTGTAGTTAAGGCAATACGAATGATATACTTCTCCATCTTTAGAATGTGTGGAGAACTGAAATAAAAATAAAGAACTTCGTTGAAGTTTGCATCGCACCTGCGTACTAAATTGTAAAAATCAACACCAGAAGGGTGAGAGATGTTATTCTTGTTTAGCCCAGCGAGATACAACAATCAGTGAGGAGGTTTTACAGTTTGTAGGCTTCATTTAGGCTGGTCCCTAGTGTGGACTCTCGGGTGGACGTAAGCACACGGACGAACAAACGGACGGACAGAAACTTGCACGCCTGTCGTCCATGCTAACGCAGGTACGACAATAAAACAAGATGATTAGATAAGACGGTGCACATTGCTTTTATTATTTTTTTTCAACAAAACATAAGATGAGCTACGTCTTAAATGAAATAGATACATTTTAAGGAGAGGTAACTATCGAAAATGTTTTGCCGCCCTTCTAAAAAGAGGTCTACTCTAAAAGGAAAGAATTTGCTCTCAGAGGGAGCAAATATATTCCTTTTACAGTAGACCGTTTTTAGAGACAGGAATTGATGCGCAGGAAAGCAAACATGTTACCAAAGTTTGCTCCCTGTCAGAAAATCTACTTAGTGTATCCAGCTTCCTTAAAATAATCTTTGCTTCTGGGAGCAAATTCTTTCCTTATAGAGTAGACACATTTCAGAAAGACTAAAACTAAATCTTAGTTGTTTCTTTTGTATTCCCCTGCATATATCAAGCAAGCGTGTGTGATGTAAGCAGAGTAACCCTATTTGTCACCAAAGTATTTTCTGACAGACAAATATCACATTGTGTTGACTTTTCTGTGATGGAAATTTTGAACGACTAATTTGGTATCATACTTGTGTTACTTTGTCATATACAAAAATAGTTTATCAAAAGACTGAGGCAATGCTAATTTTCCAATTTCACAGTGTATGTTCGAAATGTGTTTGTGTCTTTGAGGGTCATTTTGAGACGTCTCCCAGAGAAAGGGAAGAAAAGGACAGAAGAACTAGCAGTTTAGAGAAAATATGGAAACAGATAAGGGTTAGGGGAAAAACAAGTAACAGCACAGAAACAGACATAATACTAACGTGCACCATTCCACCATCTGCTGCAAGTAGAGATGACCCTACCACCCCAATACCCTAATAAGATGTCTATTACCTTATTTTAGAACCACGGAGAAAAACAGAAATAAATGACGTGATAATAAGCTGTGAAACTGTATGCTAATTTACAAATAATGTCCGGCATGCTTTATTGCTGACTGATCATCAATTTTACAGTCCCCGAGGCTTCCTCAACAACCTATTATAACCATAAACTAGCGTCACTGCAGGGCCAATAATTAGAATATATGTACAAATAAAAAGGCCTTATGCGTATCCTGGGATAACTTAAGTGTATATGGACTGCGTCAAGCGTCAAGCGAATAATGTGTCGTCAAACATGCGGAATTCAGATCAACCCTAACACTAGCTACGAAACATTAGAATTAACCGCAACCCTAAATCTAACCGCAACCCTTAGCAGCAGCCTCTAACAATAGCCCTAACATTCTGCGCATGCGCAAAATACAATCAGAACCTTTTGCTCTTCAGTCATCTATTCTGCAGTATCCAATGATTCTGTTAGCGCACAGTGAATGCCCTGATCAGACTGCGCGGATGCGCAGGCTAATCTGAGCCTTCGCTGTCCACAAATTCTCGAATACATGTTTTGCATGGCGCGGTCTATACCCGGGGGCCCATATTATTCACTCTTTAGTGTGTATGATTCTCTTAACACATAACCCTTCGTCTAAATGTCTGAAATGGACTCTTCCATATTTACATACTGGACATTTCCTTTAGTGTAATTTGAGTGATCGGTAAAAGATAAAAAAAAAACAACAACAGACAACCAAGCCATGTAAGTCCCGATGAGACGTACCGTATCATCAGGGTGTATACTGTTTGTAATTCTCTTTCAAAATCTTGAATGAAATCCTATGTCCAATTTCAGAGGCAGAAGAATCCAGTTCAGAAACTCAGGGATGAAAGACAAACATTACATATTCCACTGAAACTGGCAAATGTGTGCATAAAGAATACGAGTCACACCATAAGTAAAAGGTCCGCTGGCCGTTCAAAGGCAGTTGCTCTGTTGCGGTTCTATTTATTTTATCTGTCGTTTGTTGAGGCTGTGCCGTTCTGACTTGTCATTACAGTATAACCTCAATGGCTCGAACACGGATTGCTCGTTTACTGTGGATGATTTGAACCCTTTTTTCAGTCCCTACCAAATTCTTCCAATAGCTCAAGAAAACAAATATTTAATGTTTTTTTCTTATTTTATCATGGAATTGTATGTTATGTGCACTCATTAGAATCGCCTCAAGGCGATTCTAATGAATACACTCAACATACAATCATTGTGTAGAAAATCGAATAGACTTCCCTAAATTATTGCTATTTGCTTCCTGAACTGGTGCCATGATTACCCTCAGTGGCTCGAATTACCCATGTTTCGAACGAATTTCCATGGTCCCAAAGAAGTTCGAGCCATTGAGGTTCGACTGTATTTTGTAAAAGCTTTGCCATTGTGTAATTTGATTTTTATGTTTTCGCTTTGGTGCATTAACTGAGCTGGGAGCCTTTAAGCGAACCGAATTGTTATGTATTTCTGTATTATGAGTAGCATCGGGACCCAGGGTGAAGTTGGTTAGCTGTAAAAGTGCTTTAAACCCTCTGTGGTTTATTCTACTGACCGTTCTAAGGCGGTGGTCCTGACGTTAGTCTTACTCTTTGTTGCTTTGTGGTTTATTCTACGAGGCGATTTGTTTTATGTCTTACTTGTGTTATTTTGTTCTTGTGTTTTTCAGTCCTTTTAGCATTTTGATTACCTCGCTTGGAGAAGAGAGAGCTAATCTTAGTGTTTTTCGTACGTTTGTTCGATTTGTGCTTGTTTGGTTTTGTCGGTTTCCTCTTCCTCTTGGTGTCTGGGATGGGAGCGGCTTGTAGTTGTGGCACTCCCTGGACTTTTCTCTTATCTTTTTTGTCATTATTTTGTAGGAGCTGTGCCGTTGTGACTTTTCATTACTTTGTAGAGGGTGTGCCGTTGTGACTGGTCACTTTTTTGTAGAGACTGTGCTGTTGTTACTTGTCATTATTTTGTACAGACTGTGCCGTTCTGACTTGTCATTATTTTGTAGAGGATGTGCCGTTGTGACTTGTCATTATTTTGTAGAGGATGTGCCGTTGTGACTTGTCATTATTTTGTAGAGGATGTGCCGTTGTGACTTGTCATTATTTTGTAGAGGATGTGCCGTTGTGACTTGTCATTATTTTGTAGAGGTTGTGCCGTTGTGACTTGTCATTATTTTGTAGAGGATGTGCCGTTGTGACTTGTCATTATTTTGTTTGACATTACTTTGTTGTGGTTGTGTCGTTGTGACTTGTCATCATTTTGTAGAAGCTGTGCCTCTGTGACTTGTCATTATTTTGTAAAAGCTGTGCCATTGTGACTTGTCATTATTTTGTAGAGGCTGTGCCGTTGTGATTTGTCATTATTTTGTAGAGGCTGTGCCGTTGTGATTTGTCATTATTTTGTTGAGGCTGTGCCCCTGTGATTTGTCCTTATTTTGTAGAGGCTGTGATTTGTCATTATTTTGTAGAGGCTGTGCCGTTGAGACTTGTCATTATTTTGTAGAGGCTGTGCCGTTGTGACTTGTCATTTTTTGTTGAAGATATGCCGTTGTGATTTGTCATTATTTTGTAGAAGCTGTGTCGTTGAAACTTGCCATTATTTTGTAGAGGTTGTGCCGTTGTGACCTGACATTAGTCTGTTGAGGTTGTGCTGTTGTGAAATGTCATTATTTTGTATAGGCTGTGCCGTTGTGACCTGAAATTATTCTGTTGCGGTTGTGCCGTTGTGACGTCATTATTTTGTAGAGGCTGTGCCGTTGTGACCTGACATTATTTTGTTGAGGCTGAGTGTTGTGACTTGTCATTAGTTCTGTGAGGCTGTGCCACTGTGACTTGTCATTATTTTATAGAGGCTGCGCCGTTGTGGCTTGTCTTTATTTTGTTGAGGCTATGCCGATGTGACTTGTCATTATTTTGTAGAGGCTGTGCCGTTGTGACTTGCCATTGTTTTTTAGAGGCTGTGCCGTTGCAACTTGACATTTTTTGTACAGGCTGTGCCGTTGTGACTTCCATTATTTTGTAGAGGTTGTGCCGTTTTGACCTGACATTAGTCTGTTGAGGTTGTGCTGTTGTGACTTTTCAATATTTTGTAGAGACTGTAGCATTGTGACTTGTTTTTATTTTGTAGAGGCTGTCTCGTTGTGACCTATCTTTATTTTTTAGAAGCTGTGCCATTGTGACTTGTCATTATTTTGTAGAGGTTGTGCCGTTGTGACTTGCCATTATTTGTAAAGGCTGTGTCGTTGTGACTTGTCATTATTTTGTAGAGGCTGTGCTGTTGTGACTTGTCATTTTTGTAGAGGCTGTAGCGTTGTGACTTGCCATTATTTTGTTGAGGCTGTGTCATTATTTTGTTGAGGTTGTGTCGTTACGACTTGTCATTATTTTGTCTTCGTCTCATTTTCTTTCGATGCCTCAGGACGGCTGACCTTCCTGTTTATTTCTCGCCTCTTCATTTTTGGATGTCCAGGAAGGCTGTACTTCGTGACGTGTTCATTTCCGGCTAACTTCATTCAAATTTCTGTTTAGGTTTTACGACCCAGTCAAACCATTAGGGTCATGTCGAGCATGCTCACTTAACCTAACCACACGTTTTTCTGGACAGGCTTATTTCTCTAAACAGTTAACCAGTATTGTGATATTCTTTCGACAGACACTGACAACTGCCCTTCTTGAATCAGCAGAAGGGAGAGAATGACCGTAGAATATATTTCATGATCAATCTCCACGAAAGAATGTTGTTAGTTTTACTGCATATGTGATTAGCGAATTTCAAGGTCCAGCTGCGCATCTGCCTTTGCTTTCCGCCAGTTCTATCAGGTAATGCAGAATAAAAACAGGTTTTCATACGACACCGCAGTCACAAACGCAGATCTGGTCCATCTTTGTTAACAATTATCAGAGGACTTGTTCAGGGGGGCGTATTTGATGATTATTCTGGGATAACTGTTTCCAGTTATCAATAAATAAAAATATTGTGGGTACTGAGGCGCTTCTAAGGAGTACCCACAACATATGTTTTATGGAAAATTAGGTCAAGGTTAAAAAAATCTTATCCTATTTTTGTTATGTCCCAATTATATATCATAGAAACTTTGTAAGAATCCAGTCACTGGTTCACAAGGTATTGTGCCGACAAGAAAGTGTCACGTCAACGCCAACGCCGACGCCGACGGGATTTTCACCAGTATTAATATGTCCCGCTCCCCGTAGGTGAAGGGACATAAAAACGGCCCCTCAGCAAGTCCTCTGATATATCATTAAGATCCATTTTCACATGGCACGATCCATATCGTTATTTTCCACTAGGTTACTTACTCTTTGAAAGGCTTTAATAAGAACTGAGGTCCGACCAAAATCTGTAGCACTCATGTCTTTAACAAGACCAGCGATAAAGTCTTTACAAAATGTATAACTCACCTGAAACAAAATAACATAAAATAAAATGAATTCTACTTGAACATAAATAATGTCATTATATTAATTATGTTTAGTACATGTAAGTCCTAAATTTATAGACAATCCGCAAAGTTACAAGGTATCAGTATATCTAAAGCTTAACACTCTAGGTAAATTGTCAGCAGACGACATTTTGAAATATTTTTCTTATTTTTCCCAGAAGACATGTTTTGACATTTCATGCAAATTTTCTCCAATGATGATAATTTGCATGAAATGTCAAATCATGTTTTCTGGGAAAATTAAGAAAAATATATAATAAATTTGTCGTCTTCTGAATTAGTCCAGAGAATTGTCCATGTAAAGGTTAAAAGAGTTGAATGTCAGGAAATTTGTAAATTTAGGAATTTTTGTAATATCATGTTAATTTAATGACTTTGTTAAGCCAACCGCGCTTTGTTTAAATGGGCCCTGAAAGTTTATCATATCTGTATTTTACAGTACCAAAATGTAACCAGAAACATGAGAAAGCCACTCTGCGATAAAGAATTATGAATCTGATATCATTAGAACGCGCAAGCTGAATAGTCTAACCCAAAAAAGTAGACACGGCGAACTAATTCTATTCAAAGAGACCAGACAAAAGGTTCAATTTTATTAATAGCACTGCTTGCGTGATGCAAATCAGACTAATTATTTTAAGAGACAGTACTGGTTAGCCCTGGTATTAAATGTCTTGAGTGACGCAGACAATGGATGGAGTCTACAAATATACAAGTAATATTATTTCTGTAGAATGTCATTAGGGAGACTTGACATCCTAGCTGTACTTCCCTCTTTTTACACGACGGCTCCATTCTGAACCTGTTTCAGAAGGTTGGCACCTGGCTATCGGTGTTTGTGGTCGGACCTATCGCGATCGTGTTTGTGGTTTTCTTATGTTCTGTCTTCAGAACGCTATTGAGACCTTTGTTTTGTTTAATTATGGTGTTTTTTATATTATGAAAACACGCCGCCTATTTTAAATGTAATGAAAAGTTTACCACCAAAAAATGAAAATTTTCAGATGAAATATTCTGATATATTTCAAATTTCTGCTCACAACATAGATTGTGGGTACTCGTTAGAGCCGCCTCGACGAGGCGGTTCTAACGAGTACTCACAATCTATGTTTTTGAGCAGCAATAAGAATAATAATATATACCCCTGTAAACCCCAGTTTTACTATATAAAAGTGGGGTTTAAGGGGGTCAAAATTATATAGACGCGTTTTCGTGATGATTATATGTGTGTCAGAGGTTTATTATTCTACTAACGGGTCTACAATCCTCGAAACGACTTACAGGAGGAAAGTGCCATATCATTGGCTAACTGGCTTCAGCAGTGATTGGCATTAATGGATTTGTATAGCCCTTGCTCCAAACTAATATCAGATTAAGAATGGATTTTACCACGTTATAAGCAAATACAACAGACAACAATTTGATGATATTTTTTTCAGAAAACAGGGTTTGACATGTCATGCAAACTGTCTCCTTAGGAGGCAGTTTGCATGAAATGTCAAACCCTGTTTTCTGAAACAAATCAGAAAAAAAAAAACAAAAAAAAAAAAAAAACAAATATATAAAATGTCTATTGATTTGTTTTCTTTGACTGTGCAACTGGCATATGTAATCATTATTTCTGTAAACATTTAATGAAGTACTGCAGAGTAAAGAGAACTAGATTGTATTCCTGATACACTCTCAGTCAGCAGTCAATCAGATGATAGGAACCCGCACACTACATGTTGCACACCTATACTGGGTAGCTGATAGCCCTGTTACTAGAATTATAAGCCTCTGATGTGTGTTCACTTTATTTCATTGATTAGACAGATGGTCTCTACGCGGTTATTTTGAGAGCATCAGAATTAAGGGCGAGTTTTTTTTGCAATTCAAACTAGTTGCATGTCGTACATATTGCAAATTCAAATGGATGTTTAAAAAAGATACATTAACAATGCTTGCGATCATATCTGACAAGTTATTCCACACAAAACACACCAACTGCACTAAATATTGGAATGCGGATATTATATGTTATGTATCGTTTTCTGGAATATGTTTGCATAACTCTATTTTACAGATTTCCAATTCTTTAACGATTTGCATGCCGGGTTAAAAACTCCGTAGAAAACTTTTTAACCCTTGTCCTGCTGAATAAATTAAGATACCACGCCCATTTCTAATGTTCAGCCAATTGGATAACTTGGTCCAGATTGTTGATACAAATTCACATACTTAATGGCAAACAGTGCAGATCCAGATCAGCTGGCTTCTTAGAAGGCAGGACATATCCTGTCCGGGTTCAGCAGAACTAGGGTTGAAATGTTTGTCTTATTTTGTCTAGAAAATAGGCTTCGACATTTCATACAAATTGTCTACAGTTATCAACAGTTATACATGGGTTAACAACCATGCGTGCGATTGCGCAAACCTCTAAATTTGTACACATAAACTTTAATCTTTACCACTCTCTGGGCATTTTCAGCAGACGACAAATTAATGATATTTTTTTTTATTTTTTTCCAAAAGCAGGATTTGACAATTTGCATGAAATGTCATATCCTGTTTTCTGCGAAAAATAAGAAAAATATTTCAAAATGTCGTCTGCTGAAAATTTTACCTAGACTGCTAAGCGTTTAGATGCACGACCCGCGGTAATTAGTGTTGAATCGTTTTAGCGCTTCACTCCTGTTGTGTTTCTTCATTATTTGCTTTCGTGTACGGCATTTAGAACTGTTCTTAACTGTCTCTTCTCTAAACTGGAACGAGCTGTTCCATTTAGTTGTCTCACATTTTTTGGTAAAAGACTTCAGTGTTTACAAGCGAATCCGGGGGAGCGAATTGCCTTATTCCGGACGGTTATAGCTTTATTACAATTTTCACTAATTGCCCACATACAAGTTGACAAACTGTCCATGCATGTATAATTCACAAACTGTCCATAGACGGACAAGTCGATTATTGAGTTGACTATACAGTTTTTCCACTTGTCTGCGGGGCGTGCAATAATTGCAACATCTGACTTCGCATGGTCACTTTAAACTAGGTAACAGAGAATTCACTCATCAGGAAAACACGTCTATATAATTGTGACCCCCTTAAACCTCACTTTTATATAGTAAATTGGGGTTTACAGGGACATACATTATTTTTTGTATTTGCTTAAAAGATAAATTGTGGGTACTCGTTAGAACAGCCTCGTCGAGGCGGTTCTAACGAGTACCTACAGTCTATGTTTTGAGCAGAAATATAAATAATATCAGAATTTTTTATCAGAAAATTTTCCTTTTTTTGTTTGTAAAATTTTCAATCTATTTGAATAGGCGTGTTTTCGAAATGTGATTACAGATCTCAATATCATTTCCCATTATAAGAGATTCTACTTACATAGCACAATTCATCTAGGTTGCTGAATATATCTGAGGGTTCCGCATACATCAGAAAACCTTCCACCTGCACCTTCTTTAAGGGTTCCAAGAAACACTGCAATAAAATAAAATTAGTCAATGAATGAATCATCACGAAAACATGCCTATATAATTTTAACCCCCTTTAACCCCTTTTTATATAGAAAAACTGGGGTTTAAAGGCGTATATGTTATTTTTTTATTATAGTAAAACTGGGGTTTAAAAGGGTATTTTTTTCTTATTTCTGCTCAAAAATAGATTGTTGGTACTCGTTAGAACCGCCTCGTCGAGGCGGTTCTAACGAGTACGCGCAATCTATGTTTTGAGCAGAATTATAAAAAAATATCAGAATTTTTCATCAGAAAATTTTCATTTTTTTTGTTGGCATTACGAAAACAAGCCTATTCAAATATACTGCAAATTTTACCACAAAAAATGAAAATTTTCAGATAAAAATTCTGATATTTTTCATATTTCTGCTCAAAACATAAATTAACGAGTACCCACACTATATTTTGGAGCGGAAATAAGAAAAATAATGTACACCCTTGTAAACCCCAGTTCTTCTATATAAAAGTGGGTTTTAAGGGTGTCAACATTATATAGGCATGTTTTCGTGTTGGTAAAATTTTTAGTATATTTGAATAGGAATGTATTAAATGAGCCATGTCACAGTATCGTATCGTATTTATCATATTCGGACAGACAGTCCTATGTTTTACAGACATAACGTTCTGTAGCATGTGACCATGATCTGCGCTATTTGGATTTTGAGTTAAATTTTACGGGCCAGTCAATACTGTGAGTTAAATTTTACGGGCCAGTCAACACTGTTAAGGCCATATCGAGCCGATCAGTTAACCTACTCACACTTTTCTTGAGTAGGCATAGTCCTCTAAGCATTTAATCAGTACTTTTGCATATATGTCGTCAAAAACTGTCTCTAAGGTATTTGTTCAGGCATGTTTGTCCAAATATTAAGGTTATATAAGGTACTCTTGTTTATGTAATCTGGGTCAAGTTGTTTTTGTTTTATTTTATGCCACGGGTTATTCTGTTTATTCTATAGTAAAACCTCAATGACTCCAACACCGATGCCTCGTTTTAACGTGGCTAATTCGAACTCGTTTTTGAGTCCCCAGGAAATTCTTCCGAGAGCTCAAGAAAACAAATATTTAGGGACATTTTAAGGATTTTTTTATCTTATCTTAAAACAGTATGTTGTGTTTACTCATAAGAATCGCCTCGTCGAGGCGATTATAATTACATGTAGTACACTCAACATACCGTGTACCGCTATTTTAGAAGATCGAAACAACTTCAATACATCACGAAAACATGCCTATATAATTTTGACCCCCTTAAACCCCATTTTTATATAGTAAAACTGGGGTTTATAGGGGTATACATTATTTTTCTTATTTCTGCTGAAAACATAAATTGTGGGTACTCGTTAGAACCGCCTCGCCGAGGCGGTTCTAACGAGTACCCACAATCTATGTTTTCAGCAGAAATATGAAAAATATCAGAATTTTTTTATCCGAAATTTTTCATTTTTTGGTGGTAAAATTTTCAGTAAATTTGAATAGACATGTTTTCGTCATGATATTACGCCTATTTGTCTCCTAACATGGTGCTATAATTAACCCCCAATGGCTCATACTACCCATATCTAGGACAAATTAGATTTCTTCTTTACACGCACTTGGTCTTCTCAGTCGAGGTGTTCTCATAAAGCAGTAAGAATTGGAATTAGAATAACAGTTCTTAGCTTTTTGTGTTGAGGTTTAACGACACATCAGCCCTTGAGGGTCATTTTGTGTCGTCTCCCAGAGAAAGGGAGAAAAGAGATAGAAGAGTTAGTAGTGGAGATGAAAGAGAGGGACAGGGAAGAAGGAGGAACAGGAATGAAAGTGAAGAAACAGAAGAAATAAAAACATCCCCCCCCCCTCTACCCTTACCTGCTACAAGGATAGCAGGCCTTGCCCAACTGTAAGTCAATATCAGTTGGACGCCCCGGTGACTTAAGATACACGACACCTTTGCCACATCCAACCATCCCAACAGTTCTTAGCTATCCAGGTTACAGCCCAGACCTTGCAATTTGCTACGTTTAATTGTTTCTGAGGTCGGAGCTGTTGAAGGAACGTAAATTTTCGGGAACTCAAGAGGTGAAATAATTAAAAGTCAACACCCTTTGTATGTGTTTGTTTATCACGGCTAATATTTCATTGATACAGAAAAAAAAGACAAAGACAATTAATCTCCTGTGTATGTATTTGTCAGTTAACAGCAGCATTTTACATCTCGATAGTTACGGGTGCTATGTTGTTACATGTATACCTACAGGTTTGGTAACGCTTAGTATGCCTTTTTTTTTTTTAACTTTTTACCGGAGGACATTTTGAAATGTTTTTCTTATTTATTCTAGAATATAGCCCAGTGGGCACACAACGTTAAAATGACGTCGTATCAACGTCGATGCGACGTGACCACGTCGCATCGACGTTGATATGACGTCATTTTGATGTTGTGTGCCTGCTGGGCTAGGCTTTGGTATTTCATGCAAATTGTCTCCTTTCATGAAATGTCAAAGCCTATTTCTGGAAAAAATAAGAAAACAAAAAAACAAAAAATAAATAAATAAATAAATAAAAAAATAGTATCAGTTTATTTTCTAGTGAAACAACCTTAAGAGTGGTAAAGGTTAATTCATGAACGTGGACTACTGGGTCAGTCACAGTCTCTGTTTAATTAACTCTCAGCGCTAAATATACACTTTAGAACATTTCTCGCGTTATTGCATTGTCGTGCCACGACTTTTTGTTACAGTAACGCTCGCATGCTATTAGAAACATGATTACGTTTATTTTTGTTTTCCCAGAATAATAAAGTTTGACATTTGATGCAAATGCTCTCCTGAGAAGATAATTTAGTTGAATTAAATGCGAGACCCACTTCTAGCTCACGATTTGTATGAAATGCCAACCGTGGTGTCTTACTTTATTCAGAATATAGGGTTTAGTAATTAATGCAAATGATCGCCTAAGATCATCTGCATGCTTTGCGAGACCCTAATGCAAGCAATTTGTATTAGATGTCAAAAGTATGTTCTGGAAAGTTAAGCGAAACGTATATTACAAAATGTCATCTGCTAATACCTTTGTCTCAACATTAAGCAATTAGCAGTTAATATAAACTAAAAGTTCGGGCACATTTACCTTTAAATCCCTAGGAAAATTGCAGCAGACGACATAATATTTGTTTTATTTTTCAGAGAAAATTAGCTTTGACACTTCATGTGAATCTTCTGCCGAGATTCACAGGCAATGTCACTCCTTATTTTTTCTAGAAAAAAAAATCAAAATGTCGGTCGCAGTTATGGGTGGCGCTTTCGGGGTTAAATCATCTGATGATCAGAGCTGATCTAGGTACATCCCAGCAGGCACATGACGTTAATACAACGTCGCCTCAACGTCGATGCAACGTCATGACGTTGCATCGACGTTGAGCTGACGTTGTATAAACGCCATGCGCTCACTGGGATGTATTTACAAATTGTTTAACGCTTAGCACTCTGGGTAAAACTTCAGCAGACGACATTTCCAAATGTTTTCTGCAGTATTTATCCAGAAAATAGGCTTTGACAGTTCATGCAATTTATCTCCGTTGCATGAAATGTCACAGTCTATTTTCTAGGAATTAGCCCAGAGTGTGGTAAAGGTAAGACAGTTATTTTCCAAGAAGAGGTCATAAGACGTGTAACAAGACGGTACATATTGGCCAGCATGTCTTTTGATGGCCTTGTAGGAGGGATACCGCAATAAATCCACTTCTACTAGCAAATGAATAATGCATACTAATTACTCACATATAAATATTTATGAATAGCTAAGGATCAAAAGTGCAGAATCCGGTAATGATTGGTGGATCAAGGCCAATTTCGTGCACTGATTCTTGTTACTCATTGTTCGGTCAAGTATATTAAGGGTTTTTTGAATTTTCATAAGCTCGCCTGTTTGTGGTGTGCATATGTCCCCTTTCGAAAAGGGGCCTACTCTATAACATCACAAAAACATGCCTATATAATTTTGACCCCTTTAAACCCCACTTTTACATAGTAAAACTGGGGTTTACAGGGTATACATTATTTTTACTTATTTCTGCTCAAAACCATAGATTGTAGGTACTCGTTAGAACCGCCTCGACGAGGCGGTTCTAACGGGTACCCACAATCTATGTTTTGAGCAGAAATATGAAGACTATCAGAATTTTTTATCTGAAAATTTTCATTTTTTTTGGTTGTAAAATTTTTTGTATATTTGAATAGGCATGTTTTCGTAATGAGGAAAGAATTTGTTCTCTCGGACCCCTTTTAAGACGGGAATTGGCGTGAATAAAGCAAACAAGAAGTCATCAAGGCTGTCCCCTCTGGCGGATATGGCGAATCCATATGGACAGTGTACAGATGTGAGTTTGGAAAGACTCTCTTATTCAGACCTGGAAATTTATCAGTAGGTCTGCTTTTTGGTTGTTCTAAGTATATGAACCCAACCCCTTTAAACCGGAATATATGAATCATTTTCTTTGAACGAGGTATCAAAATCGAAAATTATACCTAAATATCAGAAAAAAAAAACCCCCAAAAAACCAAAGAACTATTTCTAAAACTCTTCTTGCATTGTCTAATACTGTATTTTTGGGTCGATTGTTTACGATCTAGCCATAGTAAACAAACGCCAAAATTTCCTTTAGGCACTTGTCCACGTGATAATCATTGACCAATGTGATCAAACCGCGCGATTAACGGTTATTTATAGCCGCGCTATTCTTGTGGCTGTGACGTCTGAGTGTTCTTGATAGAGGGTTATGTGTAAAACCTGGACAGGTACATTTCGGGCATAGGCAAACAGTGAAGACCCAGATCAGACGCCATAGAAGGTGGCGTCAGATCAGGCTCTGTACTGTTTGCTTAAATTACAGGAAGTTCAGGGTTGAATGAAACAGTCTTTAAGTCCCCGTTCAGGACTATTTTCTCAGCTTATACTCAGAGACAATCGACCTACCAATGCTGTCAGTGCTTTGATTCACAAATGGAGTACAGTTAACTCTCGCTATCTCGAACTCGCTTATCTCGAATAACCGCTTATCTCGAAGTGAAAATCTGGTCCCTGCCTAAACATGAAAATCTAACAACAAGTAAAACATATTGCGGAAAAGATGAGAAATTGCTCCTAATTTCTCCTCTTTTCCACAATATTTTCAATATACAAATGTATCTCGTAACTTCAAGAGTCCAATTCATATATATTTATTAAATGTAGTTAATCGAATTATTTTTTCCTGAACTCTGCAAATCTGATATGTCGAGGTACGGATATCTCGAAGTATTTTTCAGAGAGTCTCTTAGAATTCGAGATAATAAGAGTCGACTGTATATCATTTGGTGTCAAATTGATATATATATATATATATATAGCTATGTTGTTTGATTTGATCAAAAGAATGAATGGAAAGAAATTTGTTTTATAAATGAACACGGCACCAAACTCTATATCAAGTTCCCCAACAAATCCCAAAGATAGGCTAGGCTATGCATATGCGCTGAATAGCGTCTCCAGTGTTTGCCAGTTTACTCTTTTGTACATCTAACTGCCTATTATGAAAGAAAGCTCGGAAAGTCCTGATCAGACTGGACAGATATGCAGACTAATCTAGGCAATTGCCGCTCGCACAGACTCTTTTAACAGCTTTTATTTTCTTATGAATAACTTACATGTTTTAATACCATCAGATGGTCAATAAGGAAGACACATTCGCTCTTGAAGAGTTCCCAGACTGTTTCTCGTCTCTTCCTCTCTATCTCTGAGATATTTAGACTGTCTGCCACAGACGTCTGTTTATCTGTACTAGCAATCAGATCGGTCCAGTGAACAGACTGAAACACAAACAATACCTGTGATCAAAAGAAGCAGAATGATAAACTGACATTTACCTCTCACTGGATAAATTCAGCAGACGAGAATTTGGTAATATTTATGCTTATTTAATCTAGAAAACAAGATCAGACAGATCATGCCGATTGTCTTCCAAGGAGACAGTTTGCATTAAATGTCAAAGAGCACTTTCTAGAAAAAAAAATAAATAAAAAAATAAAACTTTCTTAAACTGCTGTCTGCTGACTTTTTCTACCCTGCAAGCTAAGCGGTAAAGAAGGCAAGACAAAGTTTTGATCGTACTACAAGTGTATTAGAAAACCAAAACTGACGTCAAAAAATTATGGAACCCTGAAGAGGCATGCACATGCTGAACCGAGCCTTCGTTGCCCAAATATGACAAGGGTTCTTTTCGTATGCTGCGCATCATATGCGCAACGCACGAAAAGGGCCCTCATGCAATTCGTGGACAACGCAGGCCCTGATCAGCCTGCGCATTTGCATATTTGCGCAGGCTTATATGGGCTTTCGTTGTCCACTTACAGAATCAATGGATAATGTTGTGTATGTCGACAAACAGAGAATGTACAGATCAGACTGCAAGAGTACGCACGCTCATCAGGACCTTCGCTGTTCGCATATGGCATAAGGGCCTTTTTCCCACGTTTGCGCATCAATTAGAATGCCGTGAATTGTCAACTTTTAGTGATACTCCACTGTTTACATTTTGTTTTCTTAATAACTCATTTAAGCTGTCAGACTGATTTATATGCTAATGAAGACCACTTTGTTACGCAACTATGGAATAAAAGCTATATTTGTAAGTATTTCATAACGCTGACATAACCGATGATTTTCAATGTCATTTATATGAAAAGATTTGTCAGAAGAGAAAGAGGTGCGCAATACGGGTGCTTGTCAATAATGGATTTAATGGGAAAAGCAATGTCAGTTAAGAATGCATTTTCGATGAAAGATCTAGACATAAAGAAAACATACCTATATAATTTTAACCCCCTTAAACCCCACTTTTGTAAAGTAAAACTGGGGTTTACAGGGGTATACATTATTTTTCTTATTTCTTCTCAAAAACATAAACTGTGGTACTCGTTAGAAC
Organism: Anodontia alba; assembly: GCA_964016985.1. NCBI lineage: Eukaryota > Metazoa > Mollusca > Bivalvia > Lucinida > Lucinidae > Anodontia > Anodontia alba. Next base: position 24,596,119 of record OZ024828.1, read on the forward strand.
CGCCTTGGCGAGGCGGTTCTACCGAGTACCCACAATCTATGTTTTGAGCCGAAAGATGAAAGATATCAGAATAATTTTTATCTGAAAACTTTCAGTTTTGGTGGTGAAATTTTCAACAGATTCGAATAGGCGTGTTTTCGTAATGTAAACCACATGAACCAGGCAGTTTGAATAATTCAGATATATTATCAAAGATGACACCATTTTGAATATTTAATGAGGTTCTAAACATCTCGAAATATTGAATAAAATATTCCTTTTGACAGAAAACAATGCAATTTTTAACCTAAATCAATTTATACCTACAGAAGAAGCTGCATACAGAAATATAAATGTATGTCAATTATCATTTATTTAGGGTTTATATATTTAATTTAGGCATTATGGCGTCATAAATTCTCATTAAATATTCAAAATGGCGGCGCCCATAAAAGCAATTGGTAAATCTTCAACCATTAACAATTTCCTCATTCTTCATTCAATTTTGGTCAAACGTATAGTAAAAGATCGTTTATGTCAAATATCTTTTTTTTTTTTTTTTTTTTTTTGCCTTTCCCTTAAGATTGGAATGGCCCATTCCAATCATAGAGGCACCGTAGTAGAGCGGTGAGAGCATTTTTCTGCGGTACTGAAGTTTGCGTTTTCGAGCCAGGGGCAAACCATCGTCTAAAAAAATCTGTTTCATTTACATCAGATATCCATCGGTCGATGGCAAATGACGGTGAAAGAAAAGTACTTCGCCCCCATTTCGCCAGCATTGCCAAGACATGATGTTCTCTAACTTCCGCCAACCCTACATCACTGGGCTATGGTACAGCTCTACTTTCTATATCAATATGGTTAATAGTATATTCAACAGAATACCCACAAAACATTTAATGCATAATTTGTGCAGTTGCCCTCAGAATACCACCACCATAGCCCTTACAGTTATGATTAAGAAACATAACCTTACAGTTATGATTGTGACCAAAGACAGCCGACCAGGAAATATAGATCAAGGTTAAATACTAAAGTTAAATACCGATGAAGAGTTTCAGCTGTGGTTCTCCAGATGTAACTGTGAAGCATACATCAATGCCTTTAAGGGACTAAACCCACTTTCAAGGGTGGCAACTCTGTCAAACTTTGTTTTGCACCACTTCTGAAAAGGGGTCTACTCTAAAAGAAAAGAAGGGGGAGCAAATTCTTTTCTTTCGGAGTAGACTCCTTTTCAGAAGGGAATTCCTTGGGAGCAAATTATTTTCTTTTAGAGTAGACCCCTTTTCAGAAGGGGATTTGTACAAGAAAGCAAAGATGTAGTCAGACAAGTTGTCTTTCTTGACAGAAAGGGCAGAAAAAACTACCATGTGTATCAGGTCCCATTTAGACTTATAGTCAATGAGAAAATGACCGAAGTTAGTGACCTAAGAAATACTGGTCAAAGTCACAGGCTGATGGTGGCTTTCATTTGCTGTTCCCCAGTTGCAGTGAGGTCCAAACAACAAGGAATTGATCCTTATAGTTAGCGAGAATCTAACCATTACGAAAACACGCCTATTCAAATATATGGAAAATTTCACTACCAAAAACTGAAAATTTTCAGATAAAAAAACTCTGGTATTTTTTCATATTTCTGCTCAAAATATAGATTGTGGGTACTCGTTAGAACCACCTCGCCGAGGCGGATCTAACGAGTACCCACAATCTATATGAGCAAAAATAAGAAAAATAATGTATACATGTACCCCTGTAAACCCCAGTTTTACTATATAAAATGGGGTTTAAGGGGGTCAAAATTATATAGGCATGTTTTCATGATGGAAGGCCACGCTGAACCATGGAATATCGGTTACGGTCAACTAATGACACTGGCCCAAGTAAAACATCTCAGTCCTTAAACTTACTGACGAACTGACAATAATAAAGCCGCAGAATGCTGCGTCTGATCAGGGTCTACACCTCTTGCCTTACTTACAGGAAATTCTATAAAACATAGAAATAATGAAATTAACCAGACACACCGCTGTTGGAAATAGACCGGACCACAGAGTTGTGGTCGAAGAGTAATTGGGTTAAAGCGCCATGCTGATAACAACCTTTTAAAAGATGTCGAAGAAGAGAAGGCTTATTACGATATACAGTATAACCTCAATGGCTCGAACACGGATGGCTCGTTTACCATGGATGATTCGAACTCATTTTTCAGTCCCTACAAATTTCTTCCAATAGCTCATGAAAACAAATATTTAGGGATTTTCTTATTTTATCGTGGCATTGTATGTTGTGTGTACGTATTAGAATCGCCTCATCGAGGCGATTCTAATGAGTACACTCAACATACAATCGTTGTGTAGAAAAGCGAAAAGATTTCCCTAAATTATCGCTATTTGCTTCCTGAACTGGTGCCATGATTAACCCTCAGTGGCTCGAACTACCCATGTCTCGAACAAATTTCCATGGTCCCAAAGATGTTCGAGCCATTGAGGTTCGACTGTATTACCTTATATGCTGCTAAGTGGTTATCTTTGAACTCGGACGGCTTCAGTTTCGTGAGAATGTCACCAAGATGAGATAATGACTCTTTACTTCGGGTTTTCATCTGAAAATAGAATGAAATCAACATTAGAAGAAATGAACGACTCATTATAATTTCTTTTTTAGGTCTAGGCTACTCTTCGGGCAACGAAAAGTTGCATTTGGAAATCTCATTGGCTAGAGCTAGTTGATGTCAAAATTTTCTTTGCGAAAAATTATCAAAATGTTCCTAATGATTGAAGAGTTGTGGCCATTTTCAGTTACTGACTTCAGAGCATGACCTCGGCTTTGCTTCGGGCAATGAAAAGTGACATTTCGCAATTCCTTTAGCTAAAGCTTATAAATATTAATGTGTATAACAATATTATCAAACTATCTCATATTGTTGAAGACCTATAGCCATCTGCGTATTATTTTGTTACATGTTTTACTTCGGCTTTGGCATCGGCAATGAAAATAAAGGCATTTAGAAAGCGTAAAATTATCACTCTTCAAGGTCACGAGTTGTAGCCATTTTCGCTAAATTACCATTGACGGAAGGAAAGGCGGGCTCAAATGACGACTATAGGGCACACTCTTCCAGTCGGACGGTAGGCTGTTCTGTGGGTCGTACAACAAGTGCCGTATCTTAAAAAATATCAATGCCTTTTTGCCTCAAGTTTTTTTTTTTTTCAAGGAATCAAGCACGGATTCAAGCCTGGATAATACGGGTTTTGGGTTATCCATATAAGTTTTTGTTATTTCTCAACACAACAAGAAAGAAACCTGTATAATTAAGATCCCCTTAAATCCCACTTTTATATAGTAAAACTGGGGTTTTCAGAGGTATACATTATTTTCTTAATTCTGCTCAAAAACATAGATTGTGGACACTCGTTAGAACCGGCTCGGCGAGGCGGTTCTAACGAGTATCCACAATTTATGTTTTGAGCAGAAATATGAAAAAATATCTTGAAAACTGTCAGTTTTTTTTTGGTGGTGAAATGTTCAATATATTTGAATAGGCGTGCTTTCATAATGAAAATCATATGTTGTTGGTATTAACTTGCATCCCCTCGGTGGGATGATTCCAGTGAGTACATAATTGTGTCTTCATACTTAATTCTCCACAAAAATATCTAAGCGGTTTGGTTCATACCGTTTTAACTTAAGCTTTATGGAGATAAATCTTGAAATAAATTCTACAGTGATTCTTCACCTTCTGCTGATCCACGAAAGCTCGTTGCCAGTTGGGCCTTGTGGCAAAAGTATGTGGACATTTACTGCTAAACTGTTTAGAGGACAACCTGCTCCGAAATATGTGAGCAGACTGGCTGACAGGCTCGACCTGACCTTAACAGTATAGACTGGACTATAAAACTGTAAATCAAATCAAAATCAAAATCCGCAAAGCAGAAAACATCACGAAAACATACCTATATAATTTTGTCCCCCTTAAACCCCACTTTTATATAGTAAAACTGGGGTTTACAGGGGTATACATTATTTTTCTTATTTATGTTCAAAACATAGATTGTGGGTACTCGTTAGAACCGCCTCGGCGAGGCGGTTCTAACGGTACCCACAATCTATGTTTTGAACAGAAATATGAAAAATATCAGTTTTTTTTTTTATCTGAAAATGTTCAGTTTTTGGAGGTGAAATTTTCTATATATTTGAATAGGCGTGTTTTCGTAATAAAATGTGCAGCACTACATGTATATGAATTATTCGCTAAATATGCTACTTCTGGACAAAAATGATCACTATAACGTTGACCCAGTCTACCCTGCTCCTCCCGCTCCACACACACACTAACCGCTCACCCACTCACTTAAGGACACAAGTGACGGAACCCGCTTTGATGCGTGTCTAAAGTAGATGCCCACCCTTACATGTAATATTCAGTAGCCTTCAAGTCCTTCAGCTAAACAAAAGGCCAGTCCCTGTATTGCACGCATGAGTGAACACAGAATTGAGCGTACATGTACACGTTATATGGACGTCGTGTATAACTCGTCCATTGCAAGTTTTACCTCAGACAATCCTAAACCTTTCGATGACATTAACTCCCACTTGTCTGTCCATCGCATTATTTCTACTCTGTCTCGGAATACTTTTCTAATTAGGCTCGAGTTTTGCCACTGTCATTACACAAACTAACCTTAACCTCAGAAAACTGACCTTCGGACATATGCGCCCAGCGAAGATTCAGATCAGACTGCGCATCCGCGCAGTCTGATCTGAATCTTCCATGTGCGCACTTTGGATAGCCATGGATGCAAAGGTTCTTCACGCGGACAACGTGGATTCCAATCACATCGCGCGCATGCGCAGGCTTTTTTTGAGTCGCCGTTTCAGCGCACATGGCATAATGTGCGTTTTCTCATGCTATGTTGTAACCGTCATGTGCCATTGTAGAAATGTCAGATTCAGAATCTTTACCCTTGTCATTTCAATACTTTATAAAGCCATTAATATAAAAGGAGGCTGTCAGGATCATGTTGTGACGTGCTTTTAATTAGTCTGTGGCACGTAGTGGTACTGGTTACATGTACCTGCGTGTTAAAGCATCCTTTCTGCATGATACCAACAAACACTCAACGTCGCAACAACGTCGTTTCGACGTCATGACGTGTGTTTATTGGCATTATTAACATTTTAATGTCGAGAAATCTTCAAATCTTTCTTCCACTGTGCCAGCCGAGAAAGGCTACTTAAGGAAACATTTATGGATTCACTTAGTAGATTCTTACATCTTTTAGATGGGAGGCAATTTAGTTAATTTCTGTCAGCTTTTCTGCACACCAAGCCAAAGGGGATTGGTGGGGGACTTGCTTTTCTTTGTCAGACTAGACCCTTTTCAGAAGGAAGGCAAACCAATTTTGTATCCTCTCCCCTAAATGCATGTGGGATATATTGTTAAATATCGAAACTCTTAAACCGCCGTTTAACAAAAAAAGGCTCTAAGGGCATATACAAATGACGAAGCCCAAGACCAGTTTGCGCAGCGACGTATAGGGTCATGATCTTTGCTGTAAGTCCTATATCTTATACCTTATACAAGGTCCCTATATTGTGTAGAAGAACAGCGAAAATCCAGACCAGACTGCGCGGACGCGCATTCTGGTCTGGATCTTCGCTGCTCGCATAAGTTCAAAGATCTCTTTTGTCAGCCGCCGGCGCGAATATTAACGCCAAAACTGATTAGATGGTGCGTTCTGTTGTTGTTGTTGTCAGCCAAATCCACCACCAACGCGTAAAATGTTCAGTCTATTAAATGCAGTATTCAATTCAAAATTTATATAGTCCTTAATATAGAACGAGAACATATTGCTGTCACAATACCAGTCTGTTATTATTTAAATTCCTTGGTGCCATACGTAGTCTTTGATTTATACATCGAGTCCATGAAACGTAGAACCAGTTACTACAATAACCCTAAGTTTTGGGACAGACAGACCTGAGCAAACAGCGTAAACTCAGATTAGACACCGCAGAATACGGCGTCTGATCAGGGTCTGCACTGTTTGCAATCCAGCTGTTTTTGCATGCAGTCACCAACAAGAAGTAAACGGAATTGTTCAATGTTTAGGAGAAGTATGGTAAGGAATGAAGGTGTCCCAATATCTAGGGTAAATACGGTAATTGCTGTATGACAATGGCTCATTATGTCACACTTGTATACCAATACTTCACATTAGCCTGTGCATTTGCACAAATTGATGGGTAATTTCACTGTCCCATCACAGAATCGACGTCGACAGATACTGTATAATATATGGACCATATCATACAAAGAAACAAGGCCCAGATTAGACATACATTTAGTCTGACTCAAGGTATTGCACTAAACAGAAGTGCATGCTGGTCTGTGTCATGTTTGTATGCATATGGCATAATGATCCATTACGAAAACACGCCTATTCAGATATATTGAAAATTTTACAACCAAAAAAGGAAAATTTTCAGTTAAAAAAAATCTGATATTTTTCATATTTCTGCTCAAAACATAGATTGTGGGTACTCGTTAGAACCGCCACGGAGAGGCGGTTCTATCGAGTACCCACAATCTATATTTTTGAGCAGAAATAAGAAAAATAATGTATACCCCTGTAAACCCTAGTTTTACTCTATAGAAGTTGGTTTAATGGGGTCAAAATTATATAGGTATGTTTTCGTGATGATTGACCAAATATTAACTTTAGATACCGGCACAGTGGCTCAGTTGGCTGAGCGTCCGCTTTGTGACCGTGAGATTGCGGGTCGATCCCCGGCCGAGTCATACCAAAGACTTTAAAATGGTAACAGCTGCTCTTTCGCTTAGTACTCAGCATCAAGGAAGTACAGCTAGGAATCAGAATTGGTCAGCTCAGGATCGGCAGGATCAGTGAAAGTGTGGTCAGGTAGACTACCGCGCTCGACATGACCCCTTTGGGTTGACTGGGCCGTAAAACCTCAACACAAACATAATTAGGCAATACCGTATACAACCTAAGTATTGGGACACCTTAGTTTCTCTTCAACTTGTCCTAGTTCAATGTACTGCCCATTTATGTGTTCATAAATTGCTGGCTGAGTGACAAACAGTGTAAACCCTGATCAAACGTTATTTGTTCAGGCTTGTCTGACCGAATGCAAGTACTTAAAAATATAATCACATATGGATTTTACCCAATTTATGTGAAATCATACAAAGAAACCACAGGTTTTGTCATGGGCTTGTTTCCAAGGTGTGTATCATTACAATGGGCTTGTTTTTGATGTTGCAAGTGAAGGTTTCTTTGACCAAAGAGTCTGAATTTGACGTTTTATACCAGTATGTGACAAGTCTGGGATGGGATTGGTTTCACTTCCTCTACAGAAGGTCACTGCGATCTGACAACATTTGCTTCTCTTCTGTAAAAGAGTCTACTCCAAAATGTAAAATTTTGCTCCCCGTGGGAGCGAACTTAGCCTTCTTTGAGAAGAAATCCATTGTTCTGTTAAAAAGTCCTGTCGATGAGGCTTCTGACTCCCGGCTGTACTGCGTCAAACAGAAAATGCTTTCCTTTTAGGTAGACCCCTTTTACAAAAGGAATGCCTGCCGATTTTGTCTAAATTACACCCCCCCCCCCCCCCCCAACCACTGACCCCCACTCCGCTGTCCCGCCTCTCTCACACACACACACCCTGGAAGTGTGTTCATACTGCTATATACTCAGACGGGTGACATGTCAAGCTTTGTTTTGTTGTATTAATGGTCTGAAAATGTCCTGGTCGGAGCGGGGATTCAATCTGATACCCATGGGTTCCCAGTCTGGCACTCAAACTATTATAACAGCAAAGCCAAGAAAGTAACTGGATTAAATGAAAACTACTCACCAATTTGAGCAAAGAAAACGGCTGACGAGCCTTCTTGTTATCTGAAAGGAGTAAACAGAAATATCAGTCGCGAAAACTGCGAATATAAATACATGTGGAGCAGACCTACATTTACAGTTGTAACTAATAAACAGAAGAAACCCGCGAATCACCTTGAAGAAATCTACAATTAAAATTCTAACTAATAAATAGAAGAAACCCGCAACATGAATACATTTGTACACCCCGAACAGCTCTACAGTTACATTTGTAGCTAAATAATAGAAGACGCCCGCGAATATAAATACATAGCGAAGAGATCTTCAGTTACAGTTATAACTATTAAACAGACATGAAAACACCGCGAATAGATCTACAGTTACAGTTATAAATCTTTTAAACATGCGGTCAATCCTTAAATATCGGTAGTATTGGCTGCGTTTAATTTAAAATAAATGAAAGACGAGACAATGCCTTTTAGATGACAGTTTGTTTTGTATTCTTAACCTTCAAACAATAACATTTCTGACATTAACGCTAAGCATTCTGGGTAAAAAAATTAGCAGATACATGTAACTTATTGAAATATTTTCCTAATATTTTCCAGAAAACATGTTTTGACATTTCATGCAAATTGTCTCCAGCGGAGACAATTTGCATGAAATGTCAAATCCTGTTTTATGGGAAAAATAAGAAAAATATTACTAATTGGTCGTCCGTTGAATTATCAGTTAATGCGCTCAACATTTCATATTATTTTCGGTTTCATTAAGAGAAATTTAATAGGCCTTAACAGCATTAGCAAAAATGTCACGAGTTTCTGATGCATCTAACATTTCATTGATGTTAACCCTTCTCTTGCTGAGCACGACCTGCCCTGTTTTAGCAAACAGTGTAGATCCAGATCAGTTGGCTTCTGAGGGAGCCAACTGATCTGGATCTGCACTGTTTGTTATTAAATATGTGAATTTCTATCAAAAACCCGGATCAAGTAATCGGATTGGCTGGAAATTAGAAATAGGCGTGGCATCTTAATTTATTCAGCATGACAAGGGTTAATGGAAAGCGCCACATACTCTTATGCAATTTGACTACTTGTTCAATACGTTCCAGACGATAGAGGTTTTATAAAAATATAAACATTGCATACATGAAGAACATGTACTTTGCTTAAGGGGACTGAATACGTATGGTAGATTTTTAGTAGTCACCCACGTCTCCTTTTGTAAAAGGACTCTACTCTTAAAGGGAAGTATTTGCTCCCAAAGGGGACTGAATACGTATGGTAGATTTTTAGCAGTCACCCACTTCTTCTTCTGAAAAAGGTCTCTACTTTAAAAGGAAAGTATTTGCTCCCAAGGGAAGCAAATTCTTTCCTTTTAGAGTAAACCTCTTTTCCGAAGAAAAGCATAAAACGTTTTGACAGGGTTGACTCCCCTGAATGTGCGTGAATAGATACATGTACACATGTAACTACAAACACAGAGCATTTTACTAGACCTTAAAACTGAGCCTTTTCAAAGAGAGAATACAACCTACATAAAAGGGAGACCACATTAGTAGCAAGCCAATCATATGCATCCCCTCCCAGGTTATTCTGCAATGAAACACACCAGGGGAAGTAACGAAATGTTTGCCTTCTTCCGAAAATATGTATTGTAGAAAAAAAAAACAAAAAAAAAAACAAAAAAAAACAACAACAATATGTTGCTCTTTGATGGTCAGACTAATCTTCTTTGATAGTATATCCATTATTCAATATACATAGCAGCAAATAGCCATAAACTTTTACTTGCTTGTTGACTTCTCCATAATGCAAACTGTCTCCTTATGAAACAACTTTCATGGAATGTCAAAGTCTTTTATTTGGGAAAAATAAGAAAAATCATTTTGACATCTGCTATATTAGCCCAGAGAGTTTTAAAGATTAGATGTACCTTCATTAAGACTAGGAGTGGAACCATTTCTGCCGGCGTAGAAGTCAGAGATTGTGTTCCGTTTGATTAGTTTCTTATGGTGTTCCTGTACCAGGAGATCTCCCGGGTAGATACTCATTGCGAGATCAACAGAACTCCGCCGTCGTCGTAACCGTCCAGCAATATTACTGAAAAAGAAAGAAAACACAGTCGACTCTCGTTACCTCGAACTCCAAGGGACTCTCTGAAATACTTCGAGATATCCGTACCCCGACATATCAAATTTGCAGAATAGAGGACCATATTTAACAAAAATGGGTAAGGGGTGGAGGGCGCTAGCTCGATGGGAATCCAATCCTCGCCCTCAGCTTCCATAGTGGTAAAAACATATATTTGGTGAAAGAGCCTGTCAATTATGCATTTGTATTATCTTACAGTTCCAAATAATAATCACATTTGAAGGAAAAGATCGCCAAAAATGATAAAAAGCTCAAAATCTGCAAATATAAGAACATTACGAAAACACGCCTATTCAAATATACTGAAAATTTTCCCACCAAAAAATGAAAATTTTCAGATAAAAATTTCTGATATTTTTCATATTTCTGCTTAAAATATAGATTGTGGGTATTCGTTAGAACCGCCTCGTCGAGGCGGTTCTAACGAGTACCCACAATCTATGTTTTGAGCAGAAATAAGAAAAATAATGTATACCCCTGTAAACCCCAGTTTTACTATATAAAAGTGGGGTTTAAGGGGGTCAAAACTATATGCGAGTTTTCGTGATGAGAAAACGAGTCTAAAAGCAATGACCCTTAAAACGAAAAGATAACTCTTACAATAAAAGTCAATGTTTTCAGAGTAAATGAGACAACTCGTTTATCAAACTTCGGCTCACAGAAAATGTCAACTCGAAGCATCAAACGTTAGGAAGTGACAGTATCAGGAAAAATGTGTTTCAATTGGTAAGAGTTTCTGTTGGTGTTCAGTGCATATTTCTATTTCGTCCCTGAAAATAGGAACTGATAATTCATGTGGAACATCAGAAACATGCGCAAGGCCGAGCGGTAAGTCTTCCAGATTTCGGCCTTGGACCGCAAACCGCCTTGCATTATTACCCTCCTGTCATATAACCGATATACTGTTGAAAGGTATGTTTATCCAAATTATTAGGGTTTGCTTGTGTTGAGGTTTTACAGCCCAGTCAACCCAGTGGGGTCATGTCGAGCGCGGTCAGTTTACATGTACCTAACCACACGTTTACTGGGCAGGCTTAGTCCTCTAAGCGGTTAACCAGTATTGTGCACATTCTTTCGCCAGAAACTGACAACTGCCCTTCTTGAATCAGCGGAAGGGAGAGAATGACCGTAGAAAATATTTCATGATCAATCTCCACGAAAGAATGTTGCCGACCTCAGCGGGGGTTGAACCCGCGACCTCCTGGTCTCCAGTCGGACGGCGCATCCAACTGAGCCACCGAGGCCGGCCAAAATTATTAGGACGCACATGCCTGTGCAAATAATGTACTCCAAAAAAAAAAAAAAAAAAAAATAATAATAATAATAATGTACTCCCAGATAAGACACCGCATAATGCACGCCGCATGATGCGGCGCGTTATGCGGCGTACATTATGCGGCGTTTGAGCAGGATCTACACTATTCGCCAGTCATCAAGCAATTTTTAGACACGGAGGCAGGCTGATCAGGGCCTTCGCTGTCTACTTACAGAAATATTAGTTACTGCAAAGTGTATAGACATTTAACAAAGACCTTGACCAGACTATCCTACTTTGCTGACCTGGATTTTAACCGTTCTCATATACTCCGAAGACATCTTTTCTCGTGGGGAAACTCAAATTTGCAAAATGAAAATATATCACTCATTTAAGATCCTGTTTTTTCTTCTTTCGCAAGAATTAAATCAATAGCAGTTTGAGAAAATGTACATGTATCCTCGGACATATGCGCCCAGCGAGAACTCAGATCAGACTGCGCAATCGCGCAGTCTGATCAGAGTCCTCTCAGGGCGCGCTTTGGATAGCCATTTCAGGCGGACACTGAAGACACAGATCAGATTGCGCGGATGCGCAGGCTGATCAATGTCTTCCTGAACGCACATCTTCAAAGGTACATTTCCTCCCGTCAATGCGCATGTATGAAAGTACACGTGGCAGCGTTTACAGAACTGAAGTTGACATATTGATATCAAAATTTGATTTCTGTATTTTTAATCTTGTTATTTTTTTTCTAGGTGCCACAAAGGAGAATATTTTTCTGATTAGTTTTGCTATCGGTGCCACAACGGGGAATACTTAACCTTTACCATTCTCTGGGCGGATTCAGGAGACGATAAATTGAAAAAAAAATAATTTGCTTTCCAGAAAATAGGCGTTGAAATTACCTGCAAATTGTTTTTTAAACGATCTGCATGAAATGTCAAAGCCTAGTTTATGAAAAAAAAAAAAAAAAAAAAAAAAGACATAAATATTTCAATATGTCGTCTGCTAAAATTGTTACCCACCATAGTAACCGTTAGCTGAGTGGAAACATAGAAATTAAGCATTTTCGTATCAAATATCGAAGACACAGACCAGCCTCACATTCACACAGTCTGATCAGGATCACTGTTCGCTTACAGAATGGTTGTACGCTGCAGGATATATGAATGAACCGAGATGCTTGTACTTACGAGGCTGTCGGATACGGAGGATTCGCTGGGCCGCTATTCGCATGCAACACAACGGTCCTTTTGCATATATACACACAGATAAACGGTGAGTAACGTCGTAAACACCTTGCCTCACCGAGATCCGAGTACATGTCATATAGTCAGAAAAACAGAGGATGGTCTACCCTTGATATTGGAATACTTAACCCATTATATGACTACCGACCCCCGGGCTATATGTAATGCCCCTGTGTGAAGGTGGAAGTAAACCTAGGATTGCCCTAGAACCTCTTCTACTTCTGTTCTTTCATGAGGACATCTGCTTGAGGCCTTAATAAGATTTATCTTTTATGTCATGAGGTGAAGTGGTGGGACATTCAAAATTTTGAATCTTAATGATTCCGATCGGACTTAATATTTGGATCATTTGTAGAACTAATCAAAGCAAACCCGGCTGAAAAACTGGAGCGCCTTCTTTCCTCTCAGAGTCCCATTTTCAGAATGGGATTTACGTCTAGGAAATCAGACTTGTCAAAAATGGCGAGAACGCAAAAGATTGTCAAAAATGGCGAGAACGCAAAAGATTGTCAAAAATGGCGAGAGCAAAAAAATGTCTCAAGTCCCATTAAATGTTATTAGCGTTGGGTTTACAGACCAATACAGATACATGTACCTTTTGCAAACAGTGCAGATCCAGATGAGACGGCTCGTCACGAGCCGTCCCATCAGGATCTACACTATTTGCCACTCTGCTATTGATGCTTGACTGAAACCACTATTTGCAACAATGGATGCGTCCAAATTAAGAAATGGAAGAGTCAATTTCAGAAACTCAAGGTTGAAAGGGTTAACCGCACAAATTTCTGTACAGATGAAATAAATCTGTCACTGAGAAAATTTAAATTCATGTAAAGATCTGAAGAATTTGGTTGGATTAGATTTGACAGTTATTATGTCGACTGACATATTATTGCCAGTGATAAACGTACATGTACAAATGTGCGTTATACTGAGTTGTCTATACATGTATTTCATGATTAAACAAGGAAACCGTAATTAACTATTTCACTGCCATAGACGATAATAATAGTTTTTTTTTTTTTGTTTTTTTTTTTGTAAACAGCATAGATCCAGATGAGACGGCTCATTATGAGCCGTCTCATCAGGATCAACGCTGTTTGACATTCAGACTTTCAGCTGTACATATAAACTTCTTTCCAATCGATAGTTTGTTAAAAAAAAAAAAAAAAAGAAGAAAAAGATATTCTGAAATTTAGCACCGAAAGAGTTAATTAAATATTAATTATTAATTCGGAGCAGTTCAATTAGAGCTCAACTAGGTCGTTTTATGACCCACTTTATAAGGATATATGGGCTTCGACGTCAGAAAATCGTATATTCGGACGTGTGCAACCACTGAGAGCTCAGATCAGCCTGCCCATTCGCTCAGTCTGATCAGAATCTTCACACGGTGCATTTTAGCCAAGTATGCAATGTCTTCATACGGACAACGAAGACTGTAATCAGACTGCGCGGATACGCAGGTTGAATTGAGTCTACGTTGGGCGCACGACAGGAGGTACGTTTTCTAACATTTAGGCTCATATGTATATACAGTCGAACCTCAATAGCTCGAACACCGATGGCTCGTTTACCATGGCTAATTCTAACTCATTTTGAGTCCCTACGAAATTCTTCCGCTAGCTCAAGAAAACAAATATTTAGGGAAATTTTCTTATTTTATCATGAAATTATATGTTGTGTGTACTCATTAGAATCGCCTCGTCGAGGGGATTCTAATGAGTACACTCATCATACAATTATTGTGAAGGAAATAGTCCCTCCTAAATTATAGCTATTTGCTTCCTGACCTGGCACCATGATTAAGCCTCAGTGGCTCGAACTACCCATGTCTCGAACAATTTTCTATGGTCCCAAAGATGTTCGAGCCATTGAGGTTCGACTGTACGTGCCATAACGTGAGATAGTGTACCTCATGCCATTAGCGCTCAGCTGACTCAGCTCAGATTGCCCATCCACTAAGTCTAACCAGTCTTAACCGCCCGACTGAAGCTGTCCAAAGAGCGCTCAGTGAATACGATCAGACCGGGCAACCTGATCTGTGTTTTCGCAGGTCACACATGTCGGCAGGTACATTTTCCAACGTTATGACTCGCATATACACGTGTTAAGAGTTATTAATTATTTATACAATACATCGGATCATGTCAGATATTTCACCAGGTTATAAAAACGCTGATTGTGCAATACATGTATGATCAAATCTGGCACCTGACATTTTACAGTCAAACCTCTGTTAGGCAAGCACCATTCGGAAAGCCAAAAACGGTCGGTTAGGACAGGTGCTTGCTTGAAACAGGTACATTTGCACTTTTTGACTGTAAAAAGAATCTGCAATTATGATCTTTTAAGTGACCCTTCAGGACAAGTTTGAGTGTACGAAGAAACCCATTATTAGAGGCATCTGATTCGTACATGTAATACATAATTATGAAAACACGTCTATTCAAATATATAGAAAATTTCACCTTCAAAAACTGAAAATTTTCAGATAAAAAACTCTTGTTATTTTTCAAATTTCTGCTCAAAATTTAGATTGTTGGGACTCGTTAGAACCGCTTCGACGAGGCGGTTCTAACGAGTACCCACAATCTATGTTTTTGAGCAGAACAAAAGAAAAAAATAATGTATACCCCTGCAAACCCCAGTTTGTTAAAAGTGGGGTTTAGTGTGGTCGAAAGTATATAGGTATGTTTTCGTGATGTAAGTATCAACCAGCTATGCCGAGTGGACTCTAATACCTCAAGTCTTTGGACGGGTCTTTTTCCAATAGAAGGGGTGTCTGTTTGTTTTGTTTCATTTTTATTACAATTTTTTATTAGAAATTCCAGTGTTTAAGGCAAACAGTGCGGCGTTTTAGCTACACATTTTGCCAATGCCCTTTTTCGAAAAACAATTCGAACAACCACATTTGACAAATATATATGTAATTGGACTCTTGAAGTTAGAGATATATTGAAAATATTGTGGAAAAGAGGAGAAATTGCTCCTTCTTTTCCACAATAGTCTTTTACCTGTTGTTAGATTTTCATGTTTAAGCAGGGACAAGATTTTCACTTCGAGATATGCGGTTATTCGAGATAACGAGAGTCAACTGATGTGCCCGCTGGCTGCTCTGGACCTTTACTGTTTACATTTACTCTGACGTTACCTTTACTGTCATGGCTAAATGATGCATTTGGCGGAGTGAAAGTAACCAATCACGACGAGGCGTGGGAAATCAAGTATTTTCATGTATGCGAAAGACGCAGATGAATACAATTCTGCTCATTCACGGCATGTTTCAGACAAGTATCTTCGCCATATACATTCTATATGGGTCGAGCCATGCGAAAACGTGTATTCGGGCAGCAAAGGCCCAGACCAGCCTGTGCATCCGGGCAGTATGACAAGAGCCTTTACAGTCCGCTAACAGAAGCATTGCACACTACAGAATACTTCAATGGAGAGCAAAGACCCAGATGATACTTTGCGCTTGCGCAGGATGATCTGAATGTGCGCCTTTTGTGTATGTACTAAGGCACTTTTTCGCTTGAAACGGCCCATGTAATCCCTAAGGCATGCCAATGAAAAGCAGAGACGTTGGTCAAACTGTGCGAATCCATTGGTTTGTCCAGGTTTTCGCCGTTTGCTGACGCCGTATTTTCCGCAAATATTCGGACAGATAGGCCTGAGCAATCAGTGTACACCAAGATGAGACGCCGCAGAACGCGGCGTCTCATCAGGGTCTACATTGTTTAGCAGTTAGCTTACAATTTATAGATTGCACATTGTACTGGTTCAATATTTAGAACAAGTATGGTAAGGTGTTAAGATAATCGACTACTTAGGGTAAATACTGTACATTGTACTACTGCGCTGGATGTCAAATTCCCATTTGTGAGCCACCGTGCATTAATGGTTTATATTGTAATACATTGAAACTAATCACAGAGTAGAGACAGCAAACTTAGATATCTCAGCTCTAATGAAGCTTATGACGTCTTCG
Organism: Anodontia alba; assembly: GCA_964016985.1. Lineage (NCBI taxonomy): Eukaryota > Metazoa > Mollusca > Bivalvia > Lucinida > Lucinidae > Anodontia > Anodontia alba. The sequence goes on from OZ024828.1 coordinate 24,612,612, forward strand.
CCAAACAAATGTATGAGTGTATAACGTGACTGAATATTAGGCATTTTGTAAGAAGACAATGACCCGCCCGACCCTTGCTACCCGGGAGCGGACTGGTTTACTACATGTATATCCTCGTTGTCTGCCTACATGAACTACCCGACAGTAAGACTACCTAATGAACCCCACCCCCTCCTCAGAACCAATGGAAACAATAATCTATCTGACCATTTTTGTCAGGCCATTGCAATATCATCTGATCAGAGTCTTTGTGAACGGTCGTTTTACCAAAAGAAATGTTATTTCCCTCGTATTTCGTTGTAATGCAAGAGAATGGCGATAATGCCATATGATGCAAACCGTGGGAAAAAGTCCCTTATGCCATATACGAACACCGAAGGCCAAGATCAGCATGCGTAGCCATGCAGTCTGATCTGGGCATTCCTGTTCGTCGATACATACTACAGTAGCTACTGATTCTGTAAGCGGACAACGTAGGCCCAGATCAGCCTGCGCAAATGCACAGGCTGATCAGGGCCTGTGCTGTCCGTAAATTGCACAAGGGCCCTTTTCGTGCGTTGCACATCATATGCGGATCAGTAAGGAAAGCCCAAATCCGTCTACATGTACATACAATATTCAAGCAGTCTTAGTCTTATCAGGTCCCGCTTTAGAGAGTTACTCGTACTGACACGAATTCTGAACCTGCACTGTAAAAATTGTCCGAATGTTTTACGGTAAAATAACTGGCGATCAGATGCCAGTACCCGTACCGTTATTTTAAAATTGGCTGGGAAGGGGGGAGGGGGTGGGTGGGAAGGGCGGGGGGGGGGGGGGTGGTGGCGTATAACATTTGAAGAAATTATTTCTTACAGGAGGCAACGGTGGTAAGCCTTGCGATATGGTAGTCCATAACCCTACCATGGGTCATTTACCGCGAAAAGTTTTCCGGGCATCCGTAAAAACAACGGTACATGTAAATGCGCTGGCAGCTGTTTGCCAGGTTTTGACCCAAGAGCCTACGGATTTTTTTTTACAGTGTGGCCGTATCTTTTTTTTCGCATTCGGCACACGGACTAGTTTAATGCGATGCGAAGCCTCTTAAAATTAGAGGTTGACATCATGTACGAGCTACTTTTAATATAATCATATTTATTTGAGCCGCAATTTCAGAAAACGTAATTGTGGACATGTGCGCCCAAAAGAAGACTCAGATGAGCCTGCGCATCCACACAGTCTGTTCAGAGCCTTCGTTGTCCGCATGAAGAAACTTTGCATCCTTGGCTATCCAAAAAATGTGCGCTGTGAAGATTCTGATCAGGCTGCGCGCATGCGAAGGCTGATCTGAATCTTCGCTGGGCGCTCATGTCAAATGTACGTTCCTTGACGTTTCGGCTCATTTGTGTTTGAAAATATTATTTCCAAATGAAAACTAAGGGCATCGATTCTCATACAAATGCTACTGATAATATATTGCATGTATTAATGTTTTAATTTTGAGAAAATAGTCTTTAAGTTAACTTTGCTTATTAGGCTTCGTAGCCAATTTACTCCAAGGAAGATAATTACTTTATCAATTAAACAGTGGTTACATAATATGATATTTAATAGACATTAGTTGCACAGTGATATTGTTTCTTCTTCAGAATAGCGCATATATGTTATAGATAAACCATGGTTATTGTCGAGGTTTTGGGTATACTGTAAATTATACCATAGTTTGGTGACCTTTCACTGTCTGACCCCAAACGAGGCGGAGCCGAGTTTGGGTCAGACAGTGAAAGGTCATCAAATTATGATATAATTTACAGTATTCCCAAAACCGAGACAATAACATGGTTTATCTGTTTTAACCAATGTTTGGGACTGTTTTTGTTTTTTTCTTACAAAAACTATACTTTTATTTATTTAGTATTTCTTTTTCTACTATTTTACTTTTATTTCTCTTTTTTTATATTTTTATGGTTAAGTGGTAACAGGCGGTCTGATGAAATGCTGTACCAATTGACCTTGTGTACTAAAAAGGATGAAACACCCCACCTTTTTTGAATTAAACTAACTGAGGCACTACTGCTAAAATCTGATTGGTTGCAATCTTGTCAATCACAAGAAATTACATCAGCATCTTAATTTGGTCAAACTTTGTTGCAATCTGGTTGGTCAGCTGTAGCTTTGGTCATTATAATATACTCCAGACAGACTGTCTGGTTTCATGTGTTTTATTCAACAAAAAATGTCATTTTTAAATAGAAAGTTGCTCAGTGCAGAAGTAAATTTGAAGTTCTTCTAGCCTTTACCACTCTCTGGATAATATCAGCAGACAATATGATACTTGGTGATACTTTCTTAGTTTTTCCAGCCAACAGAATTTGACATTTCATGCAAACTGTCTCTAGTTGAGACAAAGTACATGAAATGTCAAATCCAGTTACCTGAGAAAAAAAAAATAAGAAAACTATTTAAAAAATGTCATCTGGTGAAAATTGATGGTTAGCACTCTGGACATTTACAGCAGACAACATATTGGTGATAGTTTATTTTTTTCCAATAAACATTTGACATTTGGAGACAATTTGCATGAAATGTCAAATTCTGTTTTCTAGGAAAAATACGAAAATGTTCAAATTGTCTGCTGAAACAAAATTCAACATACAACATTTTGAAATATTTTTCTTATTTTTCCCAGAAAACAAAAACCTGTTTTTTTTTGACAGTATCAACTTGTCATCGCCTGCGGAATTAGCCCAGAGAGTGAAAAAGGTTAAGGTGCACTGATGAGTTGACAGTCATTCTAAAGTACACCTGTGAGATCTATAAATAAAACCATGGGTTAATTTTCAAATCTGAAAATTATCCCATGGTCCAGCTATGGTATAATTTTCGGTTATTGAGATTTAACCTTAGTTTTATTTACATAGAGACAATGGAACATCCATTGGTTATGTCTTAGTTATACCATGGTTCGTGCGCATGTACGATGCGATAATGCACGAGCGTCAGCGAGTGCATTATCGCACGTACATGTGCAGAACCATGGTATAACTGATTTATCACATTTGCATGCATGTAGACCATCTACATCGCGTGATATTTCATGCTGAAAGTTGGGAATTTAGGCCACTGTGATATATATATATATATATATATATATATATATATATATATATATATATATATATATATATATATATATATATACAGGGGCTTGTTTTGTTATGCATCACAATACCTTTTGTAATTACTTTTACATGTACTAAGAGTATAGTGAAGATGAAGATTAGCCGTCGAAGCTGCACAATCGGATAACCTTGGGCGCTGATTTGCGTTCTGATCATGGGCTTCGTTGCGCATGTGCCTCGAAGACACCTTTTCTTACGACTCGGCTATTATTACCGTATTTACTCTAAGTACAGGGACAGACAGGCCTGAGCAAACAGGGTAGACCCAGATCAGACGCCGCAGAACGCGGCGTCTGATCAGGGTCTTCACTGTTATCAATTTACCCAGCAGTCTTGCGACACATCAACAGGTAGGAATATAGTCAAATGTTTGTATGATAAGGAGTTAAGTTGTCCGGATACTTAGACTTAATACGGTATTGGTTGAGCAAATATTGTAGATCCAGATCAGAATCCACAGAACATGGTTTGTTACTGTGTATAAGGGCCTACACCATTTGGCACTGACCAAGCAGCTTTTAGACACATCAAATTAACAGGTATATGCAGTAAAATACAGTAGAACTTCAGTGGCTCGAACCCCGATGGCTCGTTTACCATGGATGAGTCGAACACGTTCTTGAGTCCGCAGGGATTTCCTCCAAATACGATATACGGATAATTTAGTGAGATTTTCTTCTTTTATCTTGTAAATGTATGCTGTGTGTACTCATTAGAATCGCCTGTATGAGGCGATTCTAATGAGTACACACAACATACATTTAAAATATAGAACACCGAAAAGTTATCCCACAATTATCTCCCTTGTGCCTCCTGGTGTGGCACTACATGTAATAGTAACCTTCCAAGGCTAGAACTACCGCTGTTTCGAACAAATTTTCATGGTCCGAAAGGGGTTCGAGCCATCGAAGTTCGACTGTAGAACTGTTCAAATTTTAGAATAAGTACGGTAAAGAGATAAGTCCCAGTGTTTAGGCTAACTGCAGTGTATTTTAACATACCTTAAGTAAGAACCATCACTCCCTCTACGTTTATTCCTTTGTCGACAAAACATATTTCTCAACACCAGTACATAAACATTGAAGTCTAACATGCTTTAAAGGAAGAAAAATGCATTTCAGCTCTCGATAATGGGCTGATCTTAAAAAAGGTGACAAGCGGTCGTAAAATCCATAAAGCAACGATTCTTAGAAGTCGCATCATTGTTTGCATAGAACATTATGGATTTATATTTTTCTCCGACTATGTCAAAACGGTCCGCTCACATTCGTGACAATTCTGCGCTTTTGGGAATTAAGGAAAATCCTTCATTTAAATAAAATAATGGCACTGTTTCCGCGCGAGACACAAGCAGGAGGAAACAGCGCTAAATATATGCAAATAACTGTGCGCGTGACGACATTGTTGACGCTACCCTTCTGCAGGAAATGACCATCGTTTCTGATCTATCGCGGATATATACTGCGATTAGACAAAACGAGCTTTGGGCATGTGCGATTTGCGCATGCTCAGAGCATCTGTGCAGCCTGGTCAGAGCATGCGTAGCATGCATGGACTAATGTGGACCATGAAGAACTAAATAATGGACTGCGCATACACTGAAAAGACTGTGTATGTGGTCGCGCATGCGTGTTTTGCAGCATAGTCAAGGATATGTTCTCTAATGACGCGGCTCTATAAGCGCACAAAGTTGGGCAAGTGGTTCTGATAGGTGTCATAAACATTGCGTGACAATTATCAAATGGACAGCGCCATACCAAGCGAAAATGTATCTTCGCGGCATAAAATCCTGTTTTCGATGCATATGCGGACAGCGAGGACCCAGATCAGCTTGTGCATTTGCGCAGGCTGATCAGAGTCTTCGCTGCCCGCTTACAAAATCGTTGAATATTGTAGAATATATCTCCATACAGTACAGAACCTGATGAGACTGCGCGGATGCGCACACCTAGCTGGACATTTGCTGTTCATAAATGCCCTAAGACATATGTCCCTTGACGCAGCGCAGACTGAGCTGGAAATTTGCTGTTCATAAATGCCCGAAGATACATGTATATTTCTCTTGACGCAGCGCAGAGCTGGAAATTTTCTGTTCATAAATGCCCGAACACACATTCCCCTTGACGCAGCGCAGACTGAGCTGGACATTTGCTGTTCATAAATGTCCGAAGACATATTTCCCTTGACGCAGCTCCAATGACGACAGGTCCAGAAAAAGCTCTGTAATGTCGCAAATGATGAGTGATGGTCCAGGTCATTAGCGAGTTTCCAGCATGCACAGTATTAACTTTAACGTCCTCAACAGTCACACACCTCAACTTCCTGCAATACTTGTTCTAAAACTTGAAAACGATTCACTCACTACCTACTGATGAGATTGACTGGAACCTGAGCAAATAATGGGAAATAATCGAAGTTGTGCGAAATGGGTTATCGATTATCTTATAAGGGTAGGATTGAACAATATGCATTCCAGGATGAGATGCTATACTTTTTTTCTAAAATTTAAAGAAGATCCAAATTTGCTACCTGTTTATGGGTCTAAAAAACTGTTGGGTGAGTTGCAAACAGTGTAGACCCCGATCAGACGCCGCAGAACGCGCCGTCTGATCTGGATCTAGACTGTTTGCTCAGGCCTGTCTGTCTGAATACTTAGGGTAAATACGATAAGGTGTCACATATGGGTCGCGCCATGAGAATATACATATGTATATATTTTCAGGGCATATACGAACAGTGAGGATCCATACCAGTCAGCGAAATTCCCATAATCGGATAGGAGTCTTTATTATATACAAAGTAATGAAATACAGAGAATTATTAATGAAATAAAATGCATATTTCGAAAAAGTTATATTTTCACTAGTGAAAATATAAAACATATTTTCACTCCTCTGAGCAGTGAAAAATATAAGATCTGGAACTACTTTTTTTTTCTTATTTCCGTCTTTAAACTCTCCTTAATGTATCAGTTCATATTCAATACCTAAAATGTTTCTTGTTTTATTAAACTGAACTAAATACAGTTGATTTTATTGCTCATATCCCTTAAAAAGACGCTTTTAGGCTGAAATACTTCGGGGACTATTTTCTTTCGGAAGTATTGTTTCCCGCTGTTATGCGGTTCTTATATGTCACCGCCAAGGGACAAAACTGCGTGTCAGACTTCCCCTTGCAAATGCAAGATTTGCGTCTCTTCTTCGGCACTCATGAAATATACATTTTTTCACTTCACTCGATGAAATAAAAGTCATATTCACTCCAAACATTTGAATATCCTCTCTTTATTATAAAACTAATCTATTCTACAGTATCTAATATTTTTGTAAGCGGACAGTGAAGACCCTGATCAGACTGAATCTTCGCTAGGCGCACATGTCCGAAGGTACGCTGTTTATCGTTGTGGCTCAAATGATGACAATATGTCATCACGAAAACACGCCTATATAATTTTGACCCCTTTAAACCCCACTTTTATACAGTAAAACTGGGGTTTACAGGGGTATACATTATTTTTCTTATTTCTGCTCAGAAACATAGATTGTGGGTACTCGTTAGAACCGCCTCAGCGAGGTGGTTCTAACGAGTACCTACAATCTGTATTTAGAGCATAAATATGAAAAATATCGAAGTTTTTGTATGTAAAAATTTTTAGTTTTTTTTTTTTTAGGCGAAATTTTCTATATATCTGAATAGGCGTGTTTTCGTAATGCGCTATAAATGCCCTGTTATACTTTTTCACAGTATTACATGTTGTAAACAGTTCATGTTTTTTCTGACCGTAATACAAAATGGCTCCAAGTCACGAATATGTTCGACTTTGCGTCAATATATCATTCCTAGTGATGGCGTTTATTGAAAGACCTTTTATCTTGTCAGGTTTATTTCAATTTTTATTGTTTACATTGTTTGAGACTGATTCTGATTCCAATCAACCTACATTTCTCAGCTAAAGTTTTACTGAAACATTAGGTTTTCGTGCATTATTATGCAGATGCGTTCAACATGTGAACTTGATCTTAATTTCTGTGTCAGAAATTAAGATCAAGTTCACGTGTTGAACCCCAAAAATACAGATGCGTTCAACACGTGAACTTGATCTTAATGTTTGACACTTTCCACCACCCCAGCTCCACAGTCCCCTTTTGTTACTGTATGAAGTGCATGTACCGAACTTGGGGTTTTACCAGAAGTCATAAAACCTCAGAAAAATTTTATGAAACCACGGCCCGGTTGTTCAAAGCGTCGTTAGCTTAACGAGCTCGTTATGGGTCATTTCGTTAACTGTTTTAGCAGATTCAATACACAATAATTTAATATTTTTTGCCGAAAAATGTGAGTAGCTTTTGCACTGCAAAAGCTACTCACATTTTTTCAGCAAAAAATATCAGAATATTTGCGTATCACTTGATGTAAATTTTAACGAATCGTTAACTAACGACATCGTTAGTTTTGTACAACTGGGCCCAGTTTGTTAATTAAACCGTCCAACATTAGAAATTACTGAAAAGGGACTGGAGCCTAACTTTGCGCAAGCACATTGCAGATGTTCAAAAGTTGAAAGCTTAAAGTTTAATTTTTTAACTTTAAAGAAAAACGAATGTTTTCTTGTTTTCTAACGGAAAATAAGGCTTGTTTTTGAAATTGACAATCTGTAATAAAAGTAAAGCCATATATTATGTGGATTTTTAAGAAAAAATGACGTGAATTTTGTCTTCCAGATGATTTATCCTACACAGTATTCAATGAAACTAGAAATTGTGTTTATAAAACAACATGACCCCAATCGTACATATATGCTTTCCTCTAAAGATAATACAAGGTAAAAATGGCACAATCTACAAAGGGCCATAACTCCTGAAATATTTTTCAGAACTTATTCAAAAGTTAATCAGGTCATCTTCTCATCACTACAAATCTTTTCATCAAGTTAAGAGGCTCTAGCTCCAACAGTTTTTGAGGTATTTTGCTGACAAGGGAAAATGCCCAAATTTACAAAGGGACATTACTCATGCCCAGAAGCAATAGGCACCTCCAACTTCCTTCTAACTTTTTTTTTTTTTTTTCATGAGGAATTCACATATGAAATTTTTAGCATACATCGTTCTTCTGATTTGCACAAGAAAGCAACAGCAATGGCCAGAAATTTCAAAGGATCATAATTCAAATAAAAATTTCATGAAATTATCCGAAAAAATTAATCAGGGGATCTCCTCCTCAGTTTCAATCAGAATGCCAAATATCAAGGCTCTATCTCAACTACTTTTTGAGATATCTTGCTAACGAGATTTCAATATTATTTTATTAAAAGGGAAATAACTCTAAAATCGGAGATAATTCCGATAAGAAACAAAAATAGAAGTCGCCGAATTTTTTAATGAAGAATCCATATATGAAAGTGCAAAACATTAGCATACAATCGAACTTCGATGGCTCGAGCCCCTTTAGGACCATGAAAACTTGTTCGAGACAGCGGTAGTTCGAGCCACGGAGGCTACTATTAGTGCCATACCGGGAGGCATAATGGGGATAATTGTGGGATATCTTTTCGGTGTTCTATATTATAAACGTATGTTGTGTGTACTCATTAGAATCGCCTCATCGATGCGATTCTAATGAGTACACACACCATACATTTGCAAGATAAAAGAAGAAAATCTCCCTAAAATCTGTATGGAGGAAATCCCTGCGGACTCGAGAATTTGTTCGACTCATCCATGGTAAACGAGCCATCGGGGTTCGAGCCATTGAAGGTCCACTGTACATGGTTTTAAACATTATTAAAATATGATCAGGCTTTTTGCAGTCGATCTATTTACGAAAACATGCCTTCTACAATAACTACTACTGTGCTTCCGACATCTTTCGGAAAGTCGTTTTTTCCTTGGCGCTGTACACAAAAGAAGTAAATTTGCAAACTTTTGTCATGATTTCATGCAAAACCATTTGTCGTAACTACCTATGCACAAAATGTTTTATTCTTGTCATTGGGTTTTAAAAAAATCAAATATTTTCGCTTTTTCCCATACATGTAGTAAAAAGGAATCCAAATTATACTGAAATCTGTAGGGATGAAACTTGGAGGCAGATTTTCAACAAATTCCGCTTGTTCAATTTTTCTGAAATTTTAACAATATTGTTGTGAAACCCCAATGATTGAAATTCAGCAAAGAAAAGTAAAAAATAAATTGCATTGGTCAGACCAATTTTTGGCCGTAAATTTAATTTTAGGGTACATATTTGAGAACAAAACACAGACACTAAAAAGACAAATGGTTTCTGTTAAGATATGGTCAATCAGAACTTAATACTTTCATTTAAAATAAAACGCCGAGCAAAAAATGTATTTCCGAGTGATGTCGAAAGGACAGAAATGATGCAAGGGGACTGGATACAGCTGGTAGTTTTTTCGCCACTGCAGCCAGGAGAGACAACTTTTGTGATGCTTTGCCACTCACGAAGCCCCTTTAGGAAAGGGGTCTACTCTTAAAGGAAAGAATTTGCTTCCATGGGAAGCAAATTCTTTCCTTTTAGAGTAGGCCCTTTTTAAGAAGAGAGTCTACTAATTCTGACAGAATTTACTTTCTGGAAAATGTATCAATGTTTCTCAACCGAACAGCGAACAGAGAAGCCCTGATCAAACTGTGCAAAAGCGTAGGCGTGTCTGGGCCTAAGCTCGCCGTATATTTATACATGTACCTATAAAGATTAAGATATAACTGTTTCGTGGCGCGGACCCTTGCTATTATAATTGCTATTTAGTTATTTGGCCAGAACGTCGTGTTCGCACGCAAACTGGGAATGAAAGAACGGGAAAAGGGCTATCCTTTGCATGGAAGGCGCTAGTGTCAACTGGTCACTGAATTATTTATCAACAACCAATAACAGAGGTAACTAATTTAATAGTGCATTTTATCAGATTAGTATGTATGGGAACATGCGCCGTATTTATTCTTAGTATTGGTACAGACGGACCCGAGCAAAGAGTGTAGAAACCAGACCAGATGCCGCAGTTGCATCTATTCAAGGTCTCAAGGGTATACTAAAGTTTAATAACTTTTCAATGTAACAGGTAAAATCGAACAACAATATGATTCTTTAACTTTCACTGCCACAGGCGAAAATAATAGGCTTTTGCAAACAGCATAGATCCAGATGAGACGGCTCATGTGAGCCGTCTCATCTGGATCTACGATGTTTGCCACTTATGCTGCTGTTTTTGCTGTTGTTTGCCACTTATGCCGCTGTTTTTGCTGTTGTTTGCCACTTTTGCCGCTGTTTTTTCTGTTGTTTTCCACTTATGCTGCTGTTTTTGCTGTTGCTTGCCACTTATGCTGCTGTTTTTGCTGTTGTTTGCCACTTATGCTGCTGTTTTTTGACACATCAACGGGTAGTAGATGGCTTCAAATCTTAGGACAAGTATGGTAATCAGTTAAGTGACCCAAAATTAAAGGAATTACGATAAACTTAGTCAGATACTCCTACATGTATAAAACATAGAGTATTTCTAGAATAAAAATAATGAGCCATTGGTAAGCGAACAAAACTAATTGTGTATAAGCATTATTACTATTACTATTACTACTACAACTTTTACTTCTACTACCCCTTCTACTACTACAACTACCACTATTACCGCTACTACAACTACTACAACTACCACTTATGTTACTACTACTTATACTACTACAGCACCTACCATTATTACTACTACTGCTACCACTACTACTACTACAACTGCTACTACTATTACTAACAACTACAACTATTACTACTACTATAACCACCACTATCACTACTAACGCTACAACTACCACTACTACTACTACTACTACTACAACTACCACTATTACTCCACGTCTACTACTACTAAAACAACAACCACTATTACTACTACTGCTACTACAACTTCCACTATTACTATTACTACTACTACAGTTGGTGTTAGTGTTGTGTGGCGGCCGTTGAGCGTCTTCCCGTACTTCACCATAGTGCATTTTACATGTATATTTCATTTCCTTTGGATCACTGAGCCTATTGAGGTATCTTTGAAAATGGAGTTCTGCTCATGTATACGCTTAAGGGGTAAGCAGTGTTGCAAACTGAAGAGTCTCAATAAAACCGAGACTCCCATTTTCTAATCTGTAGCATGCTCTTTGTTTCCAAAGGCAATCGTTTTGACGTTTAGTTTACAATAACCACTTCTACTACTACTGTAATGATAATAACAACTACCACTATTACTACTACTACTACTACTACTATTACTACTACTACTACAACTACTACAACTACCATTATTACTCTACTACAACTGCTACTACTATTACTACTAATAATAATCATAATGAAGTAGATCGAGCGGTTAAATTTGGCTCTGGATGTACAAGCAGGGCCATAATTCAGCTCAGGGCGTGAGACATTTCCGTACCTCATTTTCAAAGTAACCTGGGTTGAGTAAAGAGAAAGTGCGTGCTGAGAGAGCGGCACAAAGTCTTAATGGACGACCAATGAAAGTAAGATAATACAATGTATTTGGGAGCATAAAGACATACCCACTATAACCTAAATTTCTTTGCAATGGTCATGAAGCCAGAGAACGATTTCTGATATTATGGAAACTGTATTCATACATGTAGCTTTAAGTATTTGAAACTAACGTTTTATCTGCGAATATGACACAGATTCTCAATTAAGAGAAACAGAAACATCAAATGAACTTGTCTGCCAGTCATTGGTCAGAATGTGCGCATTTAAGTCACAAAACATTCAATTTGATTAATCCTTAACATGTTAACTCTTTCACTGCCATAGGCGATAATAATAGGCTTTTGCAAACAGCCTAGATCCAGATTGAGCCGTCCCATCTGGATCTACGCTGTTTGACATTCAGTCTTTCAACTTTACAAACGTCTTTCCAAACAATATTTTGTTAAAAAAAAAAAAAAAAGAAAAGCAGACGACAAATGTCGTCTGAAATTAGGCACTGAAAGAGTTAAAGCGCTAATCACAGCTACAGCAGAATAAACTTTCAAATATTTCATTGTTTTGGATAAAATAAGGCTTGACATATCATGTGAATCGTCTACCAAGCAGACGATTCACATGGCATGTCATGTCTTATTTTCTCTGAAAAAACAAAAAAACAAATAAAAACAATTTTAGAATGTCTTGTGCTACTAAATGGCTTTAAATTAGCACTTCATCACGTAAACATACCTATATAATTTGATCCCCTTAAACCCCACTTTTATATAGTAAAACTGGGGTTTACAGGAGTATACATTATTTTTCTTATTTCTGCTCTAAATCATAGATTGTGGGTACTCGTTAGAACCGCCTCGACGAGGCGGTTCTAACGAGTACCCACAATCTATGTTTTGAGCAGAAATATGAAAAATATCAGAATTTTTTACCTGAAAATTTTCCTTTTTGGTGATAAAATTTTCAGTATATTTGAATAGGCGTGTTTTCGTAATGTTAAGGGTAACGAGGGAATCGTCTAAGAAGTTTCCCAAACTGTGGGATTTATTCTGCTGTTACATGCAGCTTTTTGACTGATTGAACTAATTACTGAAGTCTGACAAACTCGAAAGAAAATCTGAAAGTTATTGACAAATAACAGAGGACGTAGATCGGCATATCGTCAGAAGATTTGGTCGACGAATAGGATATCAACTCTCTCATGCACTAACTTTCTACGGCGCGTCAATTTCTGATAAAACTATAAGCAAGAGGATGTCTTTGAACATACAAAGTTTGAGATACATGTACCCGCATTCTTCGGTCATTCTGTACATCCACGTCATAAGAGTATTTCCAACTAATACACAAGACAAAATATTTAGATGTAAACATCTAAGTACCGGCGCAAATTTTGTTCATGTTTACATAGAGATATGGGACAAAAGTATACCAAAGTTTAATAAATTTTCAATGTAACAGGTAAAATCGAACAATAATGTAATTCTTTAACTTTCACTGCCACAGGCGATAACAATAGGCTTTCGCAAATAACATAGATCCAGATGAGACGGCTCATATGAGCCGTCTCGTCTGGATCTACGCTGTTTGAAATTCAGTCTTTCAACTTTGCGTATAAACTTCTTTTTAAGCGATGGTTTGTTAAAAAAGAACAGCAGACGACAATGTCGTCTGAAATTTGGCACCGAAAGAGTTAATTTTTGCTTTTATTAAGCTTTATGAAAGTTCTTGATTGAAATGAAAATAAAATGGACATTAATCTGTTTATAACACAGTTTGTAATACGATATTTTTATATTTGCCGGGATGGTCACAAACCGACGATCCCGGCAAATATAAAAAGTCCTTAGTGAGCTAATCAGACACGCTCCCATATGTAAAAATCGCGCGCCGGTCAATAACCAGGTATCAAAGGTCTTGACCACCCTATGCATTCGCGCAGAAATGGGCCTTTATCTATCCTAAAATGTAGTATAAGATGTCTTAGGGTCATTCGCAGCTACGGAAACAGTTTAGAGACATTTTGTTTCTCATAGCCTTTCTTTGTGTGTGTGTGTGTGTGTGTGTGTGTGTGTGTGTGTCTCTCTCTCTCTCCGTCTGCCTGTCTCTCTCTTTCTCTGTGACAACAGCCACTAAACCACAAAAATATAGGTCAAAGTAAGTGATGTCTGGTTTCAACGACCCACATTTAATCTTTAAAACTCGTGTAAGATTAATTATTTAAAACCATACAATATTTTAGAAACACAAATAATCGCAGAAAAGAGATGGAAATCATAGAACCAGGTAACAGTAAATCAAGGTTAAATAAAAAAAAATGTTTTCAGAGAAAACACATGCATCCTACCTTTAACATTACATGTTATTTGATAACCTTGAATTGCGGTCAAGGTCACTTATGTCTAATCAACTACATTGAATTTACACTGTTCTCATGGTACATGTATGCATGAGTGTCCAAAATCAAGTCATTGGTTCAGAAGATAAAATGTACAAGAGCTTTGAAAAAAAGGTCAAGTTAAGCAAACTATGATCAGCTCTGAAACATGCCAACCTTTTTTTAAGAATGTCGAGAACACAACACAAGAAAATGTCACGTTAACGCCAACGAAGACATAATGAAAGTTTGGATCGATCTTGGAAATTGAATTAAGGTTACCAAACTTTTATCAACAATTAAGGTCATCCAAGTTACATAATGTACATGTACTAAATGTGACTGAATTTATCATCGGTTCTGGAGAAAGTGCAATGAAAATTATTTTCCGGCCAAACATGACCAGCTGTGCAAGCTTGTTACCTTGAAAATGAGATCAAAGTCCCCAAAATCTAATCAGCAATTGCAGATGTCCGAATTATATAGTACAATTAGGTGTGGAGATAGTGTGAAAAAAATTCTATATTATACAGTTGTGTCTGTTTTGACCTTTGAAATAGTGTCAGTGTCACCAAACTCTAACCAGTAATTGAGTTTTTTCAAGTTTATATATACCAGCTTTGACCCAAACACACCAATTGTTATTGAAGATAAAGTAGTGAAAGTCCCTCTTGTTTTTCAGTCTACAGTATGTGCTAACCTTGAAAATAAGGTCAAGGTCACCGAAATCTAAGCAGCAATTAAGGTCATACAACTCGTAGTATGTACCAGATTTGATCCTAAACAAGACAGTATCGTTATTATATGGTGCACTTCCTTTAAATTGCCTTCTATCAATGTTGGAAATTTCTTTTGATAATAATGAATGATGTTTGCGATATGTTATCATCAAGAAAAGTAAACAAGGAAAAAATCTTTAACTATTATATTTAAATACAGTTGACTCTCGTTATCTCGACCTCGCTTATCTCGAATAACCGCTTATCTCGAAGTGGAAATCTGGTCACTGCCTAAACATGAAAATCTAACAACAGGTAAAAGAATATTGTGGCAAAGAGGAGAAATTGCTCCTTAGGAGCAATTTCTCCTCTTTTCCACAATATTTTCAATATATCTCTAACTTTAAGAGTCAAATTACACATATATTTGTTAAATATGGTTATTCGAATTATTTTTTCTTTTTTTATTATTATATTTTTATCAATTCTGCAAATCTGATATATCGAGGTACGGATATCTCTAAGTATTCCGAGAGTCCCTTGGAATTCGAGATCGTAACGAGTGTCGACTGTATTATAGACAGAAAGTCCAAGCTTCATTAAAAAAATTGCGTATCTTTTTACAATTTAAAACATGCTTCCATAAAAGTCTGAGAAACAGACAGAATGGCGGAAATCGTTTGTGCCTTCTGTACCCTTTCTCACTGCTCTTACATGTAGTTCATGTTTCAAATACCATCTGAGCATGAATTCTTACCAAGTCATGCTTCGGACAAGAAAAAGTCAAGAAGGCTGACACTTTCGTACATGTAACTGCGAAAAGAAGACCTATGTTTTACACACCACAGCTTCAACCTGAAAACCTGTAATTGTTTCATCAAGGTTTTGAACAAAATCGTGACGATCGGACGGACAAGGCAGCAGCCATGTGCTCATTTTCGGGGAGCATAAGCAACACTGTACAAAATATTTGTTAAAAGTGGGGTTTAAGGGGGTCAAAATTATATAGGCATGTTTTCGTGATGTCCAGACGAGATTGCTCATTACGAGCCGTCTCATCTGGCTCAACACTGTTTTTCTGTCTGTTCTCACTTTTGTAATAACACCCGCTTTTGCGACAATGGACATTTACAAATACATCGGAAGAAGAGTCCAATTCAAAAACATAGGGGTTAAAGGTTAGAGAAAAGATCTTTAAAATTTTTTTTGAAGTTTTGAAGATTTGAAAATTATTGTCAACGGCACCGCTACAACATTTGTTTTTATTTTTTTATTTTACTTTTTCAAATATTTAACAAGTTTCAAACATATTACATTATTAAATAAATTCTTTTGACCAAAAAAGTGCAGTGTTTAAGAACAATCACCACATTTATAGAGACGAAGCTAATACACAGCAATAGAGGTAAAACATTGCTGCATATATTATTAAGTTAAGTTTTGCATATTAAATCAAGACTCTGTGACATCATAAATCTCCAAAAAAATGTTTAAAATGATAATGCACATCAAAGCAATTTTTAAATCTTCATATCTCTATAGTTTCCTTAACTCTTATCCTGCTGAATAATTTAATTAGCCACACTCATTTCTGACTATCAACCAATCAGATTACATCCTATAATGTTTTCGTTCACATTCACAAACTGAATGACAAACAGTGTAGATCCTGATCAGATGGCTTCTTCAGAAGCCATCTGATCTGGATCTACACTGTTTGCAAAGGTAGGGGTTGTCGTGAACAGCAGGATAAGGGTTAATTTGTATCTGCTTTTGATAAAATTTGCAACAAAATGTACTGTCCATCAAACTCTGCCATTTCCTATATTCCTATATAATTTTTATAAGCGTTGCCTTTGCATTTTAAATGCAGTGTCTGTTAAAGCATACTGCATTCAAAATAATAAAATTTGACCATGTCGTTTTTTTTTTTTTTCAAATTAAATGTTAATGTGTCTTAAATACTGTTGCAAAAATGCTAAATAGTTAAGACCCTGATCAAAACCCACGTCCTGTGGATCTGAACTAGGTCTATACTCTTCGCACAAGATAAGCAGGTATCACCACTATCTTACTGTAATCGCAAATTAGCTGTAAGTTACTCTTACACGTGCCGGCCTCGGTGGCTCAGCTGGATGCGCCATCCGACTGGAGACCAGGAGGTCGCGGGTTCAACCCCCGCCGAGGTCGGCAACATTCTTTCGTGGAGATTGATCGTGAAATATTTTCTACGGTCGTTCTCTCCCTTCCGCTGATTCAAGAAGGGCAGTTGTTAGTTTCTGGCGAAAGAATGTGCACAATACTGGTTAACCGCTTAGAGGACTAAGCCTGCCCAGTAAACGTGTGGCTAGGTAAACTGACCGCGCTCGACATGACCCCACTGGGTTGACTGGGCCGTAAAACCTCAACACAAACAAATACTCTTACAAGTACAACTTCGTGTACTTTAACATTAATGTAACATGCCATGTACCTAATTTAACCATCACGAAAACATACCTATATAAATTTGACCCCCTTAAACCCCACTTTTATAAAGTAAAACTGGGGTTTACAGGGGTATACATTATTTTCTTATTCTGCTCAAGATCAGATTGTGGGTACTCGTTAGACCCGCCTCGGCGAGGCGGTTCTAACGAGTACCCACAATCTATGTTTTGAGCAGAAGTATGAAAACTACTAGAATTTTTCATCTGAAAGTTTTCATTTTATTTTTGGTGGTAAAATTCTCAATATATTTGAATAGGCGTGATTTTGCAATGACCAAAAATGCGTGTTTCTAAAACTGTATTGCTCCACATATATGCTTATCCCTACAAAATGCCACACTGAAAAAGGGGCATAACTACCACCAAATTAATCCAATTGTTTTCAAAAGTTCATAATCGCAAAGGGAAACGCAAAGAAGTATAGACCCAGATCAGAAGCCCCAGGGCGTCTGATCAGGGTCTACACTGTTAGCATTAAATCAAACATTACGGAACGTCTTTCACGCATAGTTATAATAAAAACTGACCAGATACCCTGTATTTGGAAATAGGCTGGTCCAAAAGTTATGGTAGAAGAGTCCATCCGGCATAAATTGGTTAATCAGGTGATCTTCACCTCAGCGTAAATAAGTCTTTCAAAAAGCAAAACCCTAGCTTAAATACTGTCTGCGATATCTTGTACACAAGGCAAAGTGTTGCGAACGGAATAACAAGCGAACGAACGAACGGATAAACAAAGCAAATGCAATATGCCCCTCGATTTTTTTTAAAGTTGGGGGCATAAACAGTAAAACAATCACATGTTCAAATCTACTTACAATACCAAGCTATTTATTGTACTCTTTCCTCTCAGCTATTTACAGTTTATTTAGAATACTGCCAGTTTGAAACTATTGAATCCGATATCGAATCTGTTTCTAACCATAATGACACTCGGTGCTGTTATTGCTTTGCACGACAGATACAGTATGTTCCAGAGAAATCAGAATATAAGTAGATGACAGAGAGAAGGAGCATCAAATCAATAGACAAAAGCCAGGAAAGCCTTTGAGACCAGTAAGCCAACTATAGGTAAACAAAAATGCCATACCAAGACAGAAGTTAATGTCATTTATAAGCCCACACAGATACGATTTTGGAAAACAAACACGATACTCGCCGGGCTAACACTGAGTATTTATTTAGCACTGGCCTAACTATTGCGTATCAAGTTAAACGGTTTGAGACAGCGAAATATGCTTGATCGGTCAGATTTAAGAAAATCTTCCCCAAACCAATGGTCGGTGATTCTTTGCTCTTATCTTACTCAAAAATGTACCACTGTATATAGAAAAAACGTGAAACGACTATACACAGACGCTATCAAGAGGAGGTCAGATAATTAATGAAATTCGACCATTAGCAATCGCAAAGCAGATCACCACAATATCAATGCACATATCATATTTAATGAAAATCCTTGACATTTGCTCAAGTTATCGTCTGGAAACGAAAATACGTACGATCGGACAGACAGACGTTCGACTGACAGACAGACGGACAGACAGACGGACGACCAACGTGAAACCATAAGACCCCGCCACTATCGTGTGGCAGGGTATAAAAATGGCTGTGAGTCTACCAAGTGGACAGTGTAAAAAAGTCCCGTAGTTTCATCACGAAAACATACCTATATAATTTTGACCCTCTTAAACCCCACTTTTATATAGTAAAACTGGGTTTACAGGGGTATACATTATTTTTCTTATTTCTGCTCAAAACATAGATTGTGGGTACTCGTTAGAACCGCCTCAGCGAGGCGGTTCTAAAGGGTACCACAATCAATGTTTTGGGCAGAAATTGTGGGTACTCGTTAGAATCGCCTCAGCGAGGCCATTCTAACGAGTACCAATAATCAATGTTTTGAGCAGAAATATGAAAAAAATATCAGAATTTTATCTATAAAACTTTCAGTTTTTGGTGTGAAATTTTCAATATATTTGAATAGGCGTGTTTTCGAAATGTCACGATAATGTCACTAGCATCTGGCTGCAAGTGCATTTACCGTTACTTTTTACGGCCGTCTGTAGAACTTTTGCAGAGATTATTTCGTAGAATGGGGTAAGGGTGGGTAGGTTTCAGATATGGTGCGGTAGCTCACATTCCTACTCTGCCCTACGTTGCGTATCTTGGCCTACTGCATGTATGCCTTGCCAAGCGAGGTGATTGCTGTAAATAATCTACGGGCGCCCGCAAAAATTAACGGTAAATACGCAGGCAGCCAGTTGCCAGTTATTTTACCGTATAAAAAGCTACGGGATTTTTCGATGTTGTCGTGTAAGATCATCGTTCCGAGTTAGCGCTGCCAGCAGCTATATGAAATCACGAATATGCCCTACAAACGAAAGAACTCTGCAAAACGACCTTTTCTGCTATATCAGTAAAAGGACAGGCCATTTTATTCATAATTAAATATGCTTTGAAAAGTGTTTTCAGATTGTAGGTACATGTAAAACTGTGAGGTTAGAACAAACCTAAACTATGACGAAAACAAGACTATCAAATATATTGAGAATTTTACCATCAAAATATGAAAATTTTCAGATAAAAACTCTGAGTTTTTTCCTATTTCTGCTCAAAACGCAGATTGTGGGTACTCGTTAGAACCGCCTCGCCGAGGCGTTTCTAACCAGTACCCACAATCTATGTTTTTGAGCAGAAATAAGAAAAATAATATCTACCCATGTAAACCCCAGTTTTACTATATAAAAGTGGGGTTTAAGGGGGTCAACATTATATAGATTATATAGACATGTTTTCGTGATGCAGGAAAATAATAAAAATAAAAACAGGATGTCCTTCCATACGCCCATTATTGATTTTTATTTATATTTAGCTTAGAAAAAATGAAGCAGCTTAGCAATATATAATTATTTTTCGGGCGTCGCCGAATCAGCCCCTGTAGCTCAGTCGGTAGAGCGCTCGCCTCATACGCGGAGAATCTGTCCCGTCCTTTTCTTTTCATTGTTAAGTATGTAAGTATGCTTTCGTTTCTACGTCGTGTATCTGCTTTTTTTTTTTTTTACAAATATTTCTTGTTTTACAGTTACCCAGTCCCCATAATGTTACGTATTTTAAGTACATTCCAAAGGTCAAACAAAACAATTATTGAAAGGACAGCCAGCTTTCTATGGGTTTTCTTAACATCTAATGACAGTAGTTCCTGTTTCAATAACAGAATGTCTTATTTTTAACACAAATCTGTTCAGAAAAAACATTTTCATTTACAGCTGGTACATAGTTATAACTGAGACAGGCAAGGTAATGAAAGATACAACGTAGGCGGACTTTACTTCTACGTAAATCATTAATGCTTTGCATGCTGGGTAAAAATTCAGGAGACTACATTTTGATGTTTTCTTCTTTTTCCCGGACAATAGGCTCTGACATTTCACGCGATTTGTCCACTTGGGAGACAGTAAGTATGAAATTTCAAATCTATTTTCTGCGAAAGACATTTGCTGAAATTGCCCAGAAGGTAACAAAGGTTGAATTCTGTTTTCCACATTCACGTAGATATGTTTCCTTGCTTCTCAATTTTCAGATGTTTACTGAATTATTTCAGAGGTTTTAATCACAGCAATACTCAAAGACAATTTAATCGTGTATACGGTGGTAATACTAAAATAGCTACATGTGCTGTCGACCGGGCAGATACTGCGTAGAGTTGCAGTCGACCAAGAAATACGGTTTTCGACCGAGCAGTACGGGTGTCGACAGACGAGTGACTTTGTTTGAAGGCCCGCCTGGAACATAATTTTAAGTTATGTTTCAATATTTGTGTGTTCAGACTATTTCTGTTATATTTAACTTTTCGTAAAATTGTTTTGGTGGCTGGCTAATTGCTTATTTCCACGCTGAGAGGAATCAAACAGGAAAACATGAAAAATAAGCAATTCCTGGTAAATTCGTGGTATTTGTTAGGTGTCACGGCCAACTGAGGGCAGAAAAATTATGTAGATGTATCACTAGTTTAAATGATCATCAATTAGTTGCCTGTGTTTATTTGTTTATTATGCATTTGTGGTACTTTTATTATTTTCGTCGATACTGCTGTCGATGAGCAGTAATTTTGTTTGCATTACGAAAACACTCCTATTCAAATATATAGAAATTTCACCTCCAAAAACTGAAAATTTTCAGATAAAAAACTCCGATGTTTTTCATATTTCTGCTCAAAACATAGATTGTGGGTACTCGTTAGAACAATTTATGTTTTGAGCAGAGATAAGAAAAATAATGTATACCCCTGTAAACCCCAGTTTTACTATATAAAAGTGGGGTTTAAGGGGGTCAAAATTATTTAGGCATGTTTTCGTGATGGTATTGTTGTCGACCGCACTTGAAACGGATGTTCATGATTCAGCAAGAATGTTACAGAGAGATTAGTAGAGATATGAAAATTAATCTTGTATTAAAGTGTGAATGAATTGTTTACTTTCATTTTCACTGGTAAGCAATTATTATCTCCCTTGCCTCTTGCTGAATCTCGCGAGAGTGTCAGTGTTCGTTTGGCAGAGGCAAGCATTAGTTACATCCGTTGCTGTTTCATGGCACCCCATCTTTCTCAAGCACATCTATTGGCAGTCCTTGTCTGTTGCCATGGTAACTGCCATTACCTAATCGGTCGTGTCTAGTGCTCCCGTCTGTTTTGCACACGTCACCAGCGCTTATCCACATGCTTCTGTCACTGGTGGCGCTAACTGCTGTGGTGACCAATCATATCTTTGGCTGGCAATTCTATGAACCAATGGCATTGCTGATAAGCCCGGCGCTTTCGAATACCGGGCGTGCTTGCCAATTTCAAGTTTGATGCCACAGCGTGCTAATCGATGACTATTTCACCCACCCACCCTATCTGTTTACACATGTACATAGTAGTATAGTTTTAATGTAGTTACATAGTAGTATAGTTTTAATGTAGTTTAGTAAAGGAACCATCGTAAGCCTCATACTTTTTATCTTATAAGCATAATCTCTGTGACTTACAAATAATTATAAACTTGTTTCACGATATGCTCATATTTGAATCGGGGAGTACTGTGGTTAATATACATGTACGGCCTATTAAGGGATTGTACTTTAAAATCCCCATCTTTACGTGCCTTAATTATTATTATGTGCGATTCCCTTCTTGGAATATACATACACTAAACAGTTCATGGTACATTCAGTGAGGATTTAAGTCAGAAGTTATTCATTCTAGTGAGGAACTTATAACGTATTATTAGAAACAGTGCGATTGAACAATACATAGTGGAAAGTGACACTTGTGTTAATGTTACCCTTTAGTGGAATTGACTGATATACAAAGACTTACTTCCTTTGTAGGAGGTGTTTTGAAAAATTTTCAAATGCATGCAAATGTCTGCTAGATACATTTTGTCTTGTTTACATAAAGTTGACTTGTTTCGCTTATAATATGATTTTTGTTTCAAATACATGATTGCCTTGTCCCAAAAAGGTTGTTATGTGTTTTCTATCGCATCCTGCATCACCCAGTGGGTTGTTGCCTGGCACCCGCAGGAGGCTGTCTATGGGTATGTAATGAACAATTTAACTGGAAGTTAATTACATCACGAAAATATACCTATATAATTTTGACCCCCCTTAAACCCCACTTTTATATAGTAAGGCTGGGGTTTACAGGGGTATACGTTATTTTTCTTATTTTTGACCAAAACATAGAGTGTTTTTCGATTGTGTTGGGGTTTAACGACACGTCAACCCTTGTGGGTCATTTTGTGTCGTCTCCCAGAGAAAGGGAGAAATGAGATAGAAGAGATAGTAGAAGAGATGAAAGAGAGGGACAAAGAAGAAAGAGAAACAGGAATGAAAGTGAAGAAACAGAAGAAATAAAAGCATTCCCCCTCTACCCTTACCTGCTAGGAGGATAGCAGGCCTTGCCCAACTGTAAGCCAATATCAGTTGGACGCCCCAGTGACGTAAGATACACGATACCTTTGCACCACCCGACCACCCTCAAAACATAGAGTGTGGTTACTCGTTAGAACCGCCTCGGCGAGGCGGTTCTAACGAGTACCCACAATCTATGTTTTGTGCAGAAATATGAAAAATATCTGAGTTTTTTTATCTGAAAATTTTCAGTTTTTGGAGATGAAATTTTCTATATACTTGAATAGGCGTGTTTTCGTATTGAGTTCAACAATAAAATAAATGCTGGAGTTCTTCGTTACTCTCTGTGCTCTTAGTAAGGGTTACAACTTGTAAATTCACATGATCAATTTACACTATTGTGTGTCGCTGCAAATGCTGTGCATCATTTATATATCATTGTTAGACTAAATAAAGGCCTATCTGCAGTTTGTAAGCGGATAACTGCAAAACTTTGTTGTATATCGATTCATTTTAGCACACGTATAAATTACTAATGCATGATACAAACTTGTTCAACTGCTTGTGAACTTTTCGAGAAGCAGTTGGGCAGATGGCAGTGCCTAGGGACAGGCACGAACCGTTTAGGAGGCATGCAGACAAGCCACATCACTGCACTACATGCATCAAAGTTTTTTTTTCTTAAAAAAAAAAAAAAAAAATGAGCTCGGTGCTCACATGAGAACTCATACTGACACAGGAGATCATTGTCTAATCTGTGAGGTATGTAGAATGTGCACTTAGTTTAAATCATCATTGTACAATCACATGACTTTGGTGCATAAAAGAAAACATTTAAATGTATAGTTTTTCAAAAGACGATTTCAAACAAGCGAGTATGAAAAGGCATGAAAAAAAAACCAAAAAAAAAAAAAAAAAAAAAAAAAAAAAAAAAACATGGGCCTGATAAGGAATGTTCCAAATGTAAGACGGTATTCATAAGCTAGGATGACCGTATACGATTTTGTGAAAACAAAAAAAAAAAAAAAAAAAAAAAACCCAAAAAAACACGGATAGTAGAAATCGATGTTTTTAAATGATGTTTCTAGTTATAGTATAATTAAAGTCCTCGAAAGACCATCAAAAGTACAAACATGCTTTTTACCGATGTACCAAATGTGCGCTTCTATTTCCGCACAGGAAAACATTTTTAGACAAAAGAAAAAAAAAAAAAAAAAAAAAAAGGCTACAGAGATATAGTAAATCGCTTCCGCCATGAACTGCTTTATTGCGGGTCGCCCTTGCTAGCTGCATAAATAGGAGTTTTACCAATCACACGTCAAACACGGGAATTATACCGAACCCACCTAAAGCGGAAGTAACTACCAAGACTGTTGACATAGTCATTACGAAAACACGCCTATTCAAATACACTGAAAATTTTACCACCCAAAAATGGCAATTTTTCAGATAAAAAATTCTGATATTTTTGTTATTTCTGCTCAAAACATAGATTGTGGGGTTTAAGGGGGTCAAAAGTATATAGGTATGTTTTCGTGATGAGTTGTGCATCTGATAACAAATAGAACTAAATAGAATGTTTTATTATCAAAAATATGGCTTCTTTCGGGTATACTATTAACACAATTATGCATATCGTCCCATACAAGGGACAGTGGCAGAAAGTACAGACCCAGATCACACTGTATAAGGTACGGATCTACACTGTATAAGGTACAAAAAGCTCTATAATGTATGATAATACAAACAAGCAATACACACAACCTTTCTCTGAAAAGGACATGTCCAAAGGATATCTTTACTGGTATTGAAATAAAGCATTCCGTTGTCGAATCAGCTCAACAGGACTCCCCCATCTAGTGACCTGCTATAGTGAAACTGTTGAAAAACTCAGAGGATAATAGGGATCAAAAGTGACTGTCACGAAACTAAGTCCGGAAAGTACAGTCGACTCTCGTTATCTCGAACTCCAAGGGATTCTTTGAAACAGTTCGAGATATCCGTACTTCGACATATCAGATTTGCGGACTCAGGAAAACAATTAATCGAACAACCACCTTTAACAGAATGCATATGTAATCTGACTCCTAAGTTAGAGACATTTTGAAAATATTGTGGAAAAGAGGAGAAATTGCTCCTAAGGAGCAATTTCTCCTCTTTTCCACAATATTTTATTGCCTGTTGGTAGATCTCTGTGTTAAAACAGGGACCAGATTTTCACTTCGAGATAAGCGGTTATTCGAGATAAGCGAGTTCGAGATAACGGGAGTCGACTGTAAATGAAGTCATTTAGGTAAGTCAAATGAATCATGATACATATGTTATCATGTTCCGCATAAGCTTTATAAGCGTATATGCAACTGTTGATAAAAAAAAGCCCTTCTGAAGATTCTATTCTAAATGGGAAAAATGTGGCCCCGATGGGAGCAAATTCTTTCTTTTTAGAGTGGACCCTTTTTATAAGGGGGCTGGTTTGCAGGAATCAAACACGTAGTAACAAAAGTTGTCGCCCTTGTATGCAATGGTCGAAAATCTCCATATGTATCCAGTCCTCTGAAAAAGGGGCGCTAGGCATTGCTTTTTACCTGGAGATACCACATCGTATTGCAACTTTTTGAATACTAAAGCGAGATTTTACAACTCGTTTTTTTTTTTAGCTACAAAATGTAACCTTTAGCATTTCGTGCTCAGGTGAGCGATAGTGATCCGTTAATGTATAATCTACTTAGGCCAGCCGCGGAAACATGTAACAGAACACTAAGGTCATCTGAAACCCGCAACTTGACTGTTCCTCGATCCATGACTTCATTGTGTGATAGGATATCCAAGATGCCCGCCATGCCGCCATCTTGAAAA
Source organism: Anodontia alba (assembly GCA_964016985.1). NCBI lineage: Eukaryota > Metazoa > Mollusca > Bivalvia > Lucinida > Lucinidae > Anodontia > Anodontia alba. The sequence goes on from OZ024828.1 coordinate 24,638,590, forward strand.
TCTTTTTTATTTGTATTTCTCTTAAACCGAAATGCCGATTAACTCGAACTTTGATAGGAGATATTGGGGACATTTGTTGATAAAAAAAGACAAGTAAAACCGTTCCGATCGGAAATCTAAGATGGCCAACACGGTCGCCATCTTGAAAATCTAATATGGACTTCTTATATTGAACCGATAGGCACTTGTCTCGAAACTTAGTAGACAGTATCAGGGTGACGTGTAGATCGAAATAGCTAAAATCAGTTTGACTTGAAAATCTAAAAAAAAAAAAAAAAAAAAAAAAAAAAAACATTTTGAACCTCCTGTGCCAAAACGCCAATTGACTCGAAACTTGACAGGAAGTAGAGGGGTGATTTGTACACCAAAAATTGCTAAAATCGCTCCGACTGGATATCCAAGTGGCCATCTTGAAAATCCATTTTGAACTTCTTCTCTTGAACCGAAATGTCAATTGTGTTTAACTCGATAGGAAGTATTGAGACAACCTGTAGATCATAACTTAGTAAATCGTTTTTTATCGGAATCCAAGATAACCGCCATGGCCGCCATCATGAAAATATGTTTTAAACCTCATCCTGAACGGAAACGTCATTTGACTCGAAACTTCGTAAGAAGTATCAGAGCGACTTGAACATAAAAAATAGCGAGAATCGTGGTAATACCAAAATAGCTAATCGAAAGTGTTGGCCATGGCAGCCGTTTTGAAAATATAGTTTGAACCTATTCTCGTGAACCAAAAAGCCAAATGACTCGAAATATGGGGATAAGTATAGGGGTGACTTGTAGATCAAAAACAGCCAAAATCATTAAGATCGAAAATCCAAGATGACCACCACGGCTGCCATATTGAAAATGTGTTTTAAACTTCTTGTTTTCAACGGAAAGGCCAGCTGATTGGAAACGTGATAGGAAATATAGAGTAGACTTGTAGATCAAATAAAGCTACAATAGCTCAGATCGGAAATCCAAGATGGTCGCAATGGCAACCGTCTTGAAAATCTATTTTGAACTTTTCCTGAACTAAACGGCCGGTTGACTCAAAATTTCCAAACAGGTGAGCGATACGGGGCCATGTTGGCCCTCTTGTTAATATTTTTCACAGATTCAAAGAATAGGTTAATCAAAATAGAATATCACATTAACCCAAACATTTCTTTTGATCATATCCAAAGAAGAATTTTCACTTACTGTGACAGTTTCGGTTCTCATCGAGCCATCATCAGACTGTGCCCTTGACCTTGTGATGTCACGGAACTTGGACTGCTTACCACCAAACTGGATAGTCTCTTCGAGAACTATTCTCAGACAGTGACCTTTGCCGCTTAATGTTACGGAATTTGGACTTCTTACAACCAGACTGGTTGGGACTTGTATTGCTTACTCACTAGGCTGGTTAGTCAAGTCCCGTGGCATCACGAGGTCAAGGTCACAGAACCAGTCTAGTGGTAAACAGTCCAGTCTAGGAAATCACTGAGCAAACAACAGTACACTCATGTAACAATCGGTTATCAATGTACTGACAGAGTCTTAAGTGTTTACAAGACAAAATATTTAGACGTAAACGTCTAAGTACTAAGTATACCGGCGTAAATTTTGTTCATGTTTACTTAGAGATATGGGACAAGGGTATACTAAAGTTTAATAAATTTTCAATGTAACATGTAAAAAAGAACAACAATGTGATTCTTTAATGTATGCTTTTATTAAGCTTTATGAAAATTCTTGATCAAGCAATACGCGAATCCTAGTCATTTTGGGTTCTCTACGAGATTTATTTTACACATTATTATTTGAAAAAAACAAACAAAAAAACAACAAAAAAAAAACAAAAAAAAAAAAAAAACAGCAAAAACAACAACAAAAAAAAAAAAAAAAAAAAAAAAAAAGAAAAAACGCCAGAACTTAAATAAGTTACCAGATCTTAACTAGAAGCTTATTTTAGCATGCGTCAGATATGAATATGTCTGAATTTTTTAAGCATATGAATGGGTCTGTTTTTTCAAAGTCTAAGTATATGAATGGAGTGGGTTTTCAGATTTTAGCATACAAATCTATGCCAAAATCACCAGTAGATACTCACCCACCACCCGAGGCGTGAGTCTTAAACGCGAACTTTGTTTATCATTTTTGTATACTTATTCTTTAGACTCTTAACATTGAAATGCATATCACAGTTTTATATGATTTTTGCTATAATTTTACGGTATAAGAGCCTTTAGTTAGACCGGTCTGCTGCAGTAAAACCGGAAAATGAAATAAATCACCAACAACATAAACACAGAACAGTAATAAATAACAACAAAAGAACCGACTTGGAACAATCAGTTATAATTCACGCCCTTAACTTTCACTGTGGTTCGAAACACTTATTTGTTCGGCTCGTTGAGCGATCTTCTAACTCATTGCGCAATTTTGCAATCTCGCTAGAATCTTAGCTATAGTCGCTCATACGAGCATTCTCAGTCAAACAACCAGGTCCTCTAAGTGTCTCAACATACGCATTCAAAGTTAGACATTATCGAAATCAACAAATTAATAGCTTGGATGAAAAGTCAGACACTGGTGTTCCCGACACATACAAACACTTAAATGCGTGGGTGAAACGTCACACAGCGACGATCCCGGCAAATATACAAAACAAACTTTGTGAGCTAATCGAACACTCTCCCATACATAAAAATCCAAAGCTATATTAAGAGACAGGCGCGATTCGCGCGCCAGTCAGTTAGTTTAAACAAATGCCAAGAGAAACTGTGGTTAAGAGAGGACCTGTTTGAGAACCAGCTGAACCATGAAACAGTTTTTACGTAAAAGTGAGATTTATTGCATTATTCTACAACCAATCAGGTATAGTGCCCTTTAAAAAGCTTTATTTCGTTGAAGCATTAGTATATCCAGTAACAATAAGTTTACTTCATGCTTTTTCGCGAATGTCCATCAATTAGGTAAATGCAAAATGTTCTGCACAGGCGTAAGAGCATAAAAGTATCCCCTAATAACCCTCTACAATGTCTGAGATTGTTTTTCATAGATGCTTGTTCTATTATTTACATTTTTTGTTTATCCCGTTTATGCCGAGTGGACTCTTCTGCCTTAACTCTTTGGACAGATCTATTTCCAATCAAAGGTTAATTTTGGTATTACCATGTTTTAAAATAAATTCTTTTACATGTATTTAATGCAGTGTAGACACTGATCAGACGCCATAGAATAGTGGATATGTGCGCTCAGTGAAGTTTCAAATCAGTCTGCACATTCGCTGGGCGCATTTTGGATAGCCCAGGATGCAAAATTTTATCACGCGGACAACGAAGACTATGATCAAACTAGGCGGAGGCGCGGGCTTATTTGAGTCGTCTTTGCGCGCACATTTCAGAAGGTACGATCTAGCACGTTGGGGGTCATAAGTGTATTAACATTATGAAAGACTATGTCTGCACCCCATGTCAGCAACCGCTTGAAGGCCGTTGTACGCTCAAGAGATCAAATGACCTTAAGATGACCAGATATAGTATTTTGGTCTTGATGCCTTTTGAATATTTGATAAGTTCTTCAGTTACATAATTTTGCTTTCATATTTTATTTATCTCAGAGGATATTTTCGCTCATACTTTGCCTGGAAGCAGACCATAATTTTATATGGGCCGAGGCACATGCATCAGTGTTTCAAAGATAGCATGTGCGCCCAGCAAAGACTCAGATCAGTCTGCGCATACGCGCAGGCTGATCAGAGTCTTCGCTGGGCGCTTGAAGACGCTTTGGATCATTGGCTACCAACAACATGCCCTTCGAAGACTGATCAGACTGTGCGGATATGCAGGTTGGTCTGAGTCTTCGCTGGGCGCGCATGCAGTCTGATAGCTAATACTGCGCCCCGGCTCATATTTCTTATTATGGAACCCCATGTCAATTACTCATCGCCTTTTAAGTTCAGCTATTAGTGCCCGGATATCGTCAATAAACTCCTGTATCATCCTAGGCGGGAAGTTAGAAGTTTCATTAACTATTTAAAGGTCTTGCACATAAAAAAAGAACTAGCTCATCTTTACTCCTAACATTTTCGGCGCCAAATTTCAGACGAAATTGTCGTCTGCTTTGTTTTCTTTTTCATATGAGCCTTCTCATCTGGATCTACGCTATTTGCCAAAGCCTATTATCATCGCCTATGGCAGCGAAACAGTTAATGCACAGGGACGGATTCAGCGGGGTTCGCGGGATGGTGGTTCAGTCCAATTTCGACTCAAAATTTCATTTTCGTGGGAAAATTTGGATAAATTTGAAAAATTTGGGATGCTGTATTTACGCTAAATATTTACAGCCTTTACTTTTTACCTTATACTTCTCTTCAACAAATCTATTTTATACTTGCGAATGTGTGTAAAATTGCTGGGCGAGTGGCAAATAGTGTAGACCCTGATCAGACGCCGCGTTGTGTGGCGTCTGATCTGGGTCTACACTATTTGCTCCGGTCTGTCTTTCCAAATACGCAGAGTAAGTACGGTAATTTGATCAATCGGACCCCCTCAGAAATTATCCTGGATCCGCCCCTGAAGCGCCAGTTGCGACAGCAATGACATTTCAAATACATGCAGTGCAGCCACAGACACCCTTGGGAAGAGACAAAATTGGCTGTTGTAGAGAGGTGGCTTTCGTGGAGAGTTTTAAAATAATATAGGACAATAGCACGTTGAGTAATCAGAAAAGTGTACGTTATAGTGAAGTGGCTGTTCTTGAGAGGTGACCGTTAGTGTTTCAACATTAGAGCCAGCACATGACAAAACCTACATTAAGACCTGTGTGATCAGCAAAGACTCAGATCAGCCTGTACATCCACCCGGTATGACAAGGGTTTTCGTTTATCCCTTTTTGGATAACCCGGAGGCTTTAGAAGGCACTTGCCATCGGCGAAGACTCTGATCAGACTGCGCGGATGCGCAGGCTGATCTGAGTCTTCGCTGGTCGCACAAGTCCCACAGTAGATATTGTAATGCTCTTGTTCATTTGTGACCTTGATCATGCCTAGAGACTTATCTCTCCTGATTATCTTCCAAAATGTTTGAAACCTTCCAGAAATAAAGCTCCTCTTTTCCAGAATGAATTGGTTCCCAGATGTATTTTCTCTTTAGATTAGTCTCCCCATCCCAGTGAGGAAGCAGGCAAAAAACTCCATGTCAAAGTAATTCCCCTTGAATAAGTAGCAGAGAGTACATGTATCAGGCAAGGACAGTAACTGCAGAATTTATAAACGGATGAGTACAGCCCATATACAGTCGAACCTCGTTATCTCGAACTCGCTTATTTAGAATTACCGCTTATCTAGAAGTGAAACTCTGGTCCCTGTTTTAACATGAAACTATGACAATAAGCAACAAAATAATGTGGAAAAGAGGAGAAATTGCTCCTAAGGAGCAATTTCTCCTCTTTTCCACATTATTTTATATATATATTTCTAACTTCAGGAGTCAAATTACATATTCATTTGTTAAATATGGTTGTTCAATTTATTGTTTTCCTCACTCTCTCTCTCTTAACTCTGATATGTCGAGGTACAGATATCTCGAGATGTGTCAGTGAGTCCCTTGGAATTCGAGATAACGAGAGTCGACTGTATGTTTAATTACGTTTTGGTGAGGTTTTTTTTCAGCAGATTTTGAAAGACAGACAGATAGGCGTGCTAAAAACTTGAGACGTTTTATAAGAATATTTGTTTCCTAATAGCAAAGTGATAGAAGTTTTCCTTTGTGTCTCTTGATCGTGCAGAAGTAAGACAGAACAAACAATTACATTCAGGGCCGCTTTAAAGTCAATTCCCATAATAAAGTTACGCGTGTTTTGAAGTGTCACATTTAATCCAGAAACAGGCTTCGACGATGTGAAATTGACACGAGAGAGACAACTGACAATTGTCATTTTTGTCTATTTTCTTTGACAACAGTACTTGACATTTCTTGCAATGTTTTCCTTAGAGAACAATATATCACGTTAACTTTCTTCTGATTTTTCCCTATCACCCCCACCCCTCAACCCCACTCTCGACTTCCCATTTTTAATGCATAATGTGGTGAAAAAGAAAGGGAGTGCCTGAATTCTTGAAGAAATAGAAAGCGTTTCTTTTATAGCTGTAGTCTAGGAATCTTTTCTGTTTATTATACTGTCCACTGAAATGGGCGGCCCTAACTTTGTATGTATGAACATTAGTGAGGTCTCAAAGTTGAAAGCTTCAGACTGTTGTTTTTAAATAAAGGTAGGCAATATTTAAAACGTTTTCTAAGTTTGCTTCTGTGAAGTGTCATGATGTTCGATAAATAAATGAAGCAGAAGTTGCAGATATAACATGAAATAGACTTTTACAAACACAGACACTCCAAATAGCCTCTCTAAAATGTTAAAGAGCATAACTATGGTGCGATTAACGTCCTGATCCAAGCAATACACATTCCTAAAGTAAATTTTCATCAATGAATTTAAACCCATTTCATTTCTTAAATGGACTCTTCCATATTGAATCTGTTCCAATAGGGGTCTCAGTAAAAATCAAAACAAAATTGCAAACAGTGGAGATCCTGACGAGATGGCTCATGATGAGCCGTCTCATCAGGATCTACACTGTTTGCCATTTATTTCTGATTTTAGACAGAAATCCATATTATATCCTAATTCAAGCATGGAATAGTCCACTTCAGAAACTCCGAAATGAAAGGGTTAATGAAACGTGACCATGGTGTAACACACACAAGCATCTTTAGGAAGGTAATACACTGTATACTTTGTTTGTTTGTGTTGAGGTTTTACGGCCCAGTCAACCCAGTGGGGTCATGTCGAGCGCGGTCAGTTTACCTAACCACACGTTTACTGGGCAGGCTTAGTCCTCTACCCGGTTAACCAGTATTGTGCACGTTCTTTCGCCAGAAACTGACAACTGCCCTTCTTGAATCAGCGGAAGGGAGAGAATGACCGTAAAAAATATTTCATGATCAATCTCCACGAAAGAATGTTGCCGACCTCGGCGGGGGTTGAATTCGCTGGTCCTGGTCTCCAGTCGGACGGCGCATTCAACTGAGCCACCGAGGCCGGCACACTGTATACTACTTCGCTCATTTTCACATCACAAGAACAGGCTCGACGCCGTTGATCGACATATAGATAAGAAGACATATTTTTCTACTTGTTCAATCTAAGTTCTTTGTTCGATTCGCGTTTCAAAGCGTTGCAAATAGACCAATCGGACGAAAGGTCACGAGGGCGTTTTCATGTCTTTATATCACATGTGGAGCTAAGGGAAAAGGGACCAGAATTGTCTTTTTTAGAAGTTAAAAGTTCAATGGAACAGTCAATTCCCCGTTCAGGACCATTTTCTAAGCCTACACTCAGAGACAATCGACCAACCAGTGCTGTCAGTACTTTGATTCCTATTGAAGCGGCATCGCTTTAAGGTAACTAGATTTATAAGTTATATCAGCATATCTCATAGTATTTACTCTAAGTATTTGGACAGACTGGCTGAGTACATGTAAAAAGTGAAGACTCAAAGCAGACGCTACGTGAAGTGTCATTTAATCAGGTCTATATTGTTTATTATATACAGTCGACCCTCGTTATCTCAAACTCGCTTATCTCGAATAACCGCCTATATCGAAGTGAAATTCTGGTCCCTGTTTTACCATTAACATCTAAGAACAGGTAACAAAATATTGTGGAAAAGAGGAGAAATTGCTCCTGAGGAGCAATTTCTCCTCTTTTCCACATTATTTTGTATATATTTCTAACTTCCGGAGTAAAATTACATATTCATTTGTTAAATGTGGTTGTTCGATTTATTGTTTATCTCACTTCCGCAACTCTGATATCTCGAGGTATGGATATCTCGAAGTGTTTCAGAGAGTCCCTGGAATTCGAGATAACGAGAGTCGACTGTACTCATCCCACAATTTGTAGACACATCAACAGGGCCCAGTATCGTTAACCCTTGTCCTGCTGAATAAATTAAGATGCCACGCCTACTTCTAATTTTCAGCCAATCAGATTACTTGATCTGTATGGTTGCTATAAATTCACATACTTAATGGCAAACAGTGCAGATCCAGATCAGTTGGCTTCTTCCGAAGCCAACTTATCTGGATCTACACAGTTTGCAAAGGTAGGGTATATCCGGGTTCAGCAGGACAAGGGTTAAGGTAGTCCTCTAATTTAAGCACTGATATTTTGCAAAGTACATTTTGCAATTTCTCATAAAACGTTTTTCAATGATAAATCCAACTTCGTCTACTGAATTATTTTTTGTTGATTTTAAATACCCCATACCATATGTTACATGCATAAAATCAGATCTTTAGTAACGATATACTTTAAGGAATGGTTGTGAAACTTGACCCATGTTGTTGAATTCACTGCAAGGAAAAAGAGCTTAGAGCGCCACGTAAATTAATTTTAAAGGAAAGTTACTCATTAATCAAGAACGCAAGAGTTATCTTCTGTCTATATTTCTCGTCCTTTGGTCAACAGGAAAACTAAATATCATTACGAAAACACGCCTATTCAAATATATTGAAAATTACACCACAAAAAACTGAAAGTTTTCAGATAAAAAAAAAACAAACTCTGATATCTTTCATATTTCTGCTCAGAACATAGCTTGTGGGTACTCGTAAGAACCGCCTAACGAGTACCCACAATCTATGTTTTTTTTTTAGCAAAAATAAGAAAAATAATGTATACCCCTGTAAACCCCCGATTTTACTAAATAAAAGTGGGGTTTAAGGGAGTCAAAATTATATAGGCGTTTTTTCGTTATATATTTCTTTTTTTTTTATTCAAGACTAATGCTTGTGTTATTTTCTTCGAGAGTGGCATGTTAGAGGTACACGTAGACCAAAAGATGTAATTTCGAAAGCAATCTAGTTCAACAGTTTTACCTTTACTTGAAGGGGATTGTCTTACAACATGTGATTTTCCTTTATTACATTTCTTACAAATCTATTACATATTTTTCTCTGTGAAAGAAAACCCGGCATCCGCTCACCAGTGAATTATTTCATTTCTTCAAATGGATTGTTTTCACGCGCTATTTAGTGACAAAATCCTGTGACGTAATTAATTCATTTTTCGCTTTAAACGTTTTTAACGCTTTCAATGCACAGAAAATTTGTTTGAAATTATGATTATAATTTGAGATCTTTATTCATTATTATACTTAGAACTAAAATCCGATGGCACATTTTTTTTTTTATTCAGCAGTTCAAGGCCGGGCATTTCTCAGTAGCATACGAAATCCCCACGCGTCACAAACGTATAACATCCAACAAAAAAGTATGTGGGGTGGGATGGAGGCCAGAAATGTAATAAACAGTTTATTCGCTTGTTTTTGATCGATTACGGAGAAATAATTAACGCGTGTTCCGTCACGAAAACACGACTATATAATTTTGACCCCCTTAAACCCCACTTTTATATAGTAAAACTGGGGCTACAGGGGTATACATTATTTTCCTTATTTCTGCTCAAAAACATAGATTGTGGGTACTCGTTAGAACCACCTCGCCGAGGCGGTTCTAACGAGTACCCACAATCTATGTTTTGAGCAGAAATATGAAAAATATAAGATATTTTATCTAAAAATTTTCCTTTTTCGGTTGTAAAATTTTCAATATATTTAAATAGGCGTGTTTTCGTAATGTATCGCTCTCTCGAAACGAAAGCCTCAGAATTACAAGTGAATTATTTCTCCGTAATCGGTCAAAACAAACAAATAAACTCTATATAATAATGAGACAATATGATGCGTGGGAACTGATATCTATATAAAACAGATTTCTTTAAAACTTGAGATACCTATATAAAACAGATTTCATTAAAACTTAAGGTGACTGGCCTTATTTCAAACTGATAGATTTACTCCATTTTATACAAGAGAAATATCTTGTGTGATATCCTGTTTGTATTTCTGCGGGCTCCCTGAAAATGGGTCTACCAAAAAAGGATAGAATTTGCCCCCTCTTTGCTCCCAGAGGGAGCAAATTCTATCCTTTTAGTGTAGACACATTTTTAGAAGGGAAACAAAACCATTTTGAAATTGTATTCATTCCCCTTAACCCTTGCCCTGCTGAATAAATTAAGAAGCCAGACCCATATATAATTTTCAGCCAGTCAGATTACTTGATCAAGGCTGTTGATATAGATTCACTAACTTAATGGTAAACAGCGCAGATCCAGATCAGTTGGCTTCTTCTTCAGAAGCCAACTGATCTGGATCCCCACTGTTTGCAAAGACAGTGTATATCCGGGTTCAGCAGGACAAGGGTTAATTTTGTCCATCGGCGAGTCTGTCTGGGCGAAAGAACGCAGCATAAAATTCTCAACAATGATTGGCTAGATCAAAATATACATGTATGTCTTTGCAGAGCGCGCAGAACTTTCCATGCTCTCACACATTATATCTGAATAAAAGAAAAGTTAAATTATACAAAAAATCCCTTCCATATTAGGTGAATGCTCGGACTGGTTTAGACATATGATTTGCAAGTACGTCTGAAGGGATGTTTTCTTCTGGTAGGTCACAGTTTCTTAAAACCATGCCTGTTTCATATCAGATTGAAATTTAAGGATTGTTAATGTCAGATAATTTAAATCTGTTCTGTGGTTTCTCAATGACAATCAGACACAATTATGCTGTCTTTAAGGCACATGGATTCATATACACCTGAAGGATCCTAATGCTATTTTCCACAAGGAGACAATTTTATAGACAAGAAGTTGCCGCTACGCCTAGTATTTACAAGAGTTCAAAGCTCATTAAGACAAAAACTCGCTCCTAGAGGTAGCAAATGCTTTCCTTTGAGCATTACGAAAACACGCCTATTCAAATATATTGAAAATTTCACCACCAAAAACTGAAAATTTTCAGATAAAAATTCCAATATTTTTTCCACATTTCTGCTCAAAACATAGATTGTGGGTACTCATTAGAACCGCCTCGCCGAGGCGGTTCTGACGAGTACCCACAATCTATGCTTTTGAGCAGAAATAAGAAAAATAATGTATACCCCTGTAAACCCCAGTTTTACTATATAAAAGTGGGGTTTAAGGGGGTGAACATTATATAGGTATGTTTTCGTGATGGATTAGACCCATTTTCTGAAGGGAGACACAAGCAATTTAAGATAAAACACAGTTCCAGTAATAACGCCGAAATCCAAAACTGTAAATTCATTTATAGATGCACGATAGAGAAATAAGCTTTTTTTTTTGTTTAGTGTACGGCAATTACCTTGACTAGCATCTAATCGAACATATATGTTATACACGGGTGCCCAGTATGGGGTTTACATTCGAGCATCGTAAGTGCGGTGTATACTTATGAGCCATAACTTTTGATAAAACCAATTCTTTTTTTGTAACTTAAATCGATCGTACTAGCATTTTTCTTCATTTTTTCCACAAAATGTTGTGGATACTCATTAGAGCAGCTTCGAAGAGGCCAGAATATATGTAATTGAGGACAAATAGAAAAAAAAAATATATATATCTAGCTCGAGATTCCTCTTATTTCAGAGCTTTGCAAATATTACCGTGGCTCTTTCACCATCTAATATGGGAAGTAAAGAAGAGCTTGGTTACTAAGACATATTTATGCAGTTAGAAAGGTTGCTAGAAGTAAACAAACATACTGAAAAGCTCGTTTTAAAAACTGTAAAATTCTACAAATCCCAAAAATAATGCATTGCCCTGAATACCCCTGATTTCACTATATTTATGGGCAAACATGGCGGTACATATTACAAAGACTTGTTAAGATAATGTAAAAATAAGACTCGACAAGAAAATCTGTACCTAGTGATATGTGCACGAAGCGAAGTCTCAGATAAGCCTGCGTATCCACACAGTCTGATCAGAGTGTTCATTGCCCGCCTGAAAAGGTATCGGGTCCTTCCATTAAGAAAACATGCCTATTCAAATATATTGAAAATTTTTCCATCCAAAAATGAAAATTTTCAGATAAATACATTGATATATTTCATATTTCTGCTCAAACCATAGATAATGGGTACTCATTAGAACCGCCTCGATGAGGCGGTTCTAACGAGTACCCAAATCTATGTTTTTGAGTAGACATAAAACAAATAATGTATACCCCAGTAAACCCGTTTTAGTATATAAAAGAGGGGTTTATGGTGGTCAAAATTATATAGTTTTTTTTTTCGTGATGGCTATGCACAGAGCGCTCAGCGAAGGCTGACCAGACTGCGCATCCGATCAGAGAGCGCTGATGGGCAGTCTTTTTAGAGTTTTCACTGGTCTCACATCATAAAGTACATAGTATCACGTGGTGTCTAATATAAAACAATTCCAGTAAATTCGAGTTGAAATGCAGTTACAAGTGTGCGAACACAAAGGAACAGTGTGCTGATCATCTTCGCTCTGCGTATTTAGACCCTACAATTTCTTGATATTCCCAAGCAGACTGATATGACTCATGTGTTTGCATATATACATGTACTAAGACCATTTGAGCCATCTCATGACAAAACCAATGCAAGCCCTGTCGCCTGACAGGATAGCTCACCGGAAATCGCGCTTTGACTTAGTTGCGCAAAGGCACATTTTCAGATCCATAACAGAGAAACAAAGTCACGGTCATGGGAGCTGATGCTGCTGATAAAATGTTAAGACAAGTATCTCTGACCTCAGCAAGTATGAACTTAATCAATCAAACAGTAAAGAAGAAATGAGCTCCTAAAAATTTCAACGCAAAATCTTTAACATTAAAATTCTAAGTGTGATCTTGACCCCAAGGTCATGGTTATAGGTCCTGATGTTGCTGATAAAGACTTAAAGCAATATCTATCACCATACCAAATTCATCTAAAGGCAACCAAGTAATTATCTAAAATTTTTAGTGCAAAAACTAACATAAAAGTTCCAAGTCTGTGACCTTGACCCCAAGGTTATGGCCATGAGAGCTGATGCTGCTGTTAAAACTTTGAGACCAGTATCTATTACCATACCAAGTAAAAACTAAATCCATCCAAAGGTAAAGAAGTAATGAGCTCTAAAAAAATAAAAACAAAAACTTAACATAAGAATTCAAAGTCTGTGACCTTGACCCCAAGGTTATGGTCATGAGAACTGATGCTGCTAAAAACTGGAGACTAGTATCTTTTTCCATACCAAGTATAAACTAAATCCATCCAAAGGTAAAGAAGTAATGAGTTCCTAAAAACTTATAACACAAAATCTTTAACATCAAAATTCTAAGTCTGTGACCTTGACCCCAAAGTCATGGTTATAGGTGCTGATGTTGCTGATAAAAACTTTAAAACAATAGCTTCACCATACCAAGTCTTCAGTAAATTTATCTGAATTCAACCAAGTAATGATCTAAAATCTTCAGTGCAAAAACTAACATAAAAGTTCTTAGTCTGTGACATTGACCCCAAAGTCACGGTCATGTATGATGATGCTGCTGATAAAAACTTTTGACTAATATCTATCACCGTAGGAAGTATGAACTAAATCTAACAAAAGGTAAAGAAGTAATAAGCTCCTAAAAACTTTAACAAAGAAACTTTAACATAAGAATTCAAAGTCTGTCACCTTGACCCCAAGGTTATGGTCATAAGAGCTGATGATGCTGCTAAACATTTGAGACAGTATCTATTACCATACCAAGTATAAACTAAATCCATCCAAAGGTAGAGAAGTAATCAGCTCCTAAAAACTTTAACACAAAATCATTAACATCAAAATTCTACGTCTGCGACCCTGACCCCAAGGTCACGGTCATGGGTGCTGATACTGCAGATAAAAACTTTAGCCCAATATCTATCATCATACCAAATATGAACTCAATCCATGTACACATGAAAAAGTAACGAGCAACTAAAAAACTTTAACGCAAAAACTTGAACATTTGTGGACTCCGACGCCGACACCGACGCCGGGGGTAGTAGAATAGCTTGCCGGAACTTTTTGTTCCGGTGAACTAAAAATGGATGTGCACCCAGCGAAGACAGGTCATGCCTAGAGTCTTCGCTGTGCGCTTAATCGGTAGCTAAGGCCCCAAGCTTTCTTCATGCGGATAGCAAAGTCTCTGATCAGACTGGGCGGATGCCCAGGCTGATCTGAGTCTTCGCTGGGCGCACATGCCATTTTGTTGTTGTCATGAGGTGGCTTGTTTTAGGGCGACCTGGCACAAATACACGACTTAACTAGCTTTGACACAGTAGTCGAGTAACATATGCCAAAGTCTGAGCTTTAATGTTTTCTTTCGTCATTAATTTTCATATCTGCGCAGAATGATACTTTTTTTCCTGAGTTTTGTGAATGCATTATCTGATAATGAAGTAATATGACGCAGAATGATAATTAATATGGATAATGAACTGAAACGTCTGACACACATAATACTGCTGCTAATAACGAGAAGTACACCGCTGACTTGTTTACCGAAGCTGATATGAACTCGTTTTTTGAGTTCCTAGGAAATTCTTCCGATAGCTATTTTGGGATATTTTAGAAAAAAAATATATATACGGAGATGGGTGTTGAGTGTTCTCATTTGGATCGCCTCATCGAGGCGATTCAAATGAGTACACTCAGCAACATACATCTTTATTTTATAGAAAACATCTCAAATTATCCCCATTCGCCTCCAGACCTGACGCAATGATTGACCCTCGATTGCACGAACTACTCATGCCTAGAACAAATTTCCATGGTCCCAAAGATGTTCGAACCATTGATATTCGACTGTACACGTACGAACAATGGCATCGATCTCACGTTTTTTTTTTTTTTTCATGCATTAACATGTACTGTACACGTTTATTTCATACATTAACATTTGTCGGGTCTCTCTAGTGTCCTACCATAGAAACCATTGTCCAAAAACTTTCATATTACCCAAAGTGACTAATTTTGGGAAGTAAAATACAAAACTACACTTGAAATTTTTGGGAGGTCAAAGGTCACCGAGATACGTATGTATCATATATGATACAATGGGCATTAAGTGTTCCCAAGCAAGGGTGAATAACTCCAGAATAAAAGATCTTTTAGGATTTATTTTGCCTTCAATATTTGCATTTATTAAAAAGATTCTTTTGGAAAATACATATCAAGTTTTTCTCTAAAAATGTGGTTGGCAGGGCAATTTTTCATTTTGAGCAAAAATTTTGCCCAGTGTATCATATATGAACCATCCAACTTTTTTCATTTTGATCGCTGAAAAAAAAATAAGTTAAACCATAGAATAATCAACTGTATTTTCTTATGACCTCACATCCTAACATACTTTATAGCATTAAATATCAACAATATTTTGAAATATCCTTGTCACGTCACCAAATGTATTTCATGTATCATATACGATACGCGGGGCACTAGAGGGTTCAAGAGGAAGCCACAGGCCGACTGTTGAAATATCTTCCAAGGCACCCAGTAAATAAATATTTATTCAATAAAACAAACTTGAGCGATCGCTCTTCTTGCATTTTATATGATTCAATGTAAAAGTCTCATCGTAAAGCCCTAAAAACTATAAAAATCATCGCATTTAGTACGTTGTATACAATGACGTTATTCCGCGAAAACAAGACGTTGATGTTAAAAAAAAATGCCTATGCCAGGGCGGCAACGTTATATCACGTGCTGTTACGTAAACAAGCTTAGGCCCGTTTTGAGGATTTTAATGCAAAAGCCATGCTTAAACAGCTCATCAATCTGTCTATTCGACCATGGCTTCAAACAGGTATATGCATAGGGTTCTATGCAAGATGATATATCACGTCGACATATCTTTGTACGTGTATATTGTATAATACCACACTATGGTTCTTGGTAAGCATTTTATGCAACCAAAATTATTGATATTTTTTCTCGTTTCTCTACAAACAATTAGATGTCGGTACTCGTTAGAAGCGCCTAATTAGTACCTTTGTGATGAAATAAAAAATATATATATCTTGATATTCCTCTTATGGCACTTTCGCTATATCGTATAGAAAATTAGGACGATTTCGGTATTAAAGCACGTTAAAACAGTTTTACGCAGTGCTACTGTATTGAAAAAACAAACAAATCGAAAAAACAGTATAGAAAATGTTCTGGAATAGCCATAATGAAAACCAGTTTAAAAAAAAACAACAAAAACGGCAAAATACTGAACAGTCCACCTGCTCCCCACAAATGATGTTAACCCCTACAAACCCTTGTTGTGGACGTGTGGGGGCACACATCAAACAGTTTGGCTTACGTAAGGAAGAACAGTCTCAGGAACCGTATCTAGTCTAAATATTTGGACATCATAACTCATTAGGCTATTATTTAATTTATTCTTAAAAAACAATTTCATTTGGCTGTTTGCGGTGTGTTTGAAATGCGCTGGTGAGATGACATATTGTGCAGACCTTGATCCAGCAGTTCTATGCCGATCTACACTGCCTGCTCAGGCATGGAAGTCCACATACTGGAGGTAAATACCGTACATATTAATGATATACAAATGCCCATGTATACTATGTAAGTCAATAGACGTACTGGTGTAAATTAATAAAATTGATTCACGACAAAGGTAAAGGGTTCTTACTTCATATGCGGAACAGCGAATGTCCCGATCAGCCTGCGCATCCGTGCAGTCTGATCTGAGCATTCTCTGTTCGTCAACATACAGTGGACTCTCGTTATCTCGACCTCGCTTATCTCGAATAACCGCTTATCTCGAAGTGAAAATCTTGTCCCTGCCTAAACATGAAAATCTACCAACAAGTAAAACATTTTTTGGAAAAGAGGAGAAATTGCTCCTAAGGGAGCAATTTCTCCTCTTTTCCACAATATTTTCGATATATCTCTAACTTCAAGAGTCCAATTACGTATAAATTTGTTAAATGTAGTTGTTTGAATTACTTTTTCCTCATTTTTCAAATCTGATATGTCGAGGTACGGATATCTCGAAGTATTTCAGAGAGTCCCTTGGACTCCGAGATAACGAAAGTCGACTAATTATACTACAGTAGCCAATGACTCTGTACGCAGATTCTACACTGTTTTTTACTCGTCCAGCAAATATTTAGACACGTCAACAGGCAGTAATATAAACTTGTTTGACTAATCGGGAGACCCGTAAAAGGGTATTTGGCACACTGTGCAGACCAGATCAGACGTCGCAGAACGCAGTGTCTGATCAGGACTCCACTGTTTGCAAATAGTTTAGCCTTTTTTCTCCAGGATTATGTCAATCTCATAGCTTCACCGCCCTAAAATTGAAAGTGGACTCTTTCAATATATAGTGTGGGCAAGTCTATTCAGTCTACAATGGGTTAAAGGCTATATTTGTAAGGAGTGAAGGTATCGGAATGATTAGGGTAAATATAATTCACGACATAGATTATTTACCTTGCTCCCTCGCCTTCATCACAAGAGTTGCTTGGTGACACCTCCGGCGATAGCGTAGTTGGGGAAACATCACCAAAGTTCTGTAAAACAAAACAAAGTTCTTATGCAATCGCGTATGTAACGTATGATTGGACAACGTAACAAAAAAAATTGCAACGGTACATTTAGGAAATAGATAAGTTTTAGCAGTGACTTGTTGAGTAATAAATCACTGTTTGGAGGTCAGTTGTAAAGTAGATCAAATCAGGAGCGCGGAGCGCGAGTGATTAACCTAGTTACAACTGACCGACAAACTGTGATTTATCACTCAATAAAACACGTACAAGAGCTGATTTATTTCGATTCTAACACATAGAAAACGAAGAAAAAGTAATTGTATCATTCAGATTCTTCCAACTTTCCGCAATAGAATAAAAGAATCCCGCCAACAGTTTTGGTAAAAACGCTGATGTTAATATGCACGTCTTACGTTGTTGACGCGAGAAAAACGATGTTACATCGTCTAACGCCTTGAAATAAAGACTGACGTCAGCAAAGTGTCTAACATGACGTCGGAACGGCGTCAGATAGCGTCGCGCACTTCCGCCCAGTAATTTGTTGCAGAATTAAATATATCACTGGTTTTCTCCATTGCCTATGTAGGCGACAGAAATCCGACGCCATCATGTAACGTCGCTTTTAATTGGCTGGCATTTGGTTTTACGCAACTAACAGTACTGGCCGCTTTGTGCAAATAGTACATTTTCTTTTTCAACAAAACAAATGAACACATGCATTAGAATGGGGATAACTGCATTTAAAATTGTCATTTGGGGAGGTGAATCGTCGGTTTTAAGGCTCTGCTGACGCGTCGCCGTCAAACGAAATTTCCGATAGTAAAACCGCCGATTTACCTGTCCTAACGTTTACCACATGTACATAACATACAGCCTTCTGAGAAAGGTTCTTCCTTCAAATAAAATAATGTGTTCCCAAGGAGAGCCCTTAAGAAATGACGCAAAAACTGTAACCGCTTAATACGTGCAAAATAGGCTTATTGGGTCATTTAGTGTTTTTACATGTGTAAGCCAACACGAATTTCTCTCATAAATTCAAATTTACCTGTTTTATGATGGAAAAGAAACTGACTGCGTTATATTCTGCCCAGTATTTATTGTTCTGAAGGCTAAATGAACAATGCAATAAACATTTGAATGGTTTGTTTCCATATGATTTCTCTTATCTGACATGACCATCAAGTTGTTACATCATTGCCGTGTGCCTAGTGTGGAGACATCGCCTTTGATACCAGGAAAATCCATGGTTTTATTCCGAGTTTAAATACTTGAACATACACAGTCTAATTTGATGAGCAGCGTTGGGAAATGGCTCCTATGCTTTGCGCGAACAAAGAAGGGTCAGAATTAATCTGCGCACCCGGTACGTCTGAGCATTGCCTTCTCTGTTCGTCGATATACACTACAGTAGCTTATGTATTCTGTAAGCGGAAAAGAGAGCATTACATTAACGCGTCTAGTACGAGTATGTAAAATGTAACATTATTTTAGCAAGGAGAAGTTAGTTTGCTTTTCGCTTTTCGCTTTTCGTCTTTCAGAAATTAGTTTGCTTTTCGCATTTCGCTTTTCGTCTTTCAGAAGTTAATTTGCTTTTCACTTTTCGCTTTTTGCGTTTCGTCTTTCAGAAGTTAGTTTGCTTTTCTCTTTTCGCTTTTTGCTTTTCGTCTTTCAGAAGTTAGTATGCTTTTCGCTTTTTGCTTTTCGTCTTTCAGAAGTTAGTTTACTTTTCGCTTTTCGCATTTCGTCTTTCAGAAGTTAGTTTGCATTTCGCTTTTCGCTTTTCAATCATAGGTCTGTTTCATGTTGTAACTGTTAAGTGTCTGAGTACATGAATGAGTGAGTGAGCGTCTGAGTGAGTGAGTGAGTGAGTTAGAAAGTGAGTGAGTAAGTTATTTACGTCAGTCAAACAGCTCATGACATAAACAGGAGTTCATTTGGTCAGTCAATATTATTTTTGTTTCTCGCTTTTCGTTTTTCGCTTTTCGTTTTTCGCTTTTCGATCATAGGTCTGTGTCATGTTGTAACTGTTATCTGCGTACATTAATACGTGAGTGTCTGAGTGAGTGAGTTAGAAAGTGAGTGAGTGAGTGTTTTACGTCCATCAAACAGCTCATGCCATATGCAGACGTTCATTTGGTCAAAGTCAAGATTTTGTTTGTTTTTCGCTTTTCGCTTTTCGTTTTTCGCTTTTCGTTTTTCACTTTTCGCTTTTCGATAATAGGTCTGCTTCATGCTTTTACTGTTTAGTGTCTGAGTACATGACTCACTCACTCACTCACTCACTCACATACTCACTCACTCATTCATGTACTCAGACCCTTAACAGTAACATCATGTAAAAGACCTATGATCGAAAAGCGAAAAACGAAAAGCGAAAAGCGAAAAACGAAAAGCAAAAAACGAAGAACAAAAAATTCTACACTTTGACAAAATGAACGTCTGCATATGGCATGAGCTGTTTGATTGACGTAAAACACTTACTCACTTTCTAACTCACTCACTCGCACACTCACACACTCACTCACTCATGTACTCAGACACTAAACAGTAAAAGCATGAAGCTGACCTATTATCAAAAAACGAAAATCGAAAAGCGAAAAACGAAAAGCGAAAAGCGAAAAACGAAAAGCGAAAAGCGAAAAGCGAAAAACAAAAAGAATCTTGTCTTTGACCAAATGAACGTCTGCATATGGCATGAGCTGTTTGATTGGCGTAATACACTCACTCACTTTCTAAAACACTCACTCACTCAGACACTATTCATGTACGCAGATAACAGTTACAACATGACACAGCCCTATGATCGAAACGCGAAAAGCAAAAAACGAAAAGCTAAAAGCGAAAAACGAAAAGCGAAGAGCAAAAAGAATCTAGACTTTGACGAAATGAATGTCTACTTATGGCATGAGCTGTTTGATTGACGTAAATCACTCACTCATTTTCTAACTCACTCACTCTCTCATTCACACACTCACTCACTCATGTACTCAGACACTAAACAATAAAAAGCATGAAGCAGACCAATTATCGAAAAGCGAAAAACGAAAAGCAAAAAGCGAAAATCAAAAAGAATCTTGACTTTGACCAAATGAACGTCTGCATATGGCATGAGCTGTTTGATTGACGTAAAAGACTTACTCACTCACTTTCTAACTCACTCACTCACTCACTCACTCACTCACTCACTCAGACACTCACGTATTCATGTACGCAGATAACAGTTACAACATGACACAGACCTATGATCGAAAAGCGAAAAGCGAAAAACGAAAAGTGAAAAGCGAAAAACGAAAAGCAAAAAACAACGTGCGTCTAGACGTTGACGAAATGAATGTCTGCATATGGCATGAGCTGTTTGATTAACGTAAAACACTCACACATTTTCTAACTCACTCACTCGCTCACTCACACACTCTCACTCACTCTTGTACTCAGACATTAAACAGTAAAAGCATGAAGCAGACCTATTATCGAAAAGCGAAAAACGAAAAGCGAAAAGCGAAAAACGAAAAGAGAAAATCGAAAAACAAAAAGAATCTTGTCTTTGACCAGATAAACGTCTGCATATGGCATGAGCTGTTTGATTGACGTAATACACTCACTCACTCACTTTCTAACACATTCACTCACTCAGACACTATTCATGTACGCAGATAACAGTAACAACATGACACAGCCCTATGATCGAAACGCGAAAAGCAAAAAACGAAGACCAAAAAGAATCTAGACTTTGACGAAAAGAATGTCTACTTGTGGCATGAGCTGTTTGATTGACGTAAATCACTCACTCGTTTTCTAACTCACTCACTCTCTCACTCACACACTCACACACTCATGTACTCAGACACTAAACAGTAAAAGCATGAATCAGACCTATTATCGAAAAGCGAAAAGCGAAAAATGAAAAGCAAAAAGAGAAAAACAAAAAGAATCTTGACTTTGACCAAATGAACGTCTGCATATGGCATGAGCTGTTTGATTAACTCAAACACTTACTCACTCACTTTCTAACTCACTCACTCATTCACTCAGACACTCACGTATTCATGTACGCAGATAACAGTTACAACATGACACAGACCTATGATCGAAAAGCGAAAAGTGAAAAACGGAAAGCGACAAGCGAAAAGCGAAAAACGAAATGTGAAAAGTGAAAAACAAAAAGAATCTAGACTTTGACGAAATGAATGACTGCATATGGCATGTGTTGCTTGACTGACGTAAAAAATTTAACTCACTCACTTTCTAACTCACTCACTCACTCAGATACTCACTCATTCATGTACGCAGACACTTAACAGTTACAACATGAAACAGACCTATGATTGAAAAGCGAAAATCGAAAAGCAAAAAGCAAACTTACTTCTGAAAGACGAAAAGCGAAAAGCATACTAACTTCTGAAAGACGAAAAGGAAAAAGCGAAAAGCGAAAAGCAAACTAACTTCTGAAAGACGAAAAGTGAAAAGCGAAAAGCAAACTAACTTCTGAAAGACGAAAAGCTAAAAGCGAAAAGCAATCTAACTGCTGAAAGACGAAAAGTGAAAAACGAAAAGCAAACTAACTTCTGAAAGACGAAAAGCGAAAAGCAAACTAACTTCTGAAAGATGAAAAGCGAAAAGCAAAAAGCAAACTCACTTCTGAAAGACAAAAAGCGAAAAGCGAAAAGCAAACTAACTTCTGAAAGACGAAAAGCGAAAAACGAAAAACAAACTAACTTCTCCTTGCTCATTATTTTAGAGACGAAAGGTACTTGCATTTCTTCCTTTAAAGATGTCCATTCTATAGTTACGAAAAGAGACAATTGATGAGGACACATAATATGTCTCTCTGCTTACACCTTAAGTGAAAAGAAATGCTGATTATTCTTGATTAAAGAATGATAAGGGATTTATTGCATGACCCATACAGATGTTAAATGCAATTATTGAGTACTTTTGGTCTGTGTAATACACCAGCTACTTTTTCATAATCAATTCGTTTTTAATCCGTTTTGTCAAGTACTGGAGTGTTAAAAATAATTTGAATCTGATTTCTACTTCTTATATGATGAATTTCAGAATATTTGAGACGTCTTTGATTAATCAAACAAAAAAAAAATGATTTTTACACTCAACCGACCAACATACATGTTACCGTTTTTTTTTAAATTTTCATGAAACTCCACATATCAGGAGAGGACACATGTGGCATATTTTTATGAAAACTCGTAGCTTGTCAAGAACTAAAACATACATAAATTTAAGGATTCTTGTTTTTCTTATTTTTGTTTTCTAAAATTTATCCAGTTTTGGATTTTCAAAATTTAATTATAACAGAAATATATACAGATCTTTTTATGGTAGTAAAATATTCCTTATTGAGTTCCTTCAATTTAACAATGCATATTATTAGACTTCATGTTGAATTGTTGATTTTATACTGGTTGGTTTTGACACAGGTCTACATTTAATGACGGGTGTACATCAGGGAGCGCTCCACACTTCTTTGTTCTAGAAAACAAGTCTATTTTCATAGTTGCTAGGACTTATGCAAGTAACGTGCGGTTTGAAGGAAATCCATGCATAGGCAGATTTGGAACTCCTCCGTTAGGCTTAAAATTTCATGTGAGTCGTCAGCCTAGAGACGATTCACATGAAATATCAAATATTATTTTCTCTGAAAAAAAAAAAAAAAAAAAAATATCAAACAAATTTTAGAATGTCGTCTGCTATACAATTGCCCAGCACCTATCTGAGAGGATCTCATTATTTACCGCCATAAATTTCAAATATGGGAAAACTAGTTCAAGCAACAGTTGCCATGAGACACGCCTGGAGCAAACAGTGTAGACTCAGATCAAATTCCTCTTAAAATACCAGGGTATACACTTCTTGTCATTTCATTTCCTTCACAGCATTTTACTGCGCTTTACCAGGGCCTGGTAATCAAATGAACTTGCTGATTTTTGTTTGATTGTGTTGAGGTTTTACGGCCCAGTCAATGGGGTCATGTCGAGCGCGGTCAGTTTACCTAACCACACGTTTACTGGGCAGGCTTAGTCCTCTAAGCGGTTAACCAGTATTGTGCACATTCTTTCGCCAGAAACTGACAACTGCCCTTCTTGAATCAGCGGAAGGGAGAGAATGACCGTAGAAAATATTTCATGATCAGTCTCCAATGAACTTGTTGAAGGTGTGCGAATATTTAAGGGGGCCAAATACACCTTCAGGGTAGGTAAATCAGTTGAAATATTTTTGTGGTTCTCCTGAAAGGGGTCTACCCTAATTTGAAAAAAAAAAAAAAAAAAAAAAAAAAAAAAAAAAAAAAAATGCTCTCAGATGGTACAAACGTCTTTCTTTTCAGCGTAGACCCCTTTTCAGCAGGGGCTTATCTTTCCAAAAATCAAATTTCAAGTCACCAATGTTGTCTCTCTTTAAAAATTATGGCCGATAAAAAAATACCAGGCACATAACAGGTGTTACCTACCCCCCCCCCCCCACCTCCACCCTACCCCCAACACCCCTAAGTACAAGGTACAGTGAAACCTCGTTGCAACGACAGCATTTGTTCCCAAAGACGTTGCCACTGAAGTGAGTTTGCTGTTGTACAGAATACTGAATGAGCATATTGATATGTACATTGTAAGAAAGGTCTTGTTTTGTTCTTATTTCCTCATAAAACATATGTTTTTGGATATTTGTTAGAATCGCCTCACTGAGGCGATTCTAACAAATAGCCAAAACTTATGTTTCTTTAAATTATTATGTCCCCCACAATAGGGCGGGGGGGGGGGGGGTGTTGCATATTGTTTTTAGTGAGGATCCTGTCGGCGTCGGCGTCGGCGCAGCTTCTTGCCTGCACTCTCTCTCCTTAAGGAATGGGTTGATTTTGACCAAACTTACACAAATTTATCATTGGGTGGGGAAAACGACCTTGACCCCATTTTCAAGGTCACACGAGGACTTAGATTGTTGGAAAAGGCTGGAAAATTGCTTGTCTGCACCCTATCTCCCGAAGGTTCGAATGGATTTCGACCATACCTGCACACCTAGATTGCTGGGACATGTAAAAGAACTAATTAGATTTTGGTGACCTTAACCCCATTTTCGAGGTCACCTGATGGCTTAGATTGTTGGAAAATGGCTTGTCTGCACCCTATCTCCTGAAAGAATAAACGGATTTTTACCAAACTTGTACATCTATATTGTTGAGGCATGGACAAGAACTGGTTAGATTTTGGTGACCTTGACCCTATTTTCAAGGTCACAGGGGGGGAGAGGGAGGGTTCAGATTGGTGAAAAATGGATTGTCCGCACCCTATCTCCAAAATGAATGGGTGGATTTCGATTAGACTTTACATCTATATTGTTGTGTCATGGAAAAGAACTGATTAGATTATGGTGACCTTGATCCCATTTTCAAGGTCACACAAGGGCTTAGATGGTTGGAAAATGGCTTGTCTGCACCTTATCTCATGAAGGAATAAATGTGTTTTGACCAAACTTCCACAGCTATATTTTTGTGGCACGAACAATAACTAATTACATTTTGGTGACCTTGTCCCCATTTTCAAAGTCAGAGGAGGGAAGTTGTTGGAAAATGGCTTTTCTGCGCCCTATCGCCAGAATGAATGGATGGATTTTGACCAAACTTGTACAGCTATATTGCTGAGAAAGGGATAGTAACTGATTAGATTTTGGTGACCTTGGCCCAATTTGCAAGGTCACAGGGGCTCAGAATGTTTGAAAATGGCTTGTCTGCACCCTATCTCCAGAATGAATGGATGGATTTTGCCTAAACTTGTACATCTATATTGCTCTGACATGGAAAGGGACTGATTAAATTTTGGTGACCTTGATCCCATTTTTAAGGTCACAAAAGGGCTTAGATTGTTAAAAAATGGCTTGTCTGCACCCTTTCTCATGAAGGTATAGATGGATTTTGACCAGATTTGCAGAACTATATTGTTGAGACATGAAAAAGAACTGATTAGATTTTGGTGACCCCATTTTCAAGGTCACAGGAGGGCTCAGATTTGTGAAAAATGGCTTTTCTGCACCCTTTCCCCAGAAAGACTGGATGGATTTTGACCAAACTTGTACAGCTATATTGTTGAGACAGGGAAAAGAACTGATTAGATTTTGATGATCTTGACTCCAATATCAAGGTCACAGGGGTGTCAGATTGTTTGAAAATGGCTTGTCTGCACCCTATCGCCACAACGAATGGATGGATTTTGACTAGACTTGTACATCTATATTGCTGTGACATTGAAAATAACTGATTGGATTTTGGTGACATTGAGCCCATTTTCAAGGTCGCACAAGGGCTTAGATTGTTGAAAAATGGCTTATCTGCACCCTATCTCATGAAGGAATGGATGGATTTTGATTAAACTTGCACAACTATATTTTTGTGACATGAGAAAGAACTGATTAGAGTTTTTGTGACCTTGACCCCATTTTCAAGATAACAGGAGTGCTCAGATTGTTAAAAAATGGCTTTTCTGCAGCCTATCTCCAGAATGAATGGATGGATTTTGACCAAACTTGTAAAGCTATATTGTTGAGACAGGGACAAGAACTGATTAGTTTTTTTGTGACCTTGAACATATTTTCACGGTCACATTTGGGCTTAGATTTTGGAAAATAGCCCCCATCGACCACACACACACACAAAAAAAAAAACGATAAGTTACAGATACAACCTTTTTCAACGACAGGTCTGTACAAACTGGTGGGGGACATACGTTTTCCTCCGAAAACACTGTTCTAGTTTAATACAATATTCTTGCATAATTTGTGACTGATTGTTACCTCTTAAGCGAAGGTTTCGTGACAATCAAACTGTCAGTATAACGAATTATGTCGTTGCATCGAGTGTCGGTATAAAGTAGGTTTTCTGTATGTATACAAAGTACTGGTTTGCCGCTTAGACGACTAAACATGTTCAGGAAAAGTGTCCGTAGTTTACCTGGCCGACTCGAGATGACTTTAAGTATGTTGACTGTGTCGTTGAGCTCCAACTCAACAGATTGGCTGTTGCATTGTAAGCGGCGGCAAAGGTACATGTATGAATGGATACAGACTGGCCTATATTACGAAAACCTGCCTATTCAAATATACTGAGAAGTTAATCACCGAAAAACTGAAAATTTTCAGACCAAAAATTCAAATATTTTTCATATTTCTGCTCAAAACATAGATTGTGGGTACTCGTTAGAACCGCCTTGCAGAGGCGGTTCTAACGAATACCCACAATCTATGTTTTTGAGCAGAAATAAGAAAAATAATGTATACCCCTGTAAACCCCAGTTTTACTATATAAAAGTGGGGTTTATGGGGGACAAAATTATATAGGCGTGTTTTCGTGATGTAGAATTGCCCGTTTGTACATGTATTCGGGGAAAATATTTTGGCATGTCGACTACAAAAGTTACCTCTGGAGACGCCAGTGTTGACCTTGGCCTCGGACAGTTCTTAAAGAACAGTATAGAATTTGAAACGTGGCATTTCATGTATCACTATGTTATCTATTTCAGCACTCGCTGACATTTCCAGTTCTATTTCTGTATTCTAATATATTACGAGTCTATTATGGTTTAATATGTCGATGCTGAGATTTTATTAAGTTCCAAGACGTAAGCTGAACCATATACCACAAATACAGTGCACAAACAGCGTTATTAGAAATTAAGGGGACATAAAAGCTAATCAGACGGTGTTTAACACTTAGCACGAAATGGTAAAATTCAGCAGATGGCAACTTCACAATACTTTTTTCTGATGTTTCCCAGAAAACCGGGTTTGTAATATCATGCAAATTGTCCCTAGGAGACAATTTGCATGACATTTCTAACCTTGTTTCCGGGGTAAAATAAGCAAAATGTTTCAAAATGGCGTCTGCTGAAAAGTATACCCAGCATGCTACGCGTTAAAATCTTGTCACAGACACGCTTTCTTTGTCTGGTAGATGTAAGGTAGGCGTAAATATCACTTTTCTCCAATCTATGTATACTTCCGTTTAATGAAGAACGAAAATATCTCAACATCGACATAAGAAAAAAGTACCTTAACCCTTAAAATGCCAAGAAAACCTACATCTGAAAATGTCGTCTGTTTATGTCGTCTGCTGAATATTCTTGCAAACTTTTAAAATCTATTTTTGATACAGGCAAACAGTGTGGACCCTGATCAGACTGCTTCTAGCACTCTGATCTGGGTCCACACTGTTTGCAAAAAAAGATTTTTAAAATCACAAGCAGATGACAAAGCAGACTACAATTGCAGTGATTGGCAGTTTAAGGGTTAAAGGAAACGAGCAAATAAATAAATGTGCCATGGAAGTTTTTGCTTCCCTTCTCACTGGGGCTGGGAGGTTAACATTAAAGGACTAAATTTGCTCCCAGATGGAGCATCTGTTTTCCATTTAGAGTGTCCCCATTTTCGACAGAATTCAAATAGCATGGAAACAAATTCGTGTCT
Organism: Anodontia alba; assembly: GCA_964016985.1. Lineage (NCBI taxonomy): Eukaryota > Metazoa > Mollusca > Bivalvia > Lucinida > Lucinidae > Anodontia > Anodontia alba. The sequence continues at coordinate 24,666,501 of OZ024828.1, forward strand.
GCTAAAGTACGTAGTAAGCATATTCCGACAAAAGTTTGGCATTCGACCCTAACAGAACCACCCGGATAAATTATAATAGTCACAGGTATTTGTTTTGAACTATATGGCTCTGAATAGGGCGTCCATTTTTAAAGCCTATAAGTAATTTCTTGTATGTCATGTCTTTATATCCCCCAGAAAGAAAGTAAATTGTATTACTTTTAATCAGATGCAAAAATCATAGATACAAACATCATCATTACATACCTATATAATTTGGACCCCCTTAAACCCCTCTTTTATATTTCTTATTTCTGCTCAAAAACATAGATTGTGCGTACGCATTAGAACCGCCTCGGCAGAATTATGAAAAATATCAAATTTTTCATCTGAAAACTTTCAGTTTTCTTTTTTTTTTGTAGTGAAATGTTCAATATATTTAAATAGGCGTGTTTTCGTAATGTAAATGTTAAAAATGAACACCAAACATAACAACAGATAACACATACGATCGATCTTTATTCATTGTATTTTTTATCTGGAAAACAAAAAGCATTTTTGATCAAATTCAACATCAAGTTACATATCTTTGCCTACTATTCCATATTCTTTTATATTTTATTACCTCTTTAATTGAAGAGTTATTTAAGCTTTTTTCCGCTTTTATCTCAATATGTCGCAAAACTTTTTCAGATTAAAACTTGTTCAGAACACAGGAACATGTAATAACGTCAAATAACCCCTAAAGCTGTAAAAAAAAAAGAAAAAAAAAAAAAAAAAAAAAAAAAAAAACAAAGCAAGAAATAGGGTCAGCGAGCCAAAGGCAGCACGTTAACCCTATTTTCGGCTTTTTAGTTATAAGCGGCTCGCTAACTCTATTTTCGGCTTTTTTTTTTTTTTTTTTTTTTTACAGTTTTAGGGGTTATTTGACTTAACTACATATTTCCCTGTCCGGACGTTGTCAAAAAAAAAAAGAAAAAAAAAAAAAAAAAAAAGTATGTTTTAAGTTTCGCGCATAAAACCGTGTATAGTGCGTCAACATTAACTGAGACATTAGCATATTCCGTGAACTCAATTCGGTAATCATCGATTTCCGAATGACAATACATTTTGCTAAACTATTACACCATAGTCTCGCTTGATTAACTGCAATGAACAATCATGAGGTTCTGGAGTGGGTACCAAGAATACCTTAGCTCCCCAAACAGTAACCGACAAAGCTATTTTCACAAAAACATTAGTATAGTTTGGATTGTTTTAGCTGAATCATTAAATCCCACATCACAAAAGTCAGCAGTTGCCTAAATGTTAGGCCACAAATCAGCAGTCAATAAAAATACGGCCATTAATAGACAATCAATAAACCCCATCGATACCCTTTTCTGTTGAACATAAAATTCGATCGTACATGTAGTTAATACCGGAACCGAAGACGTTGGCGGAAACTAATTGTCTCAGTTCAATTTTGTCGCACTATAGTAAAAGCTCACATGCATACCATATAGTTGTCAATCAAGCGGGCTAAGGGAGGTAACCGATAATCACAGTTGCTTTTAATCTGAGAATGGTTAGGAATGACTCTACAATGGAATTTCAGAAACGCTATCTATAAAACATTTTGATAGAAAAAAATATGGTTCTCTGAGTGCAGCTCTGTATGAGTGGCTAACGCTGTAGACCTTAATCAGACGCCGCGTTCTGTGGCGTCTTATCAGGCTCTGCACAGTGCCCATGTCTGTCCGAATACGAAGACTAAATGTGGTAATTTTAATAAATCTCCCCACCCCCACCACACAGGTTTGGAGCCCCCTCCCCCAACCCGCATCCCGATTAAATAATCCGTGATACGTCCCTAGTGCAAAAGCATTTAGTATGTGGGCGTGAACAATTATTATCAAAATAATGCAGGGATGCCACCGACAATTTGGTGTTAATCAGTTCTGAAGTCCGAGACTGGAGGCTCGAACTTTTAAAAGAATTAGCCACCTATACACTGTATATAAGCGGCCACTTGAAGAAACGTACTATATGTCACTACATGCGTACATGTACATGTACATTTAACGCATAAACATAAAAATCCTCTTGTACGAGTTTATGTAAATTTCATATAATGCGCAACGTAGGAAAAAGGCCCATATGCAATTTGCGGGAAAAGTAGGTCCAGATCGGCTTGCGCATCCGTGCAGTCTGATATGAGCACTCTATGTTCGTCCACATATACTACAGTATCCATTAATTCTGTAGCGGACAACGTAAGGGTCCTTATCACGCGTTGCGCATCATTTGTAAATGCAACAAAAAGCCCCCCCCCCCCCCCCCACACACACACACAAACTAATAGTACAGACTTATGTCACAGTCTGCGTGCGTGGGTTTATATACATTTGAGCCGTAACGAAAGATAACGTACCGACGGACATGTGCACCCGGCGAAGATTCAAATCAGCCCTCGCATTCGCGCATTCTGATCAGAATTTTGCACTAGGCGCATTTTAGATAGCCAAGGATGCAAAGTTTCTTCATGAGGATAACGAAGACTCTTATCAGTCTGAGAGGATGCGCAGGCTGATTTAAGTCTTCGTTGGGCGCACATGTCAGCAGGTATGTTTTCTCATATTGCGGCCAATTTTTGTTTAACCTAGACTATAGCACATAAGATGGTATGATGTCCTTTGAATTCATTGGGGAGTCTGGTTCGATCATATAGTTATTTTTGACTTATAACCTTCATTCCTTTAGCAGTATTCTATCAAATTAACCATTTGACTGGCTGCAAGAAATCCGAGTAGTTATTTTTGTATTAAAAGGAGATAATGGGATAACGAGGAACAATTTCCACTGGTTAAAAAACAGAAATATATATATATCACCTTCATTAAAAAGAGGGCCAAGATAACCCTGTATCGCTCACCTGATTACCAGACAAGTTTGAGTCAATTGGCCTTTCGGTTCAATGTAGATTTTCAAAAAGGCGGCCATCTTGGATTTCCAATCAAAATGATTTTAGCTACTTCTGATCCACAAGTCACCTCGATATTTCCAATGAAGTTTGAGTCAATTGCCCTCTTGGTTCAGGAGAAAAAGTTCGAAGTAGCTTTTCAACATGGCTGCTAGGGCGACCATCTTGACGTTCAGATCAGAATGATTTTAGCTATTTTTGATCTACAAGTCATCCCGATACTTCCTATCAAAATTTCGAGTCAATAGGCGTTTTTATTCATGAGAGGATGATCAAATTAGATTTTGAAGATGGCAACTGTTGCGGCCATCTTGTATTTCCGATCGGAACGACTTTAGCTATTTTTAATCCACAAGTCACCTCGATTATTCTTACCAAGTCAATTGACCTATCGGTTTAGGAGAAGAAGCGATCCCTATGCTTCCTACCAAGTTTCGAGTCAGTTGGCCTTTCGGTCCAAAGAAGAAGCGACAAATAAATTTTCAAGATGTCCGCTATGGCAACCGTCTCGAATTTCCGATCGGAACAAATTTAGCTATATTTGATCTACAAGTCACCCAAAAGCTTCGGAGTCAATTAGCCTTTCGGTTCAGGAGAAGAAATGAACAAAAGAAATTCAAGATGGCGGCCATCGTCGTTTTTCGATCGAAACGATTTTATTTTATCTACAAATCACCACAATGATTCTTACCAAATTTCGAGTCAACAGGTCTTTCGGTTCAGGAGAAGAAGCGAAAAATAGATTCTCAAGTTCATGGCGGCCATCTTGGATTTACGATCGGAACAATTTTAGCTGTTTTTGATCTACAAGTCACCCCGATGCTTCCTACCAAGTTTCAAGTCAGTTGTCCTTTGGTTCAGGAGAAGAAGCGAAAAATAGATTTTCAAGACGGCCGCCATGGCGGCCATCTTGGATTTCCGATTGGACCGATTTAAGCTCTTTCTTTATCTGCAAGTCACCCTGATGATACCTACCACGTTTCCAGTCAATTGGCTTTTCGGTTCAGGAGAAGAAGCGAAAAATAGATTTTCAAGATGGCCGCCATGGCGGCCATCTTGGATTTCCGATCGAAACGATTTTAGCTATGTTTGATCTACAAATCACCCCGATGCTGCCTATGAAGTTTTGAGTCAACTGGCCTTTCAGTATGGGAAAAAGTAGCTAAAATAGATTTTCAAGATGGCCGCAATGGCGGCCATCTTGGGTTTCCGATTGGTACAATTTTAGCTATTTTTGATCTACAAGTCACCCAATGCTTCCAACCAAGTTTCAAGTCCTTTTGATTCAGGAGATGAAGCGAAAAATAGATTTTCAAGATTGCGGCCATCTTGGATTTCTGATCGGAACGATTTTAGCTATTTTTGATCCACAAGTCACGCCAATGCTTCCTTCCAAGTTTCGAGTCAACTGGCCCAGGGATGTAGGAGGAGTAGGCTTTTAAAGCAGTTGTTGACACCGCATGACGGACGACGCACGATGGACATTGACTAACCACAATAGTTCACCTTGAGCACTTCGTGCTCAGGTGAGCTAACAGGTGTTTGTTATATGTTATGTGTATCCCATGTTCTCTCATAATATTTAGTGAAAACAGGGGTTTGTAGGAAGGACAGGGTTATGAATTTTGCATTTTTTAAACCAGCGTTTCAGATTATTATTGCTATCATCGTTTTCGCTGCACACATTTGTCCGAATGTGCTCAATAACCAAACTCTTCTTTAGTTTTTGTATTATGTGGTGAAAATTCCATAGGTTACATAGAAGGGAATCAAGATATTTGTTTTCTTATTTCTCATGATGTATGTACTCATTAGAAGCGCCTCCACAAGGCGATCCTAATGATCAGGGTCTACACTGCGTGCATTAAGTTGAGGATTTTCTATAAAACATAGTCATAATAAAAACTAACCAGACAGCCTGCTGTTGAAAACAGCCCGGTCCAAAGAATTATACATTACGAAAATATGCCTATATAAATTTGACCCCCTTAAACCCCACTTTTATATAGTAAAACAGGGGTTTACAGGGGTAAACATTAGTTTTCTCATTTCTGCTCAAAAACATAGATTGTGGTACTTGTTAGAACCGCCTCGTCGAGGAGGTTCTAACGAGTACACACAAGCTATGTTTTCAGCAGAAATAAAAAATATCAGAAGTTTTTATCTGAAAATTTTCATTTTTCGGTGTTGAAATGTTCAATGAATAGGCGTGTTTTCGTAATGAGCAGAAGAGTCGACTAGGCAGGCATACAATGGTAAAACTTGGGATCAAATAAAATCAAAAACTGGGCATCGCTACGCGAAAAATGTCTTCCTGCATAGGATCTGGAGTACACGTTTTGAAATAGAACAATACGAAAACATGCCTATTCAGATATATAGAAAATTTCACCTCCAAAAACTGAAATTTTTCAGATAAAAATCTCTGATATTTTTCATATTTCTGCTCAAAACAAAGATTTGGGTACTCGTTTAAACCGCCTCAGCGAGGCGGTTCTAATGGGTACCCACAATCTATATTTTTAAGCAAAAATAAGAAAAAGTAATGTATACTCCTGTAAACCCAAGTTTTACTACATATATACAAAAGTGGCGTTTAAGAGGGTCAAACTTATATAGGCGTGTTTTCGTGATGGTCAGACAAGAACAATCAACATAGATGTGACGTTTTTTTTTTTTTCTTTCTTTTTTTTTGTTTTAACAAATCGTTTTTTTTTTTTTTTTTTGCTGGTTTAATAAAATTAACAGATAAGAAAAGTGGATTTATTCAAGGAGTGAAGATTTCCGAATATTTAGGGTTATTACGGAAAAAAAATGATTCCGCTTTACTTTGGTTCCAATAGGAAGCGCCTGTAACTAGAACACCCAGATTCATAACGACAAAGCAAGATTTGTCTTTCTTTCATCATGTATAGTATTAACTGACAAAATCGATCGGCATTGCAGTTCGATGCCGATTTTTGGAGAGAAAGCAAGGTTTTGATACCTGTTACTGTAGCACCTCGCCTAGCCTTAAGATGGCCATCTTATTGGCTCACAAAGCCTACATGTACCGTACATACCGCACATATTCAGATTTCATAACATCTTACCGAACCTGTCCAAACATTCGAACAACTCCATATTACTTGTTGAATAAGTGGCAAACTGAAGACCTTGGGTTTACAGTGTTCGCTCATGACGTTCTGGTTCCAGTTGTTTAAAGCACCGTTAGCTTAACGAGCTCGTTAATGACAAACTCGTTAACTGTTGTAGCTAAGGTATTTTCAAATACATTGATATTTTTGCTGCAAAAATGTGAGTAGCTACTCACATTTTTTCAGCAAAGAAAAAAACAAACCCCTCCCCCCCCACCCCCCCCCCCAAAAAAAAAAAAAAAAAAAAAAAAAAAAAAAAAAAAAAAAAAAACAATGTATTTGCCATATTTCAAGATAGCAATTTTAACGTCACGCTAGCTAACAACTTCGTTTAGTTTTGAACAACTCGGCCCTGTTCGTACATGTATACTTAGGGCAAAAACAGTGATTTACTTCGTTGTACGAATCAGGCTTTTGATCACTTTTAATGTAAATTACATGTAGTATTAGCCCATAAATCTTCTATTCCGAAGTTTCAGATTTCTTAAGATTCCGGCGAGCATTCTATGCAAAATGTAATTTAACAGTAAGCCTCTCTGTAATAGCGTTTGCATTAAAATTCATTTACACCGCGTCAGTTCACATGTCTTTGGAATATGCGGACAGTGATTCCACTCGGAATGACCAGGGCGTTCCGTCCGCTTACAGGCTCACCAGACACCGTAGAAGTAACAACGCTTGGAAAAGGCATGATGAGACTCTGCGGATGGATGTACGGGATGTCCGGAGCCTATGTGTTGTGTGCATGTTCAAAGACATATTTTCTCTTGCCATGGTCCATTTGATAAACAGATACAATACAAAAATGTAATGCGTCATCAGAAGAGAGTACTGTATATCCCCAAACCATCTGGGACACCTTAAAATCTTACCATTTGAGTAAGTCCATTTTACTACATCTTGATTTGTCTCAGTTATGCTAAATGAGTGGCGTCTGATCTAGGTATACACTGTTTGAGCCAGCCCAGCGCACGACAAGACCTACCATTAGACTTGTGCGACCAGCGAAGACTCAGATCAGACTGCGCATTCGCGCAGTCTGATCAGAGTCTTCGCTGATCGCATGTGCCTTCTACAACCTCCAGGCTATCCAAAGAGGGATGAACGAGAACCTTCGCCTTACTGGGTGGATGTACAGGCTGATCTGAGTCTTTGGTGGTCCCACAGGTCTTATTGTAGTTAAGGGGGGTCAACTCCATCAAAATCCCTTCTGAAAAGTCGTCATCTCCATGGGGAGCCGATCGCTTTTCAGATACCTTTTCTGAAGTTTGTGAGCATTTTTTCCCCTTTAGAATAGTCCCCAATTCTGAAGGTGGTGGTGGTGTGGGGGCGGGGTGGGGGGGGGGGGGGTGGGAAAGGGGAATTCATTCCTTTTAGAGTACATGTAGAACTCTTTTCAGAAGGGATTTTGGTGTGCGGGAAGCAAACCAGGAAGTCTCAAAAGTTGTCTCCCTTGTCTGATATAGCGGAAACATTATGAGTGTATTATTTCCCTTAACCCATTGTAGTCGGGAGACCCATAAAAGGGTAATTGGCAAACAGTGCAGACCCAGATCAGACGCCGCAGAACGCGGCGTCTGATCAGGGTCTCCACTGTTTGCAAATAGCTTAGCAATTTTTCTCCAGGACTATGTAAAAACTCATAGCCGGACGTACCTAAAATTGAAATTGGACTTTTCCAATATATAGTGTGGGTGAGTCTATTCAGTATACAATGGGTTAAAACAGCATATTGCTAGTGGCTATTAAGTGTTTAAATTGATTCAATGATCAATTGAACTTTTCGGATAAGCAGGCTAATCCGGGTATATGCGGTTAGTATATGTACATGTTGTAAATCCTTTTCAGCTGACACAGCACATTCGATTGGTGTCAAATGGAATAGACGGAAACGCAATTACATATAATCTAACCGAGATCAACACAAATCTACGTAATCACTTCAGAGAATCATTGTGCCCGATCTGAACAACACAGGCAAACTACTAAGTATACAATCTTTTAAAAATTGCACAATAATGGGAAAGGGCACGTATGCCATTTGCGAACAGATAAGGCCCAGATCAGCCTGCGCATGCGCAGACTGTTCTGGGCCTTTTCTGTTCATCGATACATTTTTCAGTTTCTGTGGATTCTGTACAAGCAACGGCGGCCCTGCTCAAACTGCATGATGCGCATTGTGATATGAGCTCTCCTTGCGAGCACCTGCGATAGGGTCACTTTTACGTTGAACGTCACATTAATGCATGCACACAACGGCTCAGAACCTGTAAAGTTGACTGCGCAGGTCAATCATTCTTTTCGCCGTTTCTCGTATAGAGCCGTAAGGTAACTTTCTCTTGTCACAGACCAATATATTTACCCAATTCGGTTTTATTGGCTAGTGCCTTTGTATTATGCCGAGTCTAATTTCTTTCCGATCTTTGTACAGAAACTTCAGCGACAGTATTTAGGTTTTAAGGTTTCTGGACACTTGGCGTTCATTGCTTACAAATTAGATACCGTATTCATCTAAGATATTAGGACAAAAATGCCTGGGAAAACATTTGTAGACCTAGAGCAAAGGCGCCGTTCGGTTTGAATATTCTGAATTGTTCGCTATTCCACCAGCATGTTTGGTGACAGATGGATTCGATCAAGTTTGAGGATGGTGTGGCTACATATTCTGATACTGCTTTTTCAGACAAAACGTGTGTAGCTTGGAACCAGGTTAGTTTGGTGCCCGAATATTTAAGGTTAATGGCCTCGCTACCCGTGTTATGTATAGAACGATAAAATCTGGTATCTGTCTATACGAAACTGGACTGTAACTAAGCACATGTATGTATCGCCAATGAAGCACAAACCTCACAAGGGGAACTTAGGTCATCATCCATTCGACAGAGCTTCCGTTATGTACAGTTGTGTCACTACCTGCTTTTGTCCGTAACATGCAATTTACGCGTACTTGTGTACTTGATTTCCAAGTATGCCTCATATGTCTTCAATCCGCTTAAATAGCATCGAAAGATTTATGTTGTGTGTCTGGAATGTTAAGTAAGAGGTCTTGAATCACTATTTGCTTTGCGTTATTTCCACAGACAACGTCCAAAGACGTTAGACAGATTGTAAGTGTTATAGACTTTAAGCAATTCCTCATTGATTGGCAACCCTTTGCATTGCAAACAGAAGATGACAATAATTCAATGGTTTTTGCATTCATTTTTGCGGTAAAACAGCTTGGCTTTTCATTTGAATAGTCTCCGACGATTCGCATGAAATACCAAGCTCTGTTTTTAGACTAATGTACGAAAATAGTTGAAAAAAAAAATCATTTGCTAAATATTTAAATGCAGCAGGTAAAAGTCAATATAGACTGTCAACCGATAAGCCACTTTTCTCGTTGGGAAACTCTTCTGGGCCACCAATTGTCACCAGCTTTAACAAATATCATCAAAGCAATCCGACAGATATAATAATGTTGCAGGCGGCCGTATTTACTCTGAGCATCACGAAAACATGCCTATATAATGTTGACCCCCTTAAACCTCACTTTTATATAGTAAAACTGGGGTTTACAGGGGTATACATTATTTTTCTTATGTCTGCTTAAAACATAGATTGTGAGTACTCGTTAGAACCGCCTCGCCGAGGCGGTTCTAACGAGTACCCACAATCTATGTTTTGAGCAGAAATATGAAAAAATATCAAAAATTTTATCTGAAAATTTACCGTTTTTGGTGGGAAAATTTTCAGTATATTTGAAAAAGCGTGTTTTCGTAATAGTATTCGTACAGACTGACCTGAGCAAACATCAGACCCAGATGAGACGGCGCGTTTTGCGCCTAATGACCAATGTCTACACACTTTGCTTGCAGTTCATTCATGCTGCAGTTTAGAGGCACATCGACGAGCTGACAAATTTTAAGACGGTGATAATGCGATACCTATGTGACACCTTGTATTCGAAGTGATACAAGTACAATGTATAAGATCACGCGAGACCGTTGCGATACATGTGTACCTTATATTTCCAGTGATACAAGTAAACTGTATGAGACAATGCGAAACAGACCTTTTGTTCTCACTGATATAAGAGACATGTAACACTAGACAAATTCAATACTTTATATTTCGTGTGATACAAATGCAACGTGTAAAACAGCGCGAGGCCTAGGCAACAACTTATATTCCCAGTGATGTAAGATACTGCGAGACCTACGCGATCCCTTATATGAGATAAGATAATGCGAGACCTATGGAATATCATCTTTTTTTTTACGAATGAGACATGTTTAACCCATTGTAGACTGAATAGATTCTCCCACACTATATATCAGAAGAGTTCAATGTCAACTTTTGGTACCTCCGGCTATGAGATTTAGATATTCCTAGAAAAAAAAAAATGATTGAACTATTAGTAAACAGTGGAGACCCTGATCAGACGCCGCGTCTGCGGCGTCTGATCTGGGTCTGTACTGTTTGCCACTTACCCTTTTAGGGGTCTCCAGACTACAATGCGTTAAGACAATGCCATACCTACGCGATACCTTATATTCTCGTAAGTGGAAAGCCTAGCAAATATCACAATCGCGAAGCACAACCTTTCCGATGCACCAAAGAAGTAGAGATGAGGAACAAACGCCACATACGAAACCCCTGACACATAAACAAAAAGGAACTGCAACAGGGGAACCGCCTTGGAATGGTCAATAAGTAAAATAAAAGTAAAAAAAGGATTGCCTTTGGAAAGAAAGAACACACAAAATCACTAAAATCAGAGACTCGATTTAATTGTGTCTCTTCATATGCAACACTGTAGTTTGCGAGGCTGCAAACGCCCCCTAACGCTGGCTTAAGCGGTATTCGATTTTTAAAAAGTACCAGTATGGGCTCAGTGATCTGGGAGGGGATTAAGTTTTACTCACACGAAGCCTCGCCCTTAAATCTGATGCTGTTTCAAATTACAAATAAATTTTCGGTCCACGTCGGGGTCCCCTCCTTCATCTGTGAAACATCATAGTGAACCAAATATAATCAAAAACAATGCGATGAAACAAAGTTAAGGGCTCACTGGCGACATGAAGCCAAAACCACAAACAAAAATAGTCATGTGCTGACCATCTTAAACAGACTGAAGGGGAAGCCGTCATTTAGTCTGAGGACAGACTCACAAGCTGTGTATAAGACAATGCGAGACTTGCGCGATACCTTAAATTCCCAGTGATATAAGATAATGCTAAATCTACGAGAAACCTCAATTTTCACAGCGATACAAGCCGATTCTTCACCTACGCAACACTTTTATATTCATAGTGATACAAGTATAAGACAATGCAAAACCTAAGCGATACCATATATTCCCAGTGATATACTATAATGCAATACCCACCTTATATTCCCAGTAGTATAAGATAATGCAACACCTACGATACATCTTATTTTCCCAGTAATAAAAAATAATGCGACAATCACGCGATAACTCAAATTCCCAGTGATATAAGATAATGCAACCACTACGAGATACCTTATTTTTCCAGTGATTTAAGACAATGCAACAATTACGAGACTTATTTTTCTATCGATATAAGATATGCAACATTTACAAGATATGCAACATTTACAAGATATCTTATTTTCTCACTTTTATAAGATAAAGTAACAACTACGAGATGCCTGATATTCCTAGTGAAATAAGATAATGCAACATTTACGAGATACCTTATATTCCCAGTGATACACAACACGAAAACATACCTATGTAACTTTGACCCCCTTATACCCCACCTTTATATAATAAAACTTGGGTTTACAGGGGTATATTTTTTTTTTCTTATTTCTGCTCAAAAACATAGATTGTGGGTACCCGTTAGAATTACCGCGCAGTACCCGTTAGAACCGCCTCGGGAGAAGGTTCTAATGAGTACCACAATCTATGTTTTGAGCAGAACTATGAAAAAATATCAGAGGTTTTTGTCTGAAAATTTTCAGTTTTCAATATATTTGAATAGGTGTGTTTTTGTAAATTATAAATGTAAGAAAATTCAACATCTACGAGATACTTTATATTGCCAGTTTATATCGCCAGAAATATTAGATAATGCAACACCTACATGTACGAGACGCCTTACATTCCCAGTGATATAAGATAATGCAGCACCTACAAGATACCTTATATTCCCAGTGATATAAGGTAATGCGACATCTACGAGATACCTTAATTTCCACAGCGATACAAGCCATTGCTTGATTTACGCGATACTTTTGTATTCCCAGTGATACAAATATAAGACAATGCGAGACATATCTGATACCTTATATTCCCAGTGATATAAGACAATGCAACAACTACGAGATACTTATATTCCCAGTGATATAAGATAATGCAACACCTATGATACATCTTATTTTCCCAGTAATATAAAATAATGCGACAATCACGCGATAACTCAAATTCCCAGTGATATAAGATAATGCAACCACTACGAGATACCTTATTTTTCCAGTGATTTAAGACAATGCAACAATTACGAGACTTATTTTTCTATCGATATAAGATATGCAACATTTACAAGATATGCAACATTTACAAGATATCTTATTTTCTCACTTTTATAAGATAAAGTAACAACTACGAGATGCCTGATATTCCTAGTGAAATAAGATAATGCAACATTTACGAGATACCTTATATTCCCAGTGATACACAACACGAAAACATACCTATGTAACTTTGACCCCCTTATACCCCACCTTTATATAATAAAACTTGGGTTTACAGGGGTATATTTTATTTTTTCTTATTTCTGCTCAAAAACATAGATTGTGGGTACCCGTTAGAATTACCGCGCCGTACCCGTTAGAACCGCCTCGGGAGAAGGTTCTAATGAGTACCACAATCTATGTTTTGAGCAGAACTATGAAAAAATATCAGAGGTTTTTGTCTGAAAATTTTCAGTTTTCAATATATTTGAATAGGTGTGTTTTTGTAAATTATAAATGTAAGAAAATTCAACATCTACGAGATACTTTATATTGCCAGTTTATATCGCCAGAAATATTAGATAATGCAACACCTACATGTACGAGACGCCTTACATTCCCAGTGATATAAGATAATGCAGCACCTACAAGATACCTTATATTCCCAGTGATATAAGGTAATGCGACATCTACGAGATACCTTAATTTCCACAGCGATACAAGCCATTGCTTGATTTACGCGATACTTTTGTATTCCCAGTGATACAAATATAAGACAATGCGAGACATATCTGATACCTTATATTCCCAGTGATATAAGACAATGCAACAACTACGAGATACTTATATTCCCAGTGATATGAGATAATGCAACAACTACGAGATACTTATATTCCCAGTGATATAAGACAATGCAACAACTACGAGATACTTATATTCCCAGTGATATAAGATAATGCAACACCTAAGAGGCACCTTATTTTTCCAATGATATAAAATAATGAAACAACTACGAGATACCTCATTTTCCCCGTGATATAAGGCAATGCTAGACTTACGCGATACCTTATATTCTCAATGACATAAGATAATGCAACACCTACGAGATACCTTAATTTTCCCAATGTAAAAGAGAATGCAAGGCCAACATGATACATTATCTCACAGGCAAATAGCGAAGGCTAAGACCCGTCTGTTCTTCCGCACAGTCTCTTAACCTTTAAAAACTACCATGTGTACCAGTCTCCTTAAGAGTATTCCCCAAGACAAGGGATGTGTGTGTGTGTATGGGTGTGGGGGGACGCAATACTTTAAGGTCAGAGTAATCTTCCTTGGAGGTGTATTTTTAGAAAGTTTATGCGACGGAGAATTTAATTCTGCAAATGATGGCTGTGAGAGATGCTAAGATCAAAGAATCACTGTCTTCTGACAAGGAATAAATATTGACAAGCGCTTATAAACAGAGAAACTATAACTTCAAAATTATTACCCTGTTTATTTGTAACTTTAGTGTCATTTTTATTATCTCTGGCTGAACGAAAGAAAATTGCTTTGTATGTGAGTGCTAAATATTATTATTAAGTGATCAATTTACCCTTTAATCAAGACATATTTGATGTAAACAATACGTTTTATAGGACTGTCAGGAATCCTGTCGGTCATTTTACGCCTACACTTAAGTGCGACACGCCATCGATGGCAGCCTTGTAGGAAAAAAGGACATTTTTTCCGTCATTATAATTAGCCATGTCACGCGAAAATGTGCCACTTGGGCACTGATATGCGAACTGTACAGGCCACAATCAGACTAAGCATTCGCATGGTATTTTGTAGGGTTAATGTATATACAAATAACCTTCTTTAAACCGACACTCGATACAACGACAAAATTCGTTGTAATGACAATTTTATTGTCACAAAACCTTCGCTTAAGAGGTAACGATCAGTCACAAATTAGGCAAGAATATTGTATTAAATAATTTAAATAAACATATGTTTTGGATATTTGTTAGAATCGCCTCAGTGAGGCGAGTCTAACAAATATCCAAAACATATGTTCTATGAAGAAATAAGAACAAAACAAGACCTTTCTTACATTTCAATCTGTTCATTAAGTATTCTGTACAACAGCAAACTCATTTTAATGCAGCGTGTTTGGGAACAAATGCTGTCATTGTAACGAGGGTTCTCTGTACAGTCGAACCTCGATGACTCGAACACATTTTCTTCTGCAAGCTCAAGGAAACAAATATCTTACGATGTTTTCTTATTTTATCTTGAAATTGTATGTTGTGTGTACTCATTAGAATTGTCTTATCGAGGCGATTCTAATGAGTACATACAACTTACCTTTATTGTATAGAAGATCGAAAATGCTTCCCTAAATTATCGTCATTTGTTTCCGGACCTGGCGCCTTGACATTACGAAAGCATACCTATATAATTTTGACCCCCTTGAACCCCACTTTTATATAGTAAAACTGGGGTTTATAGGGGTATATATTTTTTTTTCTTATTTCTGCTCAAAAACATAGACTGTGGGTACTCGTTAGAACCGCCTCGGCGGGGCGTCTAACGAGTACCCGCAATCTATGTTTTGAGCAGAAATATGAAAAAAATATCAGAAATTTTATCTGTAAAGTTTCAGTTTTTGGTGGTGACATTTTCAATATATATTTGAATAGGCGTGTTTTGTTAACCCTCAGTGGCTCGAACTACACATATCTCGAACAAATTTTTATAGACTCAAAGATGTTCGAGCCATTGAAGTTCGACTTAACAATGGTTCTGTAAGCGGGCAGCGAAGGTCCTGACTGCGCAATGCACAGGCTCATATGTGCCATTGCTATCCTCATACATGTAAACCCCTAAAACAGGTTTGTTTCCCATGCTAGGCCAATATAAGTTTTTTTTCTTAGCTATTACTAAAATTTAAACCACGAATCGGCCTGCGCAAATTCTCCAGTGTCTTTAATGATTATGTAAGCGTAGAGCAAAAGTCTTGCTCATTACGAAAGCACGCATATTCAAATATATAGAAAATATCACCTCCAAAAACTGAAAATTTTCATACAAAAAACTCTGATAGTTTTCATATTTCTGCATATGCATATGCATATTACAACATAGATTGTGGGTACACGTTAAAACCGCCTCAGCGAGGCGGTTCTAACGAGTACCCACAATCTATTTTTTTAGCAAAAATAAGAAGAATAATGTATACCCCTGTAAACCCCAGTTTTACTGTATAAAAGTTGGGCTTAAGGGGGTCAAAATTATATAGGCGTGTTTACGTGATGCCAGTCTGCGCGGTTGTATAGGCTAATCTAATCTGAACCGTCGCTCTCCGTATATGTCCCGAAGTCATATTTCACATGACCCGTCACAGATTACATTGTACATTGAGAATGATACAACGATCATGAAATATTAGATCTAAAGGCAAGGCTTTTATGAGATGGACATTAATAGAAACAATAAACAGTAACAATAAGACCATGGTCTGAAAATTAACCTTTAGAATGTTTTGCTAGATTAGATGACAAATTACTGGTGTTGTCATACTTTTTTTTTTTACACTAAACAAAGCTTGTCACTAGATTTAGATTATCTACAGAAAAGCTCAATGAGGTGTCAAGTGACAACTCTATTTTCTGTGAAAATGTGTCCGACATGAACACAAGACGCTCTAATGGCAGCCTTTGCGGGACTTTTTACTCATGACTTTTTATTTTTAACTTTATTCTTCTAGCTCGCGATTTTTAAATTCCTAAAACTTCTATCCAAACTAATATTTACTGATATATTTTCATCGTCTAACTTCCGCATTTCTAACTTCTTACTTAACCCTTGTCCTGCTGAACCCGGATATATCCTGCCTTTACAAACAGTGTAGATCCAGATAAGTTCAGAAGCCAACTTCTCTGGATCTGCACTGTTTGTCATTCAGTATGTGAACATGTATCAACAGGCTGGATGAAGTAATCAGATTGGATGACAAATAGAAATGGACGTGACATCCTAATTTATCAGCCTGACAAGAGTTAAAAAAAGATGAGAAAATTCCCGCTGATTTTGCCTACAGAGTACTTAAGTTTATGGGCCAAAACTCGTTATATGGTAGGTCGAAATTGGTCACTCAAAACTGGAAGTGATCGGGAACCTTAGCATGCACTTGAGTGACAAAGACCTAGATCATTCTGCGCATTCGCACAATCCAACAAAGTCCTTCGTTTTCACCTATAATTTAAACACCAAAGAATCAGCTGATTAAACTTCTAGACCCTATTCTAATAGCGCGGATTGATCTCTGCTTTCACCATTAACATTCGAACTGCCATCTCGCTATGCCACTATGGCGCTTTCTCCAATGCCATTGATCTGACACACGGGTAATCATTCAGTGTAATCAAATTACAACCTCACGTTTTAAACCCTTGTTGCTTTATGAAGGAATAAAAAATCCATTCATGCAATTTTCTCCCACATATGTTATATTTAGCACTGGAATTCTTGCTAATGAATTTCGTACTTTCTTTTCCCGTGACAATCTTCCTTGCGGTTTTTCTTCTGTTTTTTTTTTCTCTTCACACTGTAATCACGAACTAATATAGCGCAAATTCCCTAATGAAGCTATTATAAACCGTATCGGTCCTAAGTATTGGGACAGACAGGCCGGAGCAAATAGTGCAGACCCTGATCAGACGCCGCGGAACGCGGCGCCTGATCAGGGTCTCCGCTGTTTGCCACGCTTTCAGCTATTTTTAGGCACAACAACTGGTAGTCAAATGGAACTGTTCAAATTTGAGGAAAAGTTATTCAAAGGTACATGGAATGTAGTTTAGGCGACTGGGTGTTTGATTGTGTTGGGGTTTAACGACACGTCAACCCTTGTGGGTCATTTTGTGTTGTTTCCCAGAGAAAGGGAGAAAAGAGATAGAAGAGATAGTAGATGAAAGAGAGGAAAAGGGAAGAACTAGGAACAGGAATGAAAGTGAAGAAACAGGAGAAATAAAAACTTTCCCCCTCTACCCTTACCTTCTCAAGGATACCAGGCCTAGCCCATCTGGAAGCCAATATCAGTTGGACGCCCCAGTGACGTACAATGTAATATACCCGACACCTTCGCCACACCCAACCACCCAACGGCGACTTCGTGTACTAAGTAGGCTAGCAGATCCTTGTGCAGAAGTAACGCAAAACATTTGTGGTTAGGTAAATTGACCGCGCTCGACATGTCCCCATTGGGTTGACTAGGCCGTAAAACCCCAACACAAACCATTTACCTAAGAAGGTGTCCCATTTAAGGTAAATACGGCAGACTTTTTGCATATTCTTTGCAATGGGGACTATTGGTTTTTTCCCATTTGCCTTCTCGTACACTACCCTCTACTGAAACGGAGTCGTTTTTAAAAAGGAAGGAATTTATATAGTGCTAAAATAAACTGGCAAAAATGCTCACGAGGGCGGAGGCAGTATCCGAAGATTGATAGATAGGAAGTTGATCCGCTTGTCAACAAATTCTTTCCTTTTAAAGTGGGCCCTTTTTCAGATGGCAAAGCGTTTTGGACATTGTTGTCTCCCTTGAGAGTGTATCCCTTCCCCATAAGGTGTTCCGATTTTTTGGGTAATCAAGGCAGCCGCCCACGCCATTATACGATATAAAATCCTATGCACATCAAATACATCAAACAGGCACTCTAATGTACATGCGAACAAAAAGACTGCACAGTATGTTGAGGAGTCCGACCTTCTAGTACATCCATCACGAAAACATGCCTATATAATTTTGACCCCCTTAAACCCCACTTTTATATAGTAAAACTGGGGTTTACAGGGGTATACATTATTTTCTTATTTTTGTTCTAAAAATAGATTGTGGGTACTCGTTAGAACCGCCTCGTCGAGGCGGTTCTAACGAGTACCAACAATCTATGTTTTGAGCAGAAATATGAAAAAATATCAGAATTTTTCATCTGAAAATTATCATTTTTTGGTGGTAAAATTTGCAATATACGAGTATTTGAATAGGCGTGTTTTCGTAATGCTCGTTTGTAGTTTCTGCTGGCATTACTATATGTACATGTAATGATTGATCAGACTGCGCATGAACTGATTTTTTCCATTTTTTTTCCGGAAGATGCTTAGGTTATCATTTTTTACCCTGGAAAGTGACACTCAAACAATAAGCTAACAACTTTCCAAGGTCTCTGGTAATTTGTTTTGCGCCTACTTGATTAGTCTGAAGCCCGTAAGGAATACTTGTTATACCATTGGTTTACCAGGTCTATTTTTGCTCTTTTGATATATATATATATATATATATATATATATATATATATATATATATATATATATATATATATATATATATATATATATATATATATATATATATATAGGTATTGCTTGACAAGCCGCCTTAACGCTTAGCATGCTGTGTAAACCTTTAGCAAACGACATTTTGAAACATTTTATCTTTTTTTTCCAGAAAATAGACTTTTGAAATATCAAAGTCTATTTTCTGGGTAAAAAGAAAACACCATGGAATGGTCGTCTGCAGTATCTATCCAGAGAGTGGTGTTTTAGCCAGTAACAGCAGCAGCAGCAAACGACAGTCTACTTTGTTTTAATTTTCAAAGAAAATAAGGCTGGACATTGGATGTACATATCAAGCCTTATTTTCTTAGAAAAATAAAACAACATGATGCTGGAATGTCTTCTGCTACAATTCTGTAAGGCGCTCTAAGTGTTAAAACATTTGCCCTTGATGAAGACATAGCATCAACTCTGTCTTGTAATATAATTTCTGCAATTGTTTGACAACGATCGAGAGACCGGTACTATGCAAACACATGCTTCTTTATGTGAGGAAACGGTATGGTGCAATGAAGAGTGCCTTTAGACCGAAGGAGCAATATACAGTCGACTCTCGTTATCTCGACCTCGCTTATCTCGAATAACCGCTTATCTCGAAGTGAAAATCTGGTCCCTGTTTTAACATGAAAATCTAACAACAGATAAAATATTGTGGAAAAGAGGAGAAATTGCTCCTAAGGAGCAATTTCTCCCCTTTTCCACAATATTTTCAATATACCTCTAACTTCAGGAGTTAAATTACATATACATTTTGTTAAATGTGGTTGTTCGATTTAATGTTTTCCTCGGTTCAGCAAATCTGATACATCGAGATACTGATACTTCGAAGTGTTTCAGAGATTCCCTTGGACTTCGAGATAACGAGAGTCGACCGTACAAACTGTATGTACGGCGCAAGATGTGTTGATCAACATATACATGTACGTGCAGGAAAACTACATTGATATTTCGACACAGCGAGAGTCGACAGTCTGGTGACCCGAATTAAAAAAAAACAAAAAAACAAAAAAAAAAAACAAAAAAAAAAACAACAACATAAGAAGCCATTATTTGAACCACAATGATGAGTCATCACGAAATCACTTAGGCATGCCTTTTCGATCTTCTATAAAATAACAGTAATTTGGCTGTACTCATTATAATCGCCTCCATGATCGATTCTGTTGAGTACATTCAAATTACTTTCCATGATGAAATAGAAAAGTTTCCCTAAAATATCCCTAAATATTTGATTTCATGAGCTTTGGGAAGAATTTCCTAGGGACTCAAAAACGAGTTCGAATTTGCCATGGTAAAACAGACATTTGTGTTCGAGTCATCAAGGTTTTACAGTAGATATGTATATGATTCATTACGAAAACACGCCTATTCAAATACACTGAAAATTTTACCACCAAAAAATGGCAATTTTTCAGATAAAAAATTCTGATATTTTTCATATTTCTGCTCAAAACATAGATTGTTGGTACTCGTTAGAACCGCCTCGTCAAGGCGGTTCTAACGAGTAGCCACGATCTATGTTTTTGAGCAGAAATAACAAAAATAATATATACCCCTGTAAACCCCAGTTTTACTATATAAAAGTGTGGTTTAAGGGGGTCAAAATTATATAGGTATGTTTTCGTGATGATATGGAAAAATAAGACAAGAAATTCGCCAAAATCGCTCTGCTGGATGTGTTCAAGGTACGGAGCTGAACGCACAGACTAAACATTGTTCATCCAAGTGTGAAAAAGACGTCAAAGTCAGTAACGGTTGATGGCAGTTGGTATGGTGCATCATGACGGACATCACGAAAACATACCCGTATAATTTTGACCCCCTTAAACCACACTTTTATGTAGTAAAACTGCAGTTTACAGGGGCATACTTTATTTTTCTTATTTCTGCTAAAAAACATAGATTGTGGGTACTCGTTAGAACCGCTCGCCTAGGCGAGCGGTTCTTACATGTACGAGTACCCACAATCTCTGTTTTGAGCAGAAATATAAAAAATATCAGAATTTTTTATCTGAAAATTTTCATTTTTTTTTGGTGGTAAAATTTTCAGTATATTTGAATAGGATTGTTTTCGTAATGTGTGTTCATGAAGTTTCATTCACACAGATGCCTTGATGTCCGAGAAATGGAGCTATACGCACGGGCTTAACATTGGGGCTTAACGCATAAACTTAACATTGTTGACGCTGTCAACACTCACGCTAACCCAAACGCCAACACCAACGTCGACGCCGGAAAAATATCCCTATGTCGCTTCTGCTTGCTTAAGAAAACATTATCCCCGAATTACAGTATGCTATACGAGCAAATACTCCTCCTTAACCCTTGAAGCGCCAATCACAACTGCAGCAGACGACATTTTGAAACATATTTTTTTAATTTTTCAAAGAAAACAAGTCTTGATATTTCATGTGAATCGTCTGCTAGCAGGGAATTCTCATGAAATATCAAGACTTAATTGTTTTCTTTGAAAAATAAAAAAAAAAAAAAAAAAATAAATGTCGTCTGCTGCAAATTTTGCTTGGCGCTTTTAGAGTTAACAAGTCCAATGAATTCATATTTAAAATCTTGCACCAGTTCTTGTTTTGGTGTGTTAACACGTTACCTCAGAACCATTTTACCTTGTTGCTGTCTAAATCAGCTCATTTGTCTAAGTGACACCAGTAATCATGATAGAATCAATATCAATGAAAATATCATAAGCTTATTTCTAGCCTTAAAAATTACTACCATATGCGCAAATTCAGCAGAAGACAAATTGGTGATATTTTCTAATTTTTCCCAGAAAACAGACATTTCATGCGAATTGTCTCCTCTAGTGACAATTTTGCACGAAATGTCAAAACTTATTTTCTTGAAAATATATTTCAAAGTGTCGTCTGCTCATTTTTTTACCCAGTATTCTAAGCTTTAATGTACCTTTGTGCACCGTCTATACTTTATCAAAAGCACCGCGTCTTGACAAAACCTGTCTTTGGACGTAAAATGCAATGTACAAGTTACCTATTTCCGGACTGTACTCCCGAATGATATTTTTTGTTCGTTTTTTGAAGAAAATCTACAAGATCCAGTGACTATCTTTGCGTCCTGTGCATGCCTAGACCAAAAATACATTTGCACAGTCTTGTCCCTGTATGTGAAGCTAAATACGCACGAAGGCATATATCATCAGACGCGGTTCATTATGATTAATAGCATTATCATAGTAGCAGGTAGTTTTTCACAGAAATCAAACAAAAACTTTAAGGGAATTGAATACACAGCCAAAGGAAATAACCCTTGACATGGAAAACCAGTAGAACCTCGATTAGTCAAACTCCAGTAATTCGAAATTCTCGACAATTCAAAGTGTTTTGAACCCTAAATTATTAAAAGTCTCAATAATTCAAACAAAACTGTCTGGTCCCTATGACTTTGAATTATCAAAGTTCCACTGTATTTGCCTCGTTCTAATTTATGGCCACTCTTAAAGGAACAAATGAGCTCCCTCCGAAGCACCCAAACAAGGACCTACATTTTAATATCACTCATAAATATTCTTTTTTTGCACTGCCAACTACCATGACTACGCTCTCTTCAAACCATGCGGCTGGCTGTTTGAGATTTTTCACATACCTTCACTCTCTGCAAAGACATCTTTTTGCACACAATGTAGCGCATATAATTTCACCTGCTAGTGTATTTTATTGTCCTATTTACCTTATCCTAAATATTCAGACAGAC
Source organism: Anodontia alba (assembly GCA_964016985.1). Classification (NCBI taxonomy): domain Eukaryota; kingdom Metazoa; phylum Mollusca; class Bivalvia; order Lucinida; family Lucinidae; genus Anodontia; species Anodontia alba. The sequence goes on from OZ024828.1 coordinate 24,689,142, forward strand.
AGGCCTGAGCAAACAATGCAGATCCCGATTAGACGCCGCAATACTGTTTGCCATTAAGTCACCAACAATTTATATACAGTCGACTCTCGTTATCTCGAATTCCAAGGGACACACTGAAATACTCCGAGATATCCGTACTTCGACATATCAGGTTTGCAGAATTGAGGAAAAACTAATTCGATTAACCACATTTAACAAATATATGTGTAATTGGACTCTTGAAGCTAGAGATATATAATGAAAATATTGTGGAAAAGAGGAGAAATTGCTCCTCAGGAGCAATTTCAATTGCTCCTCAGGAGCAATTTCTCTTCTTTTCCACAATATTTTTTACATGTTGTTAGATTTTCATGTTTAGGCAGGGACCAGATTTTCACTTCGAGATAAGCGGTTATTCGAGATAAGCGAGGATGAGATAACGAGAGTCAACTATATATCATCACTTCTAATTTTTCAGAATAAGAATGGTAAAGAGTCAAGAAATTGAGGGCTGATATGGTATATCAACCCATTTATGCCGAACGAGCTCTTCTACATTTTCTCTTTGGACAGGTCCATTTCTGACAGGAGTGTGTGATTACTTTTTATTATCACCATGTTTTATAGAAATTCCTGTTCAGTGCAAACAGTGTAGACCCAGATCAGACGCCGCTTTCTGCGGCGTCTGATCTGGGTCTACACTGTTTGCCAATCTCCTTTTACGGGTTAACACTGCCATTTGGATTTGCGCCAGCCTCAAATATGCTACATTATACAGCGTTTTCTGACAGCCATTTCTTTTCATTGTACAGATCAGCATATCTAATCGCGTCATCTGATGGCACAGGGTTCACACTGTTTGCCACTGACCCAGTTGAGTTAAGCCACATAAAACAGGTACAATTTAATAACATGGCTTTGTTTAATTTGTAAGAATTGAATGAAACATGTAAGTAGTTGAGGTGTTCCAAGATTTAGGGCATATTTATATGTACTGACCCCAAAAAAGAAATGACAAAAGAAATGACGACTAATACCTTATGCTTTGGAAAGGATCTTGTGTGTAAAATGTACACCAATCAACAACTGAAGGTGCACATGATTTCGAATTCTTTATTCCTCGATTTAAAGAAACCATGCAAGAGATTATATTCAAAAAGGTATAAATCAATGCTACGAGGATCCTGCAAAAAGTTTTGTCACTGGGTTCGGATTACTTCAGTGCTACGTTTTATCAAACGTATTTTTATTACAAACCTTCAAAGTATTCCCCCTTTACTGAAACACAGTTTCGTAACCTTTTTACCCAGTCGCGAAAAGCAGATAAATAGTCTTCTTTTGGTATCTGTTGGAAACACTGATAAATAGCGCTGCCAAGAAAACTTCTAGACGTATACTTATTTCCAGAAAGCATTTTCTTAAACCTTGGAAATAAAAAGAAGTTACAGGGACTCAGTTCAGGTGAATAAGGAGGGTGGTTTAAAACTTTCACCTTTTCAGAAGCCAAAAAAAAAAGACTTAACAACCTCACACTTATGAGAGGATGCGTTGTCGTGTACAAGGTGGACTCCTGGCCATCCTTTGCTTGATCGTTTCTAATTGTAAAAAGTAAATTGGTCAGTGTTTATGGTTGCATCTATTTCAATTTGAAATAACTCGGTCCGTTGGAAAGTAATTTGCACGAAATAAACGGGTATCGTTAGCTATTCAACACACCATTCAGGTGCAGTGAAAGCATTTCAGAATATACAAGGAAGCCTATTAGTGACAGAACTTTTCACAGGACCCTTGTAATTGTAAATAGAAAAATAAATTGTATTTGATTTAATCTTATTTTATCTGCATTTCAAGTGTTGCGTTTCTTTTTTGGATTAGTATAGTAATCATTGACGGAGTCACGTTGCAAACTTCCAGAATATGGGGCCTCAGAAGTGCTAATCATTACTGCTTGTAAAATTAAAGCAATATCGCGATTATCACACCATTTAAACTGACAAACAGTATACACAGCAGACAGGCCAATTGTTATAGATAATACTCTTTTAATGTTGTTTTATCGGCAATAATACTCAGCATATTGTTTCCTGTACGAACTTATCTGACATTACCAGAAATGCCTTTTAGCACTTAAAGTGATTTTTAAACTTTCAGGGCAGGGGAAACAACTATTTCAAAATTGGTTCCCCCTTCTAAAAAGGGGTCTACTCTAAAACGAAAGAATTTGCTCCCTGCTGGAGCAAATTCTTTCCTTTTAGAGTAGAACCTGTCTTTGAAGAGGTTGGTGTACAGGGTATGCAAATAGGAAGATATAAAAGTTGTCTTCCTTGTCAAAAATGGCGGAACTCTACCAGGCGTCGCCAGTCCCCTTAAGCTCTTCCAAAGGTTTGTTTGATATGATATATCTCAAAGGATGGTTTACTGAATGACAGTTTTAAAAGGATGGAGAGGAATAAGGACCATTTGTAAACACGTCATATTATGCTTTGGTACTTTTCAATCAACAATACCATTTTATTTACTTCGAGATAAAAGCCACTGCTGTGCTGTGACATCAAACCTTAGAAAGGTTACAAGCTAAGACATGCATGAGAAATCCATTGATACACTTAGCGTTCTTCTTGACAAAGGTACTGAAAAAATACAGATTTAAAAATGAATGTTGTTGTGCAGATTTTAATGCTACAAGGCATCCGAGACACTTGGAGGCAGCGGCAAACGTGCTATGTACATGCGTTAGCACAGACTCATCACGTAAATATACCTTAAAAATTTTGACCCCTTTAAACCCCACTTTTGTATAGTGAAGCTGGGGTTTACAGGTGCAGAGGTATAGATTATTATTTTGTTCCCGAAAATACTTTATTCTCCCCGTCCATTTGATGTGAAGTGGGTCGGGGAATGCCATCCAACTAATAATAATAATAATAATAATTATAATAATAATCGACTTTATTTATAGAGGGTAACACATTTAGTAATCTAGTACTAATCTTCCATGTGGCCCTCTTTTTTCCTGGGTAGAAACCAGTACTAAGCAATGTGGATAAAGTCTCTTGCTCAAGGAAACAACACTTGCTGTTAGTGGGGATCGAACCCGGTACCTTTCGATCTCGAGTCCGATGCTTTACCACTGCACCACAGCGCTCCACCTTAACACACCTTAAAATTCATTAGCACAGTACACTATAATAATCCAGCAATTAAATATCATGCAGCACTATTATGCTAAGTCCCACAGATGTTTCCTGGGTACTAGATCAAGACCACCCGACAATCCGTTTTTAGCAGTGAGGCAAACACCACAGAATACTTACAGTTTATACTGTATTCATCTGACAGACATATCAATACTTAAATAACTTTGAAGAAAAGGCTAATAGATAGATTATTTTACTCTTATTTCTGCTCGAAAAAAAATCTGATATTTTTTTAGATAGATTGTGGGTACTCGTTAGACTCGCCTCGGCGAGGCGGTTCTAACGAGTACCCACAATCTATGTTTTGAGCAGCAATATGAAAAATATCAGATTTTTTTTGTAGTATAGACTCCCATTTTCTTATCCATGTGTTCTTTGTTTCCAAAGGCAATCTTTTTGACGTCAATTTGCAGAATAGAGTCAATCTCCCTATATCACTTGTCAAAGAGAACAAAATAAAACTGGCTGTTCTAGACACGTTAAATATACAGTCGACTATCGTTATCTCGAAGTCCATGGGTCCCTCTGAAATGCTTCGAGATATCCATACCTCGACGTATCAGATTTGCAGAATTGAGAGAAAAAAATAAACAACCACATTTCATAAATGAATATTTAATTTGACTCCTGAAGTTAGAGGTATATTAAAACTATTGTGGAAAAGAGGAGAAATTGCTCCTTAGGAGCGATTTCATCTCTTTTCCACAATACGTTGTTACCTATTGTTATATTTCCATGTTAAAACAGGGGCCATATTTTCACTTCGAGATAAGCGGTTATTCGAGATAAGCAAAGTCGAGATAACTAGGAGTCGACTGAATAGTAAACCTGCATTTTGGGATATCACAAAAGTGGTGCTTCAGAGTGGCGGCTATTGTGGTGAGGTGGCCTTTAGAGGTTACACTGGAGGAGAGTGTTCGTTCCAGTCGATCTTGATTATCTCATAGCAAAGATTTGCTAAGACTGACTTTATTTGATCTGGTGCCAGCGATACAGCCCTGAATAGATAAACTATGCATAGATAGAACCCCCGCCCCCACCACCCCACCTCCCCCCCCCCCACACACACACACTCGTCATAACCACCACCACACACACATACACAGGCTAAATCTATGTTTAGTCATAACCCGTAACGCGCTAACCTCACCTGCAGCAGATGACATTTTGATTGTGTTAAACAGAGAAAACAAAGCTTGGCATTTCAGGTGAATTGTCTGCTGCTTAGCAGACGATTCACATGAACCATTAAGTCTTATTTCCTCTTAAAATTAATAAAAAAAAAAAAAAAAAAACAACAGAATGTCGTCTGCTATAATTTTGCTTAACCCTTTAAGGGTTAAGGACGGTTTCTCATCTACTTTGTTTCCATTATGGAGACATCTCCCGCTGTTAATTGAGGTCTTAAGTATACAATGAAAGCTTCATTTATTTCCAATTTTTTTATGAAAATAACAATGCCTAATAAACTAATCAATTTCAGGAGTGCATTTCAAAGATTTCAGGTCATTAACGCTTACGCTTGAAGTGCAAATTAAGAGTTGATTTCTTGCTTGTTCCAAGAATCGGTTCACTAAATCGAGTCGTACTAAGAATCACGCAATAAACACCACTGTAAATATATAAGCAATAAGAGGTATTTTTGACTCTTGTAGAAGATGCTGCAGCAGTATTTTGATTTTTTGTTTTTTCAAAACAGTCCAAAATGTTTGCAAATGCTGCATTGGTAATTGGTGCTTTAGTTTTTATCTCTTAATTACACGCTGAATAGCTTCAATGAAGTCTTCCGTCATGTACGTACATGTAAATGTCACGCAGTCTGACGAGCCTGCACTGCTCACGAACGCAATGTATGGACCTTAACGTTATATTAGCGAACTGCTAAGATCCCGATTAGACGATCACGTAGGTGGTCTGAGTCTAAGATGATCCTATATGTCATAAGATAGGCTCCAATGTGTGTATATTAATAATAAAGACATTAATTTCAGTTAGTAAACAATTTAGCAACAAGCTCTCTTCTTCGAAGACTGCTTAGGTTTATACAAAACATCGTATATATAAACGAATATTTACATTTTCGATTTAGGACTCTTAGAGAAACCTATAGAACCCAGTGTAGTTCATTCCTCCATGAACGCAATGGATTACGTGAAGTGACGTGACGTCAAAACAACTGACGCTTTCGGAGATTTGATTGGACGCTGCTATTGTTGTGACGACGTCGCCGCTCTTAAGCTATCTAAATATAATCCACCTGCCCTAAATGCAGCCTATAATGTGGTTCTCTCCAAAGTACGCGAGAAAAATAATGTAAATATAAGAAATGAATTTGATTTTTTTCCGAAATTAACTGAGGTATGACCGCAGTGGATCGCGTGCAAAGTGAATGAGCCCCGAAGGGTCATACCTCAATCACCCAGGGAAACCCGATATCGGGATATCGGAGGTTGCGAGATTTCGGAGGTAAACAAATGACGTCATCCAGCGACAGGATATGTATTTATCCGTTTTTATAGCTTATATCTTATTCATCTGATAAAATAAAGCTGAGTTGCTCGTTCTAGAGACATAATAATGAATATATTAAAGCAAATATTTCCTTTCTCAGCTACTTTGTGGAGGTGAAAACGGCATTTGAACCAAGATGATCTATTTTTCATCTCAGTTTTTGCCTTTTTGACGGCTACCAGCCCGATCATGGTAAATGACATGTTGGTTTATTATTGCCCAAGGATGGACGTATCTTCTCTTCGACTGTCTTCATAGTTACTTCAGTTTATCAACAAAAAATAACGCCCCCGGATGAAATTTAAAGCAAGTACTAGCGAAATTTTGGATAATGGAATATTCGGAGGTACATTGAAACATGATGCTGTAGATCTCGGAGGGGCTGTTGCTGGATTTCGGAGGCACTGAAAATTGACGGAGTGAGTTCTGTCTAAAAAAGCAATATAAATTAAAACCCGCTCGCACAATATGGTGCTAAGCCTGTGTGCAAATACTAGTGTCTCTTTTTGTAACAATTTTAATAGGGTTTGATTGGTTTGAAGGAGAGTTTAATGTAATAATATTACTAGAACCAATGTCATTACGTATATATGCAATAAAACAGCTTTTCGCTGCAAAAATGATGTTCTGTATGTGAAACGTGATATTTTCCTACCTAAGTTTCGACTGAAATGTTGATTTTTGGAAACTCGTAAGAACCGCAGCGCCGATGCGGTGCCAACAAATGCCATCAGATCAGAAATAATAAACGTAACGTTACCACTGTAAATCTATGATATATCAATTATTCATAGCAATATCCCAACTCGGTACAATATTCACCAATATCAGTACAAAAAATCTATAATAAAGTTAACAACAGGTGCTTATTCGTCCATCGGGCTGACATTTGTATATCTAATTACAAGAATCTATCTATTTTCTTATACTGAGTCGTTCATATTTGACCATTACCTGTGTTACATGTAGGTGGGTCGCTTAATTTAGAATTTAGCAACAACAACAACAACATTAATAATAATAATAATAATAATAATAATAATAATAATAATCACACGATGAGCCTAGTAAATAGTTTCTTTAAAATCTGTGGAATCCAGTTAAACATTCAAATCAAAAAGAAAATACCCATATGTCAGTCATCTTGAAATCTTATAATGCCCTTAACTCCCATCATTTTAACGGAATTTCATCAAATATGCATCGAAATCCAAATGTTACAATGTATAGTTTAGAACTACACTGTTCTTTGCTTGTATTCTCCTTGCTCGTACAACCGAAAGTCCATATAAGAGAATCTTAATTGTATTTTTATTTATGTAACGCTCCTGATTTTAAATGCTTGTTGGCAAAACTGTCTTATAAGAACTCCCCATGTGGTGTCACATAACATTGTTGTCTACAAATCTTTACGGACAGTCCGCTTATCTAGGTTTTTAAGCAGCAGCCAGAAAAATTACACATTCCCCTGTAATCCCATTTTCCTAATATAAGTGAGATTTACAATGGGTCTTCACCGCATAAATTCGCTAGCGTGATATGATAATTATATGAGTTGTATCGAGTTTTATCGAGGAGACCTTTGTCATTTTCATTTGCTATCAATAGAAAACATTGCATATTTTGTAACGTGTTCTTCCATACGTGCTGTGTGTGTGTGTGTGTGTGTGTGTGTGTGTGTGTGTGTGTGTGTGTGTGTGTGTGTGTTTGATTGGGGATGGGGTGGACAAATTCATTTCAAAATCAAGCAGATGGGGGTGGAGTTGGCGAACGTAGCCCCCATTGTGGACAAATTATTTAAAAAATCAAGCAGATTTTAATCGAAAACACAGGTTACTCTCCTAATTTTCGCCTCTAAATCGATATTTTCTGAGCATTTGCTCGCCTCCATACGGTCAAACCATCCCCATTTGAAAACCCACGGGCCTGGGTTTTTAAGCCTAAATTAAATGTAAATGAAAAATCCATGGAGTGTCTGACCGACCAAACGATGAAACGAGACCTGTACCCCTTTCGGGCCAATTATTTTTAAAATCATGCAGGTTTGGCCATAAAATCACTTTACATTCCTTAATTTTGCATCCCCCAGCGGCATTTTGTTGGCATTGTGTCCCCTTTAAGAATAGCCAAGAATTCACACTTCCGCCCCTTTCATTTCAAAAGTCTGTGTATAGGCCTGGAAACTCACAAAAGGCACAAAACGTTGTGATGAACAAATATGAAAACACGCAGAATGAAATTTTCATGTCTTAAAAAATACAAACTTTTCAGGAAGAAAACTGTTAATTTTTGTATTATTATTATTATTTATTTTCATCGAGGCGGTTCTAACGATAACCCGCAACCTATGTTTTACAGCAGAAACGACGTGGTTCTTAAGAGTACCTCAATACATATTTAAGAGCAGAAACAAGAAAAAAAAAATAGTCCTGCAATCCCCACTTTTTCTATGTGAAGTCGTGTTTGTTACCGGGGATTTCATCACGAAGGTTGGTTATCTTGATGTTTTATCTTGATAAGTCTTTGACACATTATTTCATTTATTCTTTGCCAGTCTGCATAAACGCTTTGTTCGCTTGCTACATGTCACTCCTGACGATTCAGGTAATCGTCTTCTACATATTAAACCAGGCAAGATCATGTTTCAGAAAAGATGTAGCCGTTTTAAGAAGAACACCAAATTTCCTTTCCTCCGATAGTCTGTTAACCAATATAAATCTGTCCTCCGACATCCCTGCATCATACCTCCGACATCCTGTTACCAATAAATATGACAACAACCCTAAAGAAATCTAAAAAATCTTCCACTATAGTATTTTTTTTCACATCTGCTATTTCTTGTATAATTTATAGAAAGGTTCTAGATTATACAGACATACATACTCAATGAAAAAGCTTTACAGGATAAAAGCTATAAACAACTGAAAATGGAATTTGGGTGAAAAATAATGAAATTTCCTTTTCAAACGTGATTTTGAATAAATAGGAGGATACTTTATATTGAAATGCCATTTTATATTAAACTATTCAACTGAGGAAATATAGGTTACGTTGCTTATCTTCCAGAAGCACGTTTTTGATCATTAAAAGAGGATAAGTACATACACTGTCGCTGGATGACATCATTTGTTTACCTCCGAAATCTCGCAACCTCCGATATCCCGATATCGGGTTTCCCTGGGTGTCAATGAACTTCGAAAAAAATAGAATTTATTTCTTAAATGAAAAAAACATAAAGAACGGTCGCAACAAATAACAAACAAAAGCCTCAAAGTAAGACATATGTCTTAAGGTTTGTGCTCTCGCATATAATTTATCAGAGCTAAGAGGACTAAGCCTACCCAGGAAAAAAAGGATGGTTAGGTAAACTGATCGCGCTCGACATGAGCCTAATGGGTTAACTGGGCCGTAAAACCTCAACTCAATCAAATCAATGTATCATTTGTCATAAAAAGCGCGTATCATCTTGCCGCTTGTACACTGAGCTTGTACATGTACATTCTTCACTGGGCGCACTGAGAAGACCGCACGGGTGCCAGACTAATAGGTCGCTGCTGTGCCCTCGCTGGGTGCACTTGCCCTAATATAAATGTTTTCAAACTGTTGATCAAGACCAAGGTACATAGTGACCTTTTTAACCTCTATCACTCTCGGGGCTAATTCGGCAGACGAAAACTGGTAATGTTTCTTCTTATTTTTCCCAGAAAACAGGATTTGACATTTCATGCAAATTGTCTCCATTGGAGACAATTTGCATGAAATGTCAAATCCGTTTTTCTGGGAAAAATAAGAAAAAAAATTCAATATGTCGCCTGCTGAAAATTTTACCCAGAGAGCTAAGCGTTAACCTGAAACTGATTACATGATACGAAGACAAGCGAAGATGAATATTGCTCATTAGCGTGAAGCAAATGACGTCAAGGATAACAACCTTAATCCGTGCTCTTCCGACTCCTCGTTAGGTGACCAAGAGCCTTCTGACACATAATGACGTAACAAGAGAAAGATATTGTGTGAAAATATCGGAGATCCAACTCAGACGACAATCGTAACCACAATTAAATTAAACAAATTAATTAGACGAATTGTGACCCCCATTTTTTGCGGAAATCCACAGAAGCTGACCAGTTTCATTCCAAACTGCCCCATATAGTAAGCAAATGAAACACAAAACTCCTTATAATAATAATAATAAAAAAAAAGCAAAAAAAAAAAAAAAAAAAAAAAAAACGATAGTAAGTCAGAAGTCCAATAAAATTAAACCAAATTTACAGAAAGTAAAAAATACACGTACATTCTCAGAGCATGTTCAAAATATCTGCAAAGTTTCAAACTGATAATTAAAACAATCTCCAAAAAGAGTTAAGATCATAAAGTATGCATCCAACACACACACACACAAAATCTTAAAAGATACAAAGTTCAACACCTTGAAAAAAAGTGAAATAAATGATCTTATTAAATAATAACATCACACTAATCGTCGGACCATATGAGTATACCAAGAAAACATAACAAACAAAACAACAACAACAACAACGACAACTCTCTTAACGTAGAAATCTCTAGTAGTTGCGCATATATCGGAAGTATAATGACTTTTATTCAGCTTTGTCAATGGGCAATTAATAATTTTTTATATTCCCACAGCCTTGTATAGTATATATCATATACAAAGTAATGAAATATAGAGAATTATTAATGAAATAAAATGTATATTTCGAAAAAGTTATATTTTCACTGGTGAAAATATAAATCTTATATTTTCACTCCTCTGAGCAGTGAAAAATATAAGATCTGGAACTACTTTTTTTCTTATTTACATTAATGGTCAAAGGGAAGAACTCAAAGTTTGAGTCAATGTATATAATAAAAAGAAAATTCAAATGTTTGTCGTGAATATGACTTTTATTTCATCTCGTGAAGTGAAAAAATGTATATTTCATTCGTGCCGAAGGCACGAATGAAATTATACATTTTTTCACTTCACGAGATGTTCGGCACGAATGAAATATACATTTTTTCACTTCACGAGATGAAATAAAAGTCATTTCGGCACAAATGTAATATACATTTTTTCACTTCACGAGATGAAATAAAAGTCATTTCGGCACGAATGAAATATACATTTTTTCACTTCACGAGATGAAATAAAAGTCATATTCACGACAAACATTTGAATATCCTCTATTTAACGCTTCTTCTTCTTGCGACATAGGATTGATGAGGAACGCTTTAACACAAATACACCGAAGCAGAAGGCTGTAGCACGGTAAAATTAAAATAATGAGCCGTGATTCCGGGACTTCGCTGTTCACATCTTGCTGCATGTTGGTTTTCTCTAACCGGGTACCAAATTGTTTCAGACAATGCATTATTACAGAATGGATGAATTCAGTCGTAACTAAAGAAGTTCAAGACAAACTGTAACAAATCAACTTTCAGCTGTAAAAATGCTCTTAATTTGGGAATATAATATCGACTTAACATTCTGTCAGACTAATGAAGGTTTCAACACTTAGCACGCTAGGTAAACAATTTCAGCAGATGATATTTGGCAATGTTTTCTATTTTTACCATCAAAATAGGGTTGGATATTCCATACAAATAGTCTCCTTAGCCAATGGTTTTGAATGAAATGTCACTCTCTATTTTCTTGGAAAATAAATAACTGAATTTGTACAGAGAAAGCAAATGGTTAATTTGTCTAATAACACCATGCCTGTATAAAAAACCATGCAAAGTCGATAATACAGTATTTATCGTAAATACCTGGGCAAACAGTGTAGACGCAGATCAGACGCGGCATCTGATCGGGCTCTATACTGTTTGACACTCGTCTAGTAATGTTTAGACACGTACAGGCAGTAAAATGGACTAATTTAATATAAGGACAGGTACGGTAAGTTGAGGTGCCGAAACATTTAGGGTAAATACGGTATTGTGAAAATTATAAGTCTGTAGGCGTTATGGTGGTCACTTCGGCCTGTAGGTGTTATGGTGGTCACTTCAGCCTGGAAGCGTTATGGTGGTCACTTCGGCCTGTAAGCGTTATTGTGGTGTCTTCGGCCTGTAGGTGTTATGTAGTCACTTCGGCCTGAAACCATTATGGTGGTCACTTCGGCCTGGAACCGTTATGGTGGTCATTTCGGCCTGTAGTCGTTTTGGTGACCACTTCGGCCTGAAGGCGTTATGGTGGTCACTTCGGCCTGTAGGCGTTATGGTGACTACTTCGGGTTGTAGGCATTATGGTGACCACTTCGGCCTGTAGGCGTTATGGTGTTCACTTCGGTCTGGAAGCGTTATGGTGGACATGGTGACCACCTCGGCCTGTAGGTGTTACGGTGGCCAATCCGGCCTGGAAACGTTATGACGGTCACTTCGGCCTGTATACGTTGTAATGGCTACTTCGGCCTGTAGGCTTATGGTGGTCACTTTGGCTCGTAGACGTTATGGTGGTCTCTTTGGCCTGTAGGCGTTATGGTGACCACTTCGGCTTGTAGGCGTTATGATGACCACTTCGGCCTGTAGGCGTTATAGTGATCACTTCGGCCTGGAAGCGTTATGGTGGTCACTTCGACCTGTAGGCGTTATAGTGGTCACTTCGGCCTGAAAGCGTTATGGTGGTCACTTCGGCCGGTGGGCGTTATGGTGAACACTTCGGTCTATAGGTGTTATGGTGATCACTTCGGCCTGAAAGCTTTATAGCGGTCACTTCGGCCTGTAGGCGTCATGGTGACCACTTCGGCCTGTAAACGCTGTAGTGGTCACTTCGGCCTGGAAGCGTTATACTGGTCACTTCGGCTTGTAGGCGTTATGGCGATCACTTCAGCCTGAAGGCGTTATGGCGATCACTTCGGCCTGTAGGCGTTATGGTGACCATTTCGGACTGGAAGCGTTATGGTGGTCACTTTGGCCTGTTCGCGTTATAGTGACTACCTCGGCATGTAGGCGTTATGGTGACCACTTCGGCCTGTAGGTGTTATGGCGGTCACTTCGGTCTGGAAGCGATATGGTGGTCACTTCGGCCTGGAAGCGTTATGGTGGTCACTTCGGCCTGTAGGCGTTATGTTGACTAATTTTGCCTGTAGGCGTTAAGATGACCACTTCGGTCTGTAGGCGTTTGAGTGACCAACTAGGATTGAAAGTATACTCCATTTCCAAAGCGAAGTACTCGTAATGAAAAGAATTTATTCCCACATTTAGAATGACATTCTTTGAAAAGGAAGCCATCTATCTGGAAAGCCAGCACTGTTGGTTTTATGGACATGTTTTCCATAAGACGCCAGTCTTATCAGAGTCTTCGCTGTCCGCATGAAGAAAGCTTGGGTCCTTAGCAACATGTTGAGCGCACAGCAAAGACTCTGCTCTGAGTCTTCGCTGGGTGTACATGCCATGTTGGTTTTGTCGTGCGCTGGCTAAATTATAATCTACGATCTTTGCCAGTGCCACACTAGTTTCCAGTAATCGCCAAACATTCCATTCGCTTGCTTCAATTTTAGAAGTACGGTAAGATACTATAGTGTCCTTATATTTAGGATCAATACGGTCAGTCTTCGGGTTTTAAGTAAATTGAGACACTTTTAGGGGAGGTAACTGTTTGTTTGTTTGTTTGTGTTGAGGTTTTACGGCCCAGTCAACCCAATGGGGTCATGTCGAGCGCGGTCAGTTTACCTAACCACACGTTTACTGGGCAGGCTTAGTCCTCTAAGCGGTTAACCAGTGTTGCGAACATTCTTTCGTCAGAAAGTGACAACCGCCCTTCTTTAATCAGCGGAAGGGAATGACCGTAGAAAATATTTCATGATCAATCTCCACGAAAGAATGTTGCCGACCTCGGCGGGGGTTGAACCCGCGACCTCCTGGTCTCCAGTCGGACGGCGCCTCCAACTGGCCCACCGAGGCCGGCCGGGAGGTAACTGTCAAACTGCCGTCTAAAAAGGGTTAAGTGTTCTAATTTGAAAGGAAATAATTTGTTCCAAAGGGGTTGAAAAGGCTTTCGTGTCAGCGTAAACCCCGTTTCAGAAGGGAATTGGTTTGCAGGAACGCAAACAGGACGTCACAAAGTTGTCTCCTTTATGATAAATGGCAGAAATCTACCAAGTACATGCCGTCCCCTTACCGGTCTAACGTCCTGTAAGTGCATACGCACTGCTCAATTTTTTAGTCTTCTTACGAATCATTATCACTTCGCAAGGCGTCAATCTCCATTAACCTGTCAATACTAGTAGAGACTTTCTGAATTGTGCCAAGCGCATTTTAGATTGCTGAATCTCAAGTAATAGTTTATGATTTTTTTGTTTTGTTTTGTTTTGATTTGTTCTGTTTTGTTAGCGAATCAAAGTGACATTTCACTTTGTACATGCTATGGGCTGTGCGAGTTGTTATGCGGCAAACTGCATGCACGCGGTAAAATGCATAGCCGTTAACCCAATTTTTGTTGATACCTTTGCGTCCAGCTTTAACTGCACGACGGTGAGTCAGTTTGGTTTAACTGAGAATATAGGAAAGGCTGTTTTCCGAGACTATTACCCTCCCTTGAGTACCCACAATACTTATATTATTTCTTAGCTACACGTACATGTACCATCACACCTCAGCAGGGGATAGTATCCTATGTAAAGGGTAAACATAGTATGGTACATGCTGACGGGGCATTAAATAAATTAAATACAGTCGAACTTCAATAGCTCGAACATCTTAGGGACTATGGAAATTTGTTTCAGATATGGGTACATGCTGTTTGAGTCACTGAGAGATAATCATGGCGCCATGTCAGGAAGCAAATAACGATGATTTAGAGATTTTTTTTTTTCGATTATCTACACGGTAATGACATTTTGAGTGTACTCATTAGAACTGGCTCGACGATGCGATTCTAATGAGTACATACAACATTCCGTTTCATGATAAAATCAGAAAATTTCCAAAAATATTTTTTTTTTCTTGACCTATCGGAAGAATTTCGTAGGGACTCAAAAAAGTTCGAAATAGCTTCGGTGAACGAATCATCGGTGTTCGAGCTTTTGAGGTCCAACTGTTCGCTTAATATTTTTTACTTTACTTCAACTTCTGACATTTTGAGCAGCAACATGAGAAAATGTAACTTCAGACATGAGCACCTAACGAAGACACAGATAAACCTGCGCATTCGCGCAGTGACATACGTCTTCGTTCTCCGCATGAAGGTTGTCGTAAATGCGAGCAGTGAAAAGTTTGATCAGACTGCGCAAATTCGCAGGCTGATCCGAGTCTCTGTGCCGCTATGTCCGAGGGCAGGTTTTTCCGACGTGGCGGCGCATTCATGTTGTACAGTCGACCCTCGTTATCTCGAATTCCAAGGGACACTCTGAAATACCTCGAGATGTCCGTACCTCGACATATCAGATTTGCAGAATTGATAAAAAAAATAATTCGAACAACCACATTTAACAATATATATAAAATTGGACTCTTGAAGTTAGAGATACGTATATTGAAAATATTGTGATAAAGAGGAGAAATTGCTCCTTAGGAGCAATTTCTCCACTTTTCCACAATATTTTTTACCTGTTGTTAGATTTTCATGTTTAGGCAGGGACCAGATTTTCACTTCGAGATAAGCGGTTATTCGAGATAAGCGAGGTCGAGATAACGAGAGTCAACTGCATTTATATAATGTATACTAGCCAAAAATTCTAAACGGCCACTTACAATTTTTTCGTTTTCTTCAAACCAAAATAAATCTTACAGTCCTATTTACATCCCCAAATAGGCAGATGTGTCAGTCAATTTAGACATTAAACGGTTTGACAAGCTGGAACATTACATCTAGGTACCCCCACCACCTCCCCACCATCCCCTACCCCCATTTTTAAAATTCACAAAATTCATCATTTTGTCGCAATGTGTCAGTGATCACCGCCTGAAATATCCAATTTTCACAAGCAAAATCACTTCATTTCAAAAGCAAATGACTGAAGCAACAAATCTATACATTTATTAACCCTTGTTCTGCTGAACCCGGATATACCCTGCCTTTGCAAACAGTGTAGATCCAGATCAGTTGGCTTCTTCAGAAGCCAACTGATCTGGATCTGCACTGTTTGCCATTAGGTATGTGAATTTATATCAACAATCTGAATCGAGTAATCTGATTGGCTGAAAATTAGAAATGGGCGTGGCATCTTAATTTATTCAGCAGGACAAGGGTTAATAATCAACACTGTTCCTGCACAACAGGGGTCGTTATTTGTCAAAATCTTAAACCTTTCTCTTATCTAGACATACTTGTGAAATTATTTATTTCTTTGAAAAAAAAAAAAAAAAAAAAAAAAAAATGATAACAAACTAAGGGGCCGGTTAGAGCTTTGAATAGTATAGAATACAACAATCAAAACCTAGACTGACATTTCAAACACGGACAAGATAACAACAACAATCACAAACAACAACGACAACAAAAGAACCCAGACACTCTAACTAGACTTGGTGATATATTCTTTGGCATTGCTAACAATTAATGGAGCCACAAAGTCCGAAAACGTACTTTGGACATGTGCGCCTAGCGAAGATTCAGATCAGTCTGCGCATTCGAATCTTCACTGCATGGGCACAGTTTGGCAAGACAAGGACGCAAAGTTTCTTCATGCGGACAATGAAGACTCTGATCAGACTGCGCGAATGCGCAGGCTGATCTGAGTCTTCGTTGGGTGCACATGTCAGAAGGTACGTTTGTACACGTTGCGACTCAAGTTGTTTACCAAAAGTATACCTATTATCGTTTATTATTATCAACACAAACATCAATAGTTGGCTAAACTGTGAACTGAATCGATCTTCGAGCAAAAGTACAGTGCTCGAATGCCATAATGTGCGAAATGCACCAAAATGGCCCGGATGCATTTTGCGGACAATATAGGTCCAGATTAGCGTGCGCATCTGTGCAGTCTAATCAAGGCATTTTCTGTCCATTGACATACACTACAGTATCAACTGAATCTGGAAGCGGACAACGAAGGCCCGGATCAGCCAGCGCTTAAGCGCAGGCTGATCAGGGCCTGCGTTGTCCGCGAATCACATAAGGGCCCTTTTCTTGCGTTGCGCATCATATGCGAACAGCGGGCATGTTCAAGTTATCTGCTCAGGACATTCTCTGTTTATCGATATATGCAATAGTATCAACTGGGTATATATATATAATCGACAATAAATCTCTGATCAGACTGTACGAATTCGCATACTGATCTGCGCTTTCGTTACTAACAGACGGGGTTATGATCTTTACCCCACGTTGAAGGCCTCACGGCATTAAAAGCATTGCTTTTGCAATGCGTAGAAATCTATAACACTAATGTGCTTTACTGTCCTCTCCTCAATACAATGTACGACCGCATCCAGCAAACAAAGCTATTGAACTTATGTCAAAAGCAAAAGGTAAGGTGTGTGTGTGTGTGTGTGGGTGGGGGGCGGGGGGTGGGTAAGAAGGGGAATCTTTAGTATTCGCTAACATGATAATCAAACCTTGAAATCCTGTATTGTGCATGTTGAAAACATGGACGATTCTAGCTGGACTGCAATAGAGTGCACGCTGGTTTGAATCGACACTGTTTGCATGTGTACAGCGTAAGGTTACGCTGGTTGTCACAGATTCGTTTTATTTAGACCACTTGAAGGGACGATGCCTTCGAATATTGTGAAATGCGCAGACTAGTATCTCTCTGTACATGCGCACAAACTTTTAAGAGCATAAGCCTTTCTTACATACAAATATGGATCTTATATCTAACAAGTGTAGCCGATAAAGAAAACTTAAGGGACCGCATTATTGCGCATGCGCTTCTGCTACAAACGTACTACGCTGGGCAAATACATGTATATCCGAAAATACCTTTTTCCTTAACATGCCCCTTAACACTGGCTATTAGACTGGCTCCTGTCTCCAGCGACTGAATATTCATTCATATAATCCTGTTTGATAATCCACTAAAATAAAACCCAAATGGAATCCTGATTAAAAAGGCTGGTCACTAGTGACCAGCCTTTATAATCATACTATTATTTCGGTTTTATTTATGTGGATTTAGATGTACCACACGGGATTAAAATAATCAATATTTTATAACTGTGTCATTGGAGACTGGAGCCAGTCGAACAGGCTGTCACCAGCTTTTGGTCAGTATGATTGACTGATATTTAATTATACAAGTTATTTTCCTCTACGCTATAATGCAATCTCATTCTCCCAATTCCTATTATATTCATCCTTTGGTTTGATTTTACGGAGACAAGATCCGATTTTGCAGTGCACTCAAGGGCCAGTATTTCTTCAAATAGATAACAGCAATCCTCATTCTTTCTGGAATTCGAAGCCTCTTACGAAAATACAAGTCTGTCATTACCAGCTAAATCAGATTCCTATTACAAGCTGTATCAAGCAGAATGGTCCCTTATTGCATTTACGAGCAGTAAACGCCATGATAAGACTGCGAATGTGAAGTCTGATCAGGGCTTTTGCTGCTCACCCAGGAAAATATTGTTACCGTAATATCAAATGTCGATCACTGACGCGTTTGATAAAAATGCACAGAAGCGCAAGCTGGTCTGCGATTGATCATTTACAGATGTATAATTGGTCTTGTTTAGCCCATATAGAGAAGCCTGACTGTGAATATCAAATAATCATGCAATAAAAGCCTTTTGTATTTGCAGAACCTATTTTAGGAAGTGCTTCGCCAAAAGAGTCTGCTTAATTGATCTTTCATTATCTCGAAATTAGCAATTGCCAAAAAACGTCTCTTAAGTAATTTAGTGCAAGGGAATTGCTTGGTATCCGTCTGAAACATCATAGTATACGGCTTCGTGTCTTTCATTCAAAACAGGAAAAAAATAAACTGGCACTCGAAAAATGTGACATTATGGTTTTCCATTTTGTGGTTCTTCAAATGCACATGAGCATATTTCGTCTACAGATATGCGTGTTTTTGCCTGAAGCATCCTCAAGGTTTCCACTATATGTCTGCGAACAGCAAAGTCTCTGGCAAGACTCCGCTTATGCGCAGGTTCGCATGAGCTTTTGCTGGTCGCCTATGTGATAAGTGCCCTTTTCGGATGATATTTTTTTGCCAGATTTGCTTTAATGTGGCTTGATATGAGAAACTATTGACTACACAATGCCTAAAGATTCGGACAATAATATACAGTATAACCTCAATGGCTCGAACACGGATGGCTCGTTTACCGTGGATGATTCGAACTCTTTTTTCTGTCCCTACAAAATTCTTCTAATAGCTCAAGAAAACTAACTTTTAGGGATTTGTTTCTTATTTTATCATGGAATTGTATGTTGTGTGTACTCATTAGAATCGCCTCATCGAGGCGATTCTAATTACACTCAACATACAATCATTGTGTAGAAAATCGAAAAGATTTCCCTAATAATCGCTATTTGCTTCCTGAATTGGTGCCATGATTAACCCTCAGTGGCTCGAACAACCGATGTTTCGAACGAATTTCCATAGTCCCAAAGATGTTCGAGCCAATAAGGTTCGACTGTAAAAGCAAACAGCACAGACACAGTTCAAACTGTTTGTAAATAATTTGATAGGAGTAGAACAAGTTTGCTATTAAAGAAAATTATTGCATAAAAAGCAGTGCCGCACGTTATTACATGTAACAGCCGTGCATTAACCGGCGAAAAGCCATGTATTAACAAGGCAATTCGCGCACTGTTAATGCACGGCTACGCAACTTTCAATATGATCGTAACGGGGCCACAGATTTGCTGCCGTTACGAGAGGTGTACTGCCCGGCCCTAGAAGGAGCATAGTCCGTGGAAATTACGTTCGCGAGACATCGGTGAAAAAGGCAAAACAAATTAGTGCAAGAAATAACGCGAAATGTAGAAATATTTTCAGTTTTTATACAATAATAGCGATCGAACATGGTTTTTCAATGCATTAACATTCGCCGGGTCCCTAGGGAGGTGTTCAAAACCGCGGCCTTCGGCCTCGGTTTTCAACACCTCCCTCGGGACCTGGCGAATGTTAATGCGTGAAAAACCATGTTTGATCCCTATATGGATAAATTTTTAGAAAAAGGCAACTCTCTCAAAATTTACTTTTGCCTTCCATCTGAAAAGGGGTCTACCCTTAAAGGAAAAGATTTGCTCCCCTTAGGAGCAACTTCTTTCCGTTTAGAACAGATCTCTTGGGAGCAAATTCTTCCCTTTCAGAGTAGATTTCTGGCTTGGTTAGACTGGCTCCAGTGACTAAATATTTTTTTCTTACAATTTTATTAAATAATCCACTAAAATCATCACGAAAACATACCTACGGAAATCTGCCCCCTTTTATATAGTAAAACTGGGGTTTACAGGGGTATACATTATTTTTCTTATTTCTACTCAAAAACATTTAGGTTGTGTATGACCAGACTTTATAGTCATGATAATATCATTTTTGTTTTATTTTAGTGGATTATTAAACAGGATTATAAGAAAAATATATAGTCACTGGAGACTGGAGCCAGTCTATGGCTTGGTGTGCAGGAAAGCCAACAGCACGTCGCAGAATTTAAGCCCCTTGCAAAAATGGCAGAAAATCAACCATGTGTATACAGTGACCTTAAAGGCTCCATATTCCTCAAACATACACATTTTCTTTTAGCCAAGAAAGGTTAAAAAAATTAATACATGGTATTAATACGATCATAAAAAGTGACATCTGACAGCCAGTAAAATTTAAGTTAGTCTCTCGATTTTGAACTGGATAAAAAATGAACTGATTTTATATCGTATCTTTGAATAAGTGATGCCAACATTAGTTCAGAGCAATATAAAAAAATAAAATAATAATAAAAAAAATGATTTCATTTCAAGAGCGAGAGACTAACTGAACTTTTACAGGCCGTCAGGTGCCACATTTTATGATTGTATTAATACCATTTATCATTTTTTAAACCTTAAGACACAACAGAACGAAAATAGGAGCTTCGGCAAAGCTACACACGCCCGCACCCTCCACCCCCACCCCCACCCACCCAGCACCAGCTAAAGCGGTATCCGATTTCCAAGCAACAAAAATGGGCTCAATGATTCCAAAGGAAATAAAATATAATCTAAATGAATTTACACGCCTATTTATTTTATTGTATTGTTTGAAAAGTGTAAACAAACTGGGCATTACCCAATCTGCGCCCTTCGGTTCATGGTTTTCACAGTTACTCTTACATTATCGCACAAATTTCTACAACTATTTTATTTTCAGTTGTTTAAAGCGCACGCCATCGGTAAATTTTCAGCGGTCAGCATACTGAAACATTTTTCCCCAAAAAAAACAGGATTAGACATTTCATGCAAATTGTCTCCATTATCTGTCCCAGATAACATGATTTGATATTTCATGCAGATTGTCTCCTAGACATGTCATGCAAATTTTCTCCATTATTTTCCCCAGAAAACAGGACGCGACAGTTCATGCAAATTGTCTCGCTTGAACTGTCAAATCCTGTTTTCTGCAAATATTAAGAAATATGTTTGTAAAAAGTTATACCCCAACTATACGATTATCGATTCAAAATACCAAACTTTAATTGGGGCATAACTCTGACAAAAGGAATTCTAACTCAACCAAAATGTAATCAGGTTATCTACACGTTTGTTCCAAACTGCTTGCAAAATTTCATGAGCCTCAAATGGTTCCTTAGATTTTTGCTTCTAAGAAAAGCGGACGAACGGAAGTACGGACAAGCCCAATGCAATATACCTCCCAAGTTCTTCGAAGTTGTCTCCAAACTTTTTCGAAGTTAGGGGCATAGATATCATCAATATGTTGAATGCTGAATTAGCCCAGAGAGTGGTAATGGGTAAATGCTAAAGACAGTCTGGCTGGATGGATATAGGAATATTTTCAGTGATACTTTGGAAGAAACAGATCAAATAAAATGAAAATAGTTTAAATGGGTCTGTTTATCAACAATAATGTAACATGCAACACTGTTAGGCCTCTTAGCCCTAGGTTTAGACTGGCTCCAGTCTCCTGTGACTGAATACTTTTTTTTTATTTTAGTTTTACGGCCCTTTCAAGAATATTTCACTTACATCGAGCTGATCGTTCATCAAAGGTGGGCGAAAACCGGAGAACCCGGGGAAAACCACCTGACCACCCATAAGCAGAACTTGGCTTTCCCACATGAGACACGAGCAAGGCTCGAACCACAGCGGTGAGAAACCTATGCATTAAGAGTCAGCTCTCTTATCCACTAGGCTACGGGGCCCCCAAATATTTATTCTAATTATCCTGTTTGATAATCAACTGAAATAGTATAAAATAAAATAATATCATGGTTATAAAGGGTGATCACTAGTGACCAGCCTTTGTAGTCATTATATCATTTTTGGTTCTATTTTAGCAGATTACCAAACAGGATTATAAAAACAAGAATTCCGCGGAAGGCGTCATCGCACCTGCTGGCGCAAAAGTCACAGGAGCCTCAATCAGAATGTGGTTATTAAATAAGTTTATTTCATTCTTAGCAGTGCTTACTTGGAAAACTGGGTTGAAAAAAAATGTAGACAAAGTGCCTAGTGGGGCACATATATTCCAGGCCAGTCCCATTCCCTCTAATGGCTATATCTTCAGCACTGACTTTTCGTACATACAGCCCAATGATAATGGAACGTTGACGTAAAATGTGTAAAAGTCACTGGAGCATGAAATATAGGTCAAGGTCACGGGTCAAGGTACCTGCTAATTCAGTACATCAAGGAGAAGCACAATGCAAGGTATGGTGGTTGTAGGCCTTTATAGTTGAGGAGTTATCAAACATCAACGTAAAATGTGTCAAATATAGGTCAAGGTCACTGGGTCAAGGTACCTGCCAAGCCAGGGCAATGAGGTGAAGCACTATGCAAAGTTTAGTGGTTGTAGGTCTTATATTTGAGGAGATACCGAACATCAATATAAAATGTGTCAAAGTCACTGGAGTGCACAATATAGGTCAAGGTCACCAGGTCAAGGTACCTGTCGAGTCAGTACATCGAGAAGAAGTGCTATATAAGGTTTGGTGGTTGAAGGCCTTACAGTTGAGGACATATGGAAGGGTGACCTAAAAGGTGTAAAAGTCAATGGAGCGTGAAATATAGGTCAAGGTCACCCAGTCAAGGTACCTGCAGAGTCCGTACATTGAGGAGAAGCACTATGCAAGGTTTGATGGTTGTAGGCCTTATAGTTGAGGAGATATTGAACGTTGACGTAAAATGTGTAAAAGGCACTGGAGCTCAAAATATAGGTCAAGGTCACCGGGTCAAGATACCTGCCAAGTCAGTACATATAGGAGAAGCACTATGCAAGGTTTGGTGGCTAGAGGTCTTACACTTGAGGAGATCTGGAACTTTGATGTAAATTATGTCAAAGTCACTGCAGCCAAAATATAGGTCAAGGACACCAGGTCAAGGTATCTGCTAAGTCAGTACATTGAGGAGAAGCACTTTGCAAGGTTTGATGGTTGTAGGCCTTATATTTGAGGAGATATCGAACGTCGACGCAAAATATGTCAAAGTCACTGGAGCGCAAAATATAGGTCAAGGTCACTGGGTCAAGGTACCTGCCAAGTCTGTACATCTAGAAGAAGCACTATGCAAGGTTTGGTAGTTGTATGCCTTATAGTTGAGAAGATCTGGAATGTCAACGTAAATTGTGTCAAAGTCAATGGAGCGCAAAATATAGGTCAAGGTCACTGGGTCAACATATCTGCCAAGTCAGGAGGTCAGGGAGATGTGTCATGCAAGGAATGATGGTTGCTGTAGAATTGTAGTTGATTAGAATACTAACTTTGACGTAAATGTCGAACTTCGACATAACAGAACTGTTAAGAGACAGACGGACGGACGAACGGACAGACGAATGGAAAAGTGGGCACCTATGTCGCAAAGTCAGGAGGTCAGGGAGATATTTCATACAAGGTTTGATGGTTGTTTAGTCTTGTAGTTGATTAGAATACTAACTTTGACATAAATGTCGAACTTCGACATAACAGAACTGTTAAGAGACGGACAGACGGACAGACGAACAGACAGACGAATGGAAAAGTGGGCACCTGTGTCGCAACGTCGGGAGGTCAGGGAGATGTTTCATGCAAGGTTTGATGGTTGTTTAGTCTTGTAGTCGATTAAAATACTAACTTTGACATAAATGTCGAACTTCGACATAAATGTTGACAGACAGACGGACGAATGGACAGACATACAGAAAAGCGGACGCCTATGTTGCAAAGTCAGGAGGTCAGGGAGATGTTTCATGCAAGGTTTGATGGTTGTTTAGTCTTGTAGTTGATTAGAATACTAACTTTGACATAAATGTCGAACGTCGACATAAATGTTGACAGACGGACGGACGGACGGACGGACGGACGGACGGAAAATCGGACGCCTATATCGCACCCTGCCACAAGCAGGTGCGATAATGAATACTTAGCCACTGGAGACTGGAGCCAGTCTATACTACATTACGAAAACACGCCTATTCAAATATATGGCAAAGTTTCACCTCCAAAAACTGAAAGTTTTCAGTTAAAAACTCTGATATTTTTCAAATATTTGCTCAAAACATAGATTGTGGGTACTCGTTAGAACCGCCTCGGCGAGGCGTTCTAACGAGTACCCACAATCTATGTTTTTGAGTAGAAATAAGAAAAATAATGTACATGTATACCCCTGTAAACCCCAGTTTTACTATATAAAAGTGGGGTTTAAGGAGGTCAAAATTATATAGGTATGTTTTCGTGAAGAGATTTGAGCGATATTCTAGATTCCAATAATTCCAAATGGGCTCAGTAATCCCGTTCGAGCAGTAAATATAGATTGCACTGAAATGAACTATAGACAGACTATACGACCGCCATATAAGGCAATACAAACTCATCTAGTGTTAGACACATCAAAGAACGTATCAAAAGTCATGGCAAGTACATGTACATGTACCCCCCCCCCCGCCACACACACACACACACACACACATCACTATTTCCCGCGCGATTATTTTTCTTCTGACCTTTCCAACGCGGTTCCTCTCTTTTCGTTCTTTCTTCTTCATGCGTGATTGTTTGTTCCTCATCTTTCCATCTTTTGGTGCCTCAGGATGGCTGTGCTTCGTGACCGTGGCATTTCCTGGATATCTTCACACATATTGATGCGCTTTATGCGGAAGAAGTTTCGTAATTTGATTTAATATTTTTTTCATCAGAATAAAAATATCTCCATTAAATGTATAACAGCATTAAGCTAGCTGAAAATCGCATGTTTCCGTCTATTTGTGCAGATTTAATCAAGTTTGTTGTTCCAAAATAAAGCGAAAAAAAAAAAAAAAAAATAAAAATAAAAAAAACAACGTTGCAGTTACCATATTTACCGTTTGTATTCGAACAGACAGGCCTGAGCAAACAGTGTAGACCCAGATGAGACGCCGCAAAACGCGGCGTCTCATCTGGGTCAACACTGTTTGCCACTCATCCAGCTATTTTTAGACACAACATCGGGTAGTAAATTGTACTTATTCAGATTTTAAAACAAGTATGGTAAGGAGTTGAGGTGTCCGAATACTTAGGGTAAATACGGCAAAAGGACTGTTGCTTTATGCTTTCTTTTAAGGGGGGGACAAATACACTTTGATGGGAGGCAGCGCTGTCAAAATTATGTTGCCACCATTCTGAAAAAAGGTCCACTCTGAAAAGAATTGATTTGCTCCTCTTTCCAGAAAGGGTTTCGTTTGTAGGTTAAGCCAACAAGAAGTCACAAAAAGTTGTATATAATGTCCACATAACCCTTGTCGTGCTGAATAAATTAAGATGCCACGCCCACTTCTAATTTTCAGCCAATCATATTTCTTGATCCAGGTTGGTGATACAAATTCATATTCTAAATGACAGTGTAGATTCAGATCCGGTGACTTCTTCCGAAGCCAACTGATCTGGATCTACACTGTTTGCAAAGGCAGGGTATATCCGCGATCAGTAGGACCAGGATCAAAAAGCAAATCTATGCAGTGCAACCTACATGGAAAATGGGTCGTATTATGTACTCAGGTGTTCTCGAGCACAAGAGATGTACAAGCAATGAATAATAATAATAATAATAATAAAAATAATAATAATATAAAAACTGAAAAAATGTTGTTGTTTTTTCTTATAGCGAACACCAGACGTGTGTTTCACCCATTTAGGATTTGTCAGCACATTACGAAAACGCGCCTATTCAAATATATTGAAAATGTCACCACCAAAGATGAAAATTTTCACATAAATAATTCTCATATTTTTCATATTTCTGCTCAAAAAACATATTGTGGGTACCCAAAATCTATGTTTTTGAGCAGAAATACGAAAAATAATATATCCCTGTAAACCCCAGTTTTGCCATATAAAAGTTGGGTTTAAGGGGGTCAAATTTGTATACGCAAGTTTTCGTGATGAGCTGAACTACTACATATAATCTGTTATGCCAAGCCCATTTTTTTTCTACCAAAACTTTTTGGACTGCTCCATTGACAAGAGAAGGGGTGTCTGGTTAGTTTTTATTGTTAACATGGTTAACACAAAAGTCCTAGATTGTATGCACAAGTGTAGACCCTGATCAGACGCCATGTTCTGTGGCATCGGATCTGGGTCTACATCTTTTTGCCAAAGTCCATTTTCTTGGATGCTAGGCATAAATGGGTTAATGGTGCCCTTATATCAACGTCTTTCGTACAATATTCTAACACGAATGCCTAATCAGGACATTCTCTGTCCTACAATCTATTTCAGATTACATCTCGGATCAAGCTCAAGTAGACCTTCCCTGTTCGAATACTGACATAGTATTATG